>JAQMYF010000004.1:30822080-30839488 GCA_030014195.1 Neosilurus mollespiculum
TCTATCCTTCCATATCCATCCATCCTTCCATATTCATATATCAAACCATCCATCCATATATCCATTCATCCATATATTCATCCATCCTTCCACATCCATGAATCCATCCATCCATATATCCATCCATCCTTTCATACACATCCATCCATCCATATCCATCTATCCTTCCATATCCATCCATCCTTCCATATTCATATATCAAACCATCCATCCATATATCCATTCATCCATATATCCATCCATCCTTCCACATCCATGAATGCATCCATCCATATCCATCCATCCTTCCATATCCATCCATCCTTTCATATATCATCCATCCTTCCATATCCATCCATCCATATCCATCCTTCCTTCCATATCCATCCATCCATATCTATCCTTCCTTCCATATCCATATATCCATCCGTCCAGATATCCATCCATCCTTCCATATATCCATCCAACCATCCATCTATCCATCCATCCATCCATCCTTTCATATATCCATCTATCCATCTATCCATCTATTGTAAAATTGCTTACTTCTAGTAGGGCCATGGGGAGGCTGGGGCCTATCTCAGCCAACTCTAGGTGAAAGTAGGGTGCACTCTGACCAGCTTGCAAGTTCATCACATGGCCAACACACATACAACTATTTACACTCCCGTCCACACCTAGGGACAATTTGGAACAGCCAAATAGCTTAATGTGCATGTCTTTGGACTGTGGGAGGAAACCGGAGTACCCAGAGAAAACCCATCCAAGCACGGGGAGAAGATACAAACTCCACACAGAAATGCCCTCACCATGCCCGGAGCATGAACCAAGAACATTCTTTTGAGGCAGATGTACTAACCATTACACCTCCATGCCTTCTGTACATTTTTGATATATTTCTTAAAACCAATGTAAAAAGAGCAAATGTAAGTATAAAAATCTTAAATCCTGAAGCCTAAATTACCTGGAAAAATTCCATATTTTTCCATGCTCCATATTCTGGGGAAAATATACATGGACGTTGATGGGGAGAGACAAATAGTTCTTTGATAATGTTTGATTTGTGCCTTAAATTATACCTATAATGTTACCAAATTCAAAATCCTATAAAGAAAGTCACACTTTGTTATAACACAATAATGCAACTCTTTTTTAATGTGGGCGGCACTGCGTTTCTGTTTGGCGTTTGCATGTTCTCCCAGTGCCGGTGTGTGACTCCTCTGGGTACTCCGGTTTCCTCCCACAGTCTAAAAACATGCTGTTGGATGTTCCAAAATGCCCCTAGGTGTGAGTCTGAGTGTCAGTGTTAGGGTGTAATTTGCCTTCATCCGGTGTCGGCTAAGATAGGCACCAGCCTCCCTGCTACCCTAGTAGGATTAAGCAGTTCGTCAAATAAGTGAGGGAGAGGGAGAGTGTGTGACTGAGTGGGTGTGTGAGTGAGTGAGTCAGTGTGTATGTGTTTGTGAGTGAGTGGGTGTTTTAATGAGTCAGTGAGTAAGTGTGTGAGTGAGGGAGAGAGAGAGTAAGTGATTGAGTGAGTGTGTGAGTGAGTGAGTGAGTGAGTGAGTGAATTAGTGAGTCAGTGTGTGAGTGTGTGTGTGTGTGTGTGTGAGTGTTTGATAGAGTGAGTGAGTAAGTGTGTGTGTGTGTGTGTTTGTGTGTGTGTGTGTGTGTGTGCGTGTGTGTGTGTGAGAGAGAGAGAGAGCGAGAGAGAGAGAGAGAGACAGAGAGAGAGAGAGAGAGAGAGAGTCTTAATGAGTCAGTGAGTAAGTGTGTGAGTGAGTGAGTGAGTGAATGAGTAAATGATTGTGTGAGACATTGAGTGTGAGTGAGAATGTGAGAGTAGTTTTATGTGAAATTGCATCCGTTGTCTTACACAGTATATAACTTTATTCAGAAAATGAATTAAAAGGCATTAAAATCACTAGAAGTCTGAGCACAACCTCACTTACTCATTCACACACACTCACTCACTTATTCACTCACTCATTCACTCACACCCATTACTTACTTACTCACACACCCACTCACTCAAACTCATACACTCTCTCAAACACTCACTCACACACTGACTCACTCATTCATTCACTCACTCACTCACATACCCACTCACTCCTCTCTCAAACACTCACTCACACACACTCACTCAAACTCACTCACTCTCTCACTTACTAGCACTCACTCACACACTTACTAACTCATTCACTCACTCACTCGCTCACTCACTCAAACTCACTCACTCACTCACACTCACACACTGACTCACTCATTCACTCACTCACTCACACATCCACTCACTCACACACATTCACTCATACACAGACTCATTCACACACAGTCACTTACTCTCTCACACACACTCACCTCACTTATTCACACACTCAATCACACAGTCATTCACCCACTCACTCACTCACTCTCTCTCCCACTCACACTAACTCATTCACACACTCACTTACTCACTCAGTCACATACGTGCTCACTCACTCACTCACTCACTCTCACTTATTGTCCAACATACACACTCACACATTCACTCAGTCATCCACTCTTTCCCACATTCACTCACAACCACACTCACTCCCTCACTCACACTCATTCACACACACACTCACAACCACACTCACTCACAAAAATTTACTCACTCACTTATTCACACACACTCACAAATGCATTCACTCACTCACACCTTCACTCACGCATTCATTCATTCACACATTCACACACACAATCACTCATAAATATTTACTCACTCACTCATTCACATACTCACTAACACACACTGACTCAGTCATTCCCACAACTCACTCCCTCCCTCACTTACACACTCATTCACACACACTCACAACCACACTCACTCACACACATATTCACTCATTCACACATTCAGACACACAATCACTCATTCAGTCATTCACACACAAACACTCACTGACACTCACCCATTCACTCAAACACTCACTCACTCACACACTCACACACAAACAGTCATTCACAGACAAACTCACTCACACGTTCACACACACAAACACTAACTCACTCATTCAATTACTCACAAAGTTACTCACTCATTCACTCAGTGACTCACACATTCACTCACTGACAGGTTCAGTCACTCACTCACCCATTCACCCACACACTCACAGTCACTTACCCACTCATTCACTCACTCACACTCCCTCACACACTCACATATAAACACTCACTCACTCATTCACACACACTCACTCAATCACTCACTCATTCACACACAAAAACACTCACTCACTCACTCACTCATTCACACACTCAAACACTCACTCATTCATTCATTCACCCACAATCTCACTCATTCACTCATTGACTCACACACTCATTCACTGTCATCCACTCTTTCACACATTGACTTACGCACACATTCACACACACAAACACTCACTCACTCACACACAAAAAGACTCACTCACCCACTGACTCATTTACTCACTCACTCACACACTCATTCACTCACTGACCCACATGCTCACTCACTCATTCACTCAGTCATCTGCTCATTTACACACACACAAACACTCACTCATTCACACACAGAAACCCTTACTGACACACTCACTCATTCACTCACAAACTCACTCACACATTCACACACAAACACTAACACACACATTGACCCAAACACAAGCACATAGTCTGGCACTCACACACTCACAAAAACTTATTCACTCAGCCATTCACTCACTCATTCACACACACTCACTCACAAACGCATTCACTCACTCATTCATTCAGTCACACACTCACTCACTCATTCATTTACACACAACCACTTAATCACGCACTCACAAAAAATTACTCACCCAGTCATTTACTCACTCTTTTACACACACACACACTCACAAATGCATTCACTCACACATTCACCCACACCCTTAATCATTCAGTTATTCACACCACATTCACTCACTCATTCACACACACTCACTCACATACTCACTCACGCACAAAAACTTACTCACTCAGTCACTCACTCTTTTACACACACACTCACTCGCAAATGCATTCACTCACTCACACAAACTCACTCACTCATTTACTCACTCACTAACACTCACACACAGATTCACTCATTCACATGCACAAATGCTCACTCAATCACTCATGCATTCACTCATTAGCAACCACACTCATTCACTCACACACACTCGCTCATTCACACAAACTCACTCACACATTCACACACACAAACACTAACTCACTCACTCATTCACTCACAAACTCATTCACTAACACTCATTCATTTGCTCATCCACTCTTTCAGGCATTCACACACACTTTCTCACTCACACACTCACTTACTAAAGCACTCAATCATTCACTCACTGACTCATACACCCACTCAGTCACACACATAGTCACTCACTCACTCTGTCATCCACACTTTCAGACATCCACTCACCCATTCACTCATACACTCACTTACTCACACACTAACTCACTCAATAACTCATTTACTCACCTATTAACTTCCTTATTCATTCACTCACTCATTCCTTTACTCACTTATTTACTCACTCACCCACTTTTCTCCCTCACTCATGCACTCACAACCACACTCATACTCACACACTCACTCACAAAAACTTACTCACACAGCTACACACTCACAGACTTACTCATTCACCACTCATTCATTCACACACTCACTCACTCAAATATTCACTCACTCATTCATTCACTCACACACTTGCTCACTCCCTCAAACACTTCCTTATTCATTCACTCACTCATTCACTTACTCACAGTTACTGATTCACTTATTCACTCACCCATTCCTTTATTTAATAACACATTCATTCACTCACTCAATCATTCAATTATTCACGCTCTCATTCATTTACTCATTCATTCACTCACTCATTCCTTTACTCACTTATTCACTCACTCATTCATTCACTCACACACTTTCTCACTCACTCCCTCACACTCATTCACTCCTCACTCACTCACTTACACACTCACTCACTCGCTGATTTACTTAGTCACTCATTCACTCAATCACTTACACACTAACTCATTTGCTCACTCATTCACTCGCTTATTTTGCGAACCAGTCAATCAGGTAGGCAGGCTGTTGGCTAAATGGCTAATGTAGTACACTGACCTATAGATGATACTGTAATTAAGTCATAGAGTAGGAGAGAAATATAGTAATAGAGCAATATTGCAGTACAGTAATAACAGTAGTATACAGTAGTGACTGGTCACAGTATTGAACAGGAGGACGTTAGCATTACAGCATATCTGCTTATCATGTGCATACCCATAAAAACAATCTCACTGAAATACAGATAGGGAAAGCCACTTGTGATAGCTAGTCAAGTTTTCTTTAAGTGTATTAAGTGTTACTGATGGAAATGATGCACTTGCTATTAGCCAACACTTTCATTTCATCCACACAAAATGTTCACTTCCTTTGTTTGTCTTTTCATATAATTCATACAAAACTATGATTTACTCAATCTTTTTGCTGAAACATTTTTTGCACTTAAAAATACTAAGTACATTTGAAAGTTGTGAAATCAATTTAAATACACCTTTTGAACTGAGTAAGTAGAAAATCTTTGTACATCTTTGTTCCTGTTTTATCCTACTAGGGTCGTGGGGATGCTGGAGCTAACACTGCGCAAAGTTGCTGCAAAGGAATTGCCGTCTTGTCATCTTGACCACACTGAACACTGTAGCTGCTTTCTTACTTTAACATAGAGCACTCAGAGGAAACCCATGCAAGCATCAAGAGAACATGCAAACTCACAGAAATGCCCTCGCTAAGTCTGGGACTCGAACCTAGGATTTTCTTGCTGTGAGGTGGTTTTGCTTACCACTACACCACCGCATGTGCCGTTGCCAGGCAGAAAGGCAGATTTTCAGCGACTTGGCTCTCTTGTTATCACACTTTTATCACAATTTACTAAAAAAAAACATTAAAGTTGTCCACAGAAATTATGGGAAGTGATTTAGAATGAGTGATATTTTTAGTTACTGAAATCAGGAATTATTATTACACTTTTCTCAAAATCTTGCAATGGAAATTTAACAAAAACATTAAGGACAAATTAAAAATATAATTTGTTCAATGAATGTAATGTCTTTTGAAAAAATATACTTTAATAGTGGAATTTAAGATAAATTTAACAGTTGGATTTTTAGGTATTTAGAGAGTGATCACACTAGAGTTGCAATAGAAAAGTGCCCGACACAAATGGTAATTCATGGCTGTCGCTTTTCATCCTCTAAGTGTTTTCACATTTGTCTCACCACATTCACGGCATCACATTTTGGTCGCCTGGTTCATGAAGTCATCACAAAAAATTTCAAACATTTTGAATGTCGCAAAACATGTAGAATGTTGCAAAGCATTCAAATGTCGTAAAATAGTCTCAAATTCTTCTCAAACAGTCTGCACACGTTGTGAGAAGGTCGCAAAGTTTTTTGAAAACAAAAATCTAAAAAAAGGCAACTGATTTTCACCAAACATTCGTAAACCAATCGTCACAAAAAAATAAATTTGCATCAGTTGCTTTTCTATCACAACTCATATGAAATCACCCCTTAGTTTGGTATGTCGAACTCAGTCATTTCAGTGATGTTCAGGGATTTTATTAAGTTTCAATTATTGTGATTTACTAATTTATTATTTACTAAGCCCCGAA
The DNA here is from genome assembly GCA_030014195.1 of Neosilurus mollespiculum. Lineage (NCBI taxonomy): Eukaryota > Metazoa > Chordata > Actinopteri > Siluriformes > Plotosidae > Neosilurus > Neosilurus mollespiculum. The sequence goes on from JAQMYF010000004.1 coordinate 30,828,749, forward strand.
CTCTTTTTAAGACTGTACTTTGATGTTTTGCTTATTCTAGTTCCTTTTGTCTCCTTCTCTGACAGGATTTGCAACAATCAATTAATCATCATCATCATCATCGTCGTCATATTTGCCCTTGACACATGATTGGCCTTAGGGTCCACTCCCTGTCGTGGGAATGTTCATTCCAGCCAACGGGTGAAGTCAAATATCTGGCAAAGTAATTAATTCCTTCTTGTTTATCACACACTATTTTATTTCATGTGTGTTTTCTCAATCACCGCTAGTGAGGCTTTAGAGACGGTTCAGTAAATTGTGCCGGTATATATTATTAACTATACACACAAAATAGGGGGAATTCTGTATTCATTTGATTGTCAACTACAAGCTGATTGTCAATGTTAAGCCCAGAATAGAAACTACTGTTATTTTCTTCCGAAAAATCGGCAAACTGCAATGCTGTGAGTGTTGTGATGCTTTTCTATTGACTTTTCAATGATTTATGCCACAGTAGCACTTCTTTGCAATTTGAAATTGAGACAGGACAGGCTACCCTTCATTCCCAACATTAATGAGGTTCAGACACATGTCAGTTTAGCAGTGGCCCTTACACGGACAATTTTTTGAGATACTATAACTCAGTCTTCATCACAATCTGGCCCTTAACAAAGTCACTTATATGTTTTCACCTGCCCATTTTCCTGCATTGCACACATCAAATTCCAGAACTGACTGTTCACTTGCTGCCAAACATATTTCATTCCTCAACATGTGCCACTCTAATGAGTACATATACTGTATACAGTTCATACAGTGCACTCCCTAGAAAGTGGCATCTGTAGGACGCTGCTGCACTGTAATATCCGAGCGCCGCTCAGTTCTTTGCACATGTATGTGCTGTTTCACTCGCATGCTGTAAGTCTCATGTCTGACATCATGCTTGGTTAAGCAAGAGGCAGTCGGAATAAAGTGAGCTAAGTATGTCAAGTAGAGAAAGAATATCTACAACATATCGGTACCGAGGTCAGGTTACTCTGGGAAACTTCTGTTTTTGTTTCAGCCCTGCTGAAGAAGCTAACAAGCTAAGGTTGTCTTTACATAGCTAGTGTTATTGTGGGCTAAATTACAAATTCCCACCTCTGAAATATATTAATGCCCTAGATAGTATACAACAACCATTACTTTGCACTTTATATAGTGTACTTCTGTGGGGAGCAAGGAGTCATTTGGGGTTTGACTATAAAAGTACCTCTGTAAAAGGTTCAATGCACATGTCCCAGACATATATGTTATGATTTAATAATTAAACTGAATCATTCTAACCTAACAATTACGATATCCCCTTTCTTGATCAGTCTATATGTATGACACTTTAACTGTGTAAGACTTGAACAGTGTCTTATTTAAGAGACTAATCAAGAAAGATGATATTATAATTTGTTATGAAAATGTCAGGCGTGATTTCTTTTCATTTCATAACATTACATCTCAGGGCATCTGTATTTTCTAAGAATTTTTCCGGGGAGGACCCTGTATAGCCATGGCTCTGGTAAAAAATCCTGAGAATGAGTTTCATATAAGATGTTTCGTAGGGTTTCTAAAATATAATGTGCCATAATACCATCATTCTAAATAGATATTAATGAGGAAACATGGACATATGAGTAATTTCCCACTTACAGGCTTTTGAACATTGTTGCATGGGAAACAGGATACTGTATCTAAAAATATACTGCAGCAGAGTGTGTAGGCTTCAAACATTCACACAGATTCACATGTTCATACACGGATGATGATCAATTAAGTGCTCTGATGATAAGCTAGTGCTAAGAAGGAAAAAGAGAAGGGGAAAAAACAAGAGGAAGAAATGTGGGTTTACCTGATCGTGACTCTCAATGCAGATGGCATGGATCTCTAAATAGCTGAAGGAGCTCTCCACCTGCAGTCAGAAATGTTACTACAGTCAGCAGGATACACACTGTCAGACATCAGCACATACACACTGAGAAAACATAAGGTCGGATGAGTTAATAAATGACTGTGTGTGTGTGTGTGTGTGTGTGTGTGTGTGTGTGTGTGTGTGTGTGTGTGTTGGAGAATGAAGAAGGCGGGAGTTAGGAGGAAGGCCAGTACACGAAACTTAAATACAGAAGCTGGGTTTAGATTACGCTTAAATACACTTCTGCTTCCTTTCAACATTCCTCACACGTGTGTTGTATCAATTCAACACTCGTCCTGTATTATTTATTAGCCCTGCCTTATAATTAATCATGTAATCATGACATTATCCACTGTGTTTCAGCAGGATTATCAGAGCACCAGTAAGGTTTTGGGTTTTTTTCTTGTACACTTTCAGTCCACAAGAGAGATAAGCAATAGATTTGTGGTGTTTGCTGTGCGCCCGCTGTGTTTATTCACTGAGTGGATTGAACGCTTCGCTTAGGATTCCTGTTTCACTGTTTTTTGATGCACACCATATCCTCATTCCTTCCCTCAAATGCTGAACTGGCTAGTGGTTTAGTTAAATTTTACAAGACTATTCCAGTTCAAAGATTCATTTACAATCCTAAAATCAGAAAAAAGTTGGGATGAGATGGAGAATGCGAACAAAATAAAAGCAGAGATTTTAAAATTTACTTTAACTTGTACTTTATTGCAGCGACACAGTGGTCTAGTGGTTAGCACCTCCTGGGTTCGAGTCTGGGCTTGGCCTGGCAAGGACGATTCTGTGTAAAGTTTGTTCCACATGTTCTCCCAGTGCTTGTGTGGGTTACCTTTGGGTACTCCAGTTTCCTCCCACAGTTCAAAGAAATGCACATTAGGCTCATTGGCTGTACCAATTTGACCCTAGGTGTGAGTGTAGATGGGTGTGGTTCCATACGATAGACTGGTGAGCTGTCCCTGTATCCCACCTATTCCCAGAGACGGCTGAGATAGGCTCCAGCCTCCATGCAACCCCAGGACGGTTCAGCAAATGGATGGATAGATGGAGCATTACTTAGGAGTTCCACAAGAATAGGGGCAGAGTTATGGGCTGGTCTGAAAGTTGAATGCAATTCCTGTATGACTCTCAGTGTTTTATATTTAGATGTTTCCGGCTTAAAGGGAAGGTTAAGAGAGAGGAACTGTAATGTTTAGCTCTAGTATATTAACTTTACAGAGCTGTCCAGTGTACTCTGCCCTCGCCCTGAGTCAGCTGAGATGGGTGCCAGCCTCCCCGCGACCCTAATTAGGATTAAGCGGTTCAGAAAATGAACGATGATGGTATTAAGTTACATTATACTTCACAGTTCACATTTTACTTTAATCCTTAATACTTGAGTTGTGAGGCATCCCAAAGTGATGCTGTCTACCTTTTAAAAAAAACAAAACAAAACACAAATTTGTAGATTGGATTACTTGGTTGATAGAACTGCACAGGCAATGCAATGATTAATGGCACAGAACTACAGTATTTCACAAATGTTCTGGTTTAAAATGTAAGGCAAACATTCAGACAGATGAAGCATTATAGGAAATCTTTTTGTTATCTGTTATGCTGTAGGATTTTACTGGTCTGGTTTGGATCCACTTATCACCTTAAAGGGATGTGTCAGTGCAATTCATTCATTAATTTTCTAAGCCATTTAACCCTTAATAAGGGTCACGAGGAGGCTGAGGCCTATCTCAGCCGACTCTGGGCGAAGGTGGGGTACACCCGGAACAGCTCGTCAGGCCATTACAGGGCCAACACTCACACAAACATTCACACTCACACCTAGAGGTAATTTGGAACAGTCAGCTTACTGTGCATGTTTTTGGACAGTGGGAGGAAAACGGAGGAAACCCAGGCAAGCACAGGGAGAACATGCGAACTCCACACAGAAACACCCTCAACCAGGAATCCAACCCAGGACCTTCTTGCTGTGAGGCGGACATGCTATCCACTGCGCCACCATGCCGCCTCAGTGCAATTTAATACAAAGTTATTCTGACTGATAACCTTGACACCGATCAGCCATAACATTAATACCATCTGATCTGCTACTATGCAGTCCCATATACTACAAGCTGCAATACACTGTGTTCTGACGCCATTAACTCTCATCCAGCATTAACGGTGTCAGCAGGTTGTACTACAGTAGCTCTTCTGTGGGGTCAGACCAGACGTACTAACCTTCACTCCCTACACTGATTAATGAGCCTTGGGAACCCATGTCACTCTTTACAGATAACTTGGACCAGCTTTGATAGGTGCCTAAAACTGCATACCAGGAACACCCTACAAGACCCTCGGTTTTAGAGATCAAACTAAAATCAATATATATTTTCACAGTTTATTTTACATATTTTATCCCTTACAGAGGCAGGTCAGGTGACCTCCACATGGTCCGAGCAGGATATAAGCCCTGTATAGCTAACTGCATATTCAGAGTTTTAGTATATACTACCAGAAAACAAAAGTATATCCTTTTCCAGAAGAGTATGTCTTTAAACTTGTTCAGAATTTTAATGTATACTAAATGGAAACACAAAAAAAGAGCTAAAATGCGATTCTTATTGTTTATTTTTCCTTTGATGTGTGATAATGATGAGGTCGACCGCTCCAAGCAACCATGAGTGTTCTCTGGTTTGATTCAAGCATTATCCACTCAGGATAATGTTTTTCAAACCTTAGCTAATGGACCAGTCAGATTGCACTGTTCCTGTGTAGTATACTAATGAGATATAATATTATTTTAAAAAAAAACATTATAAACATGAGAGGCATAAGGGTATAATCCAAAGATTTAAATGTAACTGAGTACATATCAACTAAGTCTTGTTTTTCTAAGATTGTTCTTGCTTTGCTCACCTTCACTGGCTGCTTGTTGTGAAATACAGTAGCTCTCCATTGTGTCATGACCTGAGAGAGAGAGAGAGAGAGAGAGAGAGAGAGTATTGACTGTAGGAGAGCTCCATCTGCTGGTGGAATAAAGCAACTTCAGCAGGACTAGCAGGGTGTTGTTCCTTAGATCATGGATAGGGTGGTTTAAGGGCTGTCACTGACTCCCATTATGCACTAATGAAGCCATTTCTTTGCAACCAGCATCGGTGCACTATGGATTTTCTCCAGCTCAAGCATGAACAGTATATACACAGGGCAATGGTATTCTTTTGCTAGACACACCTACTTTCTCCTATAAAATTGCTCGTCGCACATTTTATTAAATTCTCTGTTTAAAATATATCCAGGAATATAAATAGTTTCAGCTGGAATTTTTTTATTAATAGGTTCGTTTTTCCAAGCGGGACTTTTACCACTGGGACATAAACTGGGAATGGCTGACAGGTTATGTCTGGATATCACTCTCACTCACTCAACTGTCAAACCACTTAATCCTACTAGAGTTGTGGCCAACACTTAGTGAAGGCGGGGTACACCATGAACAGTTCATCAAACCATCCCAGGTCCAACACACACACACATTCGCACTCACACTCACACCTAGAGGCAATCTGCAGCAGCCAATTAGCCTAATACGCATGTCTGTTCACTGTGGGAGGAAACCGAGGTACCCAGAAGAAACACACACCAGCACGGGGAGACCATGCAAACTCCATGCCCAAGCCCAAGCCCAACACCCAAACCCAGGACCTTCTTGCTTTGAGGTAGACGTTCTAACCACTACACCACCATGCCACTAACATGCTAACCATCACACCACCATGCCACTAACGTGCTAACCACTACACCACCATGCCATATAATTAAATTTAAAACCCGCATATCCTTAACTGTAAAAAAGCTGGATACACTCTAAGGAAACCAACAGTCAGGAAGGCCTGGAAGTGTAGTTTCTTGTGCTTCTGTGGTCCTGGAGCCTCAGGGGCTTGTTTGAAAGCTTTCAACAAGAGGAGGAGGCTATAAAGTTTAAAGAGTCTAGGGTCATATAAATATGTACAGTACAGTGGATTCTGTGGTGAAGTTAGAAAAGTGTAAGTCAGTAATAAACACAGAGCGTGTTGCTTGAGCCACAGACGGCTTCCATGATTCTGTGTCAGTAAAGCGTAGTCAAGTCTCTTATATTTACAGTAAAATAACTGGAGGAAAAATATTTGTAATATTTAAAACAGTGGCGTAGTGGTTAGAACCTCTGCCTCACAACAAGAAGGTCCTGGGTTTGAGTCCTGTGTCTGGTGAGGGCGTTTCTGAAAGGAGTTTGCATGTACTCTTCATGTGTGTGTGGGCACATTAGATTAATCTGCTGATCCAAATTGCCACAGGGTATGGGTATGAATGGTTGTGCATGTGTTGCCCTGAGATGGACTGGCAAGATGTTCAGGGTGTAGTCTGCCATCGCCCACAGTCAGCTGAGATAGGCTGCAGCACTGATAGGATTGTTTTTCGGCAAATGAATGAATGAATACAGGAAAAGTAGGATGTTATCCCATTTACATACCAGAGGAGGGAGGGGCACTTCAACCAGCCAGCAGTGAAACCATGAAGTGACCCAATAAAACCCAATAATACCTCCCATATTTATCATTTTTACACATAAAAACGTCATTCAGTTCAGTTTTTATTCATCATGATTTAAAGATGATCCTCCAAATGGTGGCTGGAGGTGATTTCTGAAGGCTGCCATGGCTCGATGGGTCATGTCGGGAAAAGTAACCTTAAGGGTTTCAAGAGTTTGGGGTGGATGAGTATACACTCGTGATTTAAGGTAGCAACACAGACAAAAATCACAAGGGGTGACGTCAGGGGAACGAGCTGCCACCCAACATCACCAAATAACAAGATCACAGATTTGGAAACATTTGGAATTTGGGGCATCAATTTCTAACTTTCAATGATCTTCCAGCTGTGTGTGCGCCGTAACTCCATCTTACTAAAACCACACATCCACTTCTTCAACATTAAGGCGATTAAGTTGAGGCCCTGCAGAATGTTCTTGCATAACCCTGTGCTTATCCAGTCCCTCTTATAACCATCATTATATATGGATTGAAGTAGAGGTGTGGTGTAAGATTCTCTTTGCAGTTTCCCAGGAAACCCACACAGATAAAGCATGTATAAGCACAGAAAGTCTTGGAGACTGCACAACAGATCGCCTTGATGCTTCAATAGTCTCAGGTGTACCAGCGCTCCGAGGCCAGCCAGGTGATTTTCTTTTCAAAGCTGAGCCTGTTGCTCTGAAATTCACAACCCACTGTAAGGTGATTTTCTGATCTGGAACTTTTTGGTTCCGTGGAATATTAAAACATTCTGTAAAGGCCTTCTGGGTGCCGATCACGGATTCGGTTTGCTTCAACAGCAAACGCACAGTGGGCTCTCAACCACCCATGGTGGCGACTGAGGATGGTTCGGGTTGGGCTACCAGCCACGCTACTCTCTACGCTATTGTAAAACCCTCGGGCTATGGACGTTTATCCATGTATCTCTTTTAGAATTTCCCTTTGGATTTTATTTCTGAGCTAAAATACGCCTTGCTTAAGAGCTTACATTTAGTGAAATGTCTCCTAGTGAGAAGGTGAATCTACATCACACAGTATATTTTATGTAGAGCTGGGGACACCAAGGCTGGTCAAAAAAGTGCCTTTAGCCTTGATTACAGCAAGTAATCACCATGTCATTGTTTTCAAAAACCCCTGTTTTTTTCTCCCCTAAGCTTTAGTTGTATCCAATTCCCACCCTTCAAGTGTTGCCTCCCTATCACACACGACTACCACCAACCAGGGAGGGGCATAAGCCTGCACATGCCCCCTCCATGTCAGCCAATGCTGCCACCAGCCGCTTTACGAACTGCTGCGCATGCATATTTGGAGGCGGCCTAACACACTCGGAGGGAAAGCACTCTCTGGCCCTTTTGTACAAGTGAGCTCACAGACGCCCATGGATTGGCTGGTGATCACCGTGAGTGACAGGGGAGCATATGCCATCCCTCCCTCCTATAAGAGCTCAGCCAATTAGCTCCCATGGACTCCCAATCGCGGATGGCTGCGGCAATAATCGGAATTCGAACTTCCTTGATCTTCAGGTTGATAGTCACGCTCCTTGTCAATGCACCACTCGGGAGCCTAACAACACAACATATATATCCATCTTAAGTTGGATTAATTTTTTACATTTACGGCATTTGGCAGATGACCTTATCCGGAGCGACCTGAACTGCGATAAGGTCAGAACTCTGGGGAGCCAATACATATATGAAAATGATTCCTCATGCTCCCTGAACCACTCTTTCATTATTGAGCCCCCATTTTATATCCGTGCCATCAGGGAAGAAAAAGTCCATTTATGTGACAACCTGCTCATTCAGTACATTCAGGTCATCTTCATTTTATTGCCACAATAATGTCGCTGAGCCTCGACCTGACCAACTGGAGCAACAATGCCATGGAGCTTATGCACTATAATCAAGACTAAAGGCTCTCCAACAAAATATTAGCGTGCGGGAGCATGGTCATTCCCCTGTAATAACAATCCTGTTTGTGGCCCAAGTACTAAATCAAAAAAAAAAAAAAACAAACAAAAAAAAAACATTCCTCTATGAAAAAGCTCAGATTCAACACAGGCACATGTTTTGGGCTGATTCATCCATTCATCCATCCATTCACTTCCATTTATTTAGAAAATGTGGTAAAGTTCAAGAAATACTTATGCAAGGCTATGTCTAAATAATCATAAATTATAATATCAATTATAATATCAGTATAATATATCAATTATAATATCTATCTATCATTGTCACTGCAATTTAGATCACCAACAATTAATAAATAAAAAAGTTAAATAATTTTGGTTAAACATAACAGACTGTCTGGGGGCCACCTGTAAAAATCTAAGGTGTATAATAAAACTGCAGAACGAAACTCTCTTTGATTTACAGCAGTGGTTTGAGAACATACTAGCCATTAGCCACTAGACAGCTAACATTAGCATGCTAGCTAACAGAGAGCAACAGAAAAGACAAAGAAAATTTACTCCAGAAAGCATGTAAAACCCTATAAAAGAAACTTTTGAATGCATAAAGTACAGAAAAACACTTCTTTTAACATCCGTTAAACACTTGCTGGTCTATAAAGGCACAAAACAGTTTAAAGAAGACAGGTACACCAAAGTCACACTCCAAAAGCCTACAGAAATATTACTTGTCTTGCTCTTCCCCAATGAAACAGTGTTAATATTGCAAAAATACACAGAAACCAGAAAATCAGCATAACCTGGCTGTTGAATATTACATGTAGACTTACAAGCACTCTTCCTTCGGGCCGTTCCTTGGACTGGTTGGCGTGCACAAACCTCATAAACATGACCCTCTGGGGTCTCAGCAGCTGAATAATGCCATCTAATACACACATCACGTCACATCACATCCAAGAACAAGCAAAAACTTATTAATTACTGGATAAATGAAACAAACAAGCAAAAAAATTTGACAAGGAAACTCAAGACAGTAATAAATTGATGCCCCATCAATGGCATACAATCATCATGTCTAAATAAAATATTTTTATTTTTATTACTTATCACAAGACAACTGTGAAAGCAACAGTAAAGATGTACATATACCTTTCAGGCAGAAGGGAACTTCTGTTGGAGACGCCATCACACCTGAATCTGCTCTGTGTGCATGAACAGGGTGCACAAGAGGCCTGCAACGGCAGATCTTACAAAGTGCAGGTGAAATACACATATATACACACACACTCACATCCTGCTGCACTCTGATTCATGCTCATGGTACAAAACCACAGGTTCTGAGACAGGAAATGACAACTTTAAACTTCTATTACACAAATGTTATACATATGCTCCCAAAAGTGTTCCTGCAAGATCTTTGGATAATGAAAGCTTACAGAAAAAATTCCTCAGAAATTATTCCAGACTCATTATTAAAAAAAACAAAAAACAAAAAAAAAGTTATTAAAAAGATCATCGTAAACATCACTGAGTATGGAACTTACTTACATACAACAAAAATCAACATGCTCTTCAAACAGTGGTTTCATTGGAATACATTTTTCTGTACATCTTGTTTTATGTTCATGAAATGCACAGCAGGTAATGGGATTTCTTATCCTTATTCTCTACAAAGGAAGGGTTTATCAGGTTTCACCATCACGCCCTCTAGTCTGAGACAGGAAATAAAGACCTCTGACCTCAACACTAAAGTTCCACTGAAAAAACTATATTCAGCTCACAAATACAGTGCACTTCAATATTTCGGAATATAAAAATAGACCACAGGGATCCAGGCGCTCCCACTCAAAGGACCATTTCATAATATGCATTATAGAAAAAATCATTAAGTTAACCTCTGTGACCTTGAAACAATACAATCCTACCACGACCTCAGTGAGGGAAATCCAGCCATCAACCTTAGTGATCCTGTTATTTCCTTCCAGCTTTATCACATTAACAAGCCTTAACAAGCAGAATACGGAAAGTGTGACTGTGTGACCTTAAAACAGGGTCAAGGGCACCCATACACAATCCCAACCAAACCTTCCTGAGATCCCTCCCACCAAATTCGGTGATCTTAATTCATTTCCTTTCAAAATTATCACACTAAGAATCCTTAAAAAGTCAAATATAGAAAAAGCAACCTTATAACAAGGTCAAGGGCACCCATATTCAACCCCAGCCGAGATCTTCCTGAGAGGAATCCAATCACCAAATTTGGCAACCTTATGTGATTTCCTTTCATCATCATCATCATCATCATCTTCTTCCGCTTATCCGGGGCTGGGTCGCGGAGGCAGCAGTCTAAGCAGGGATGCCCAGACTTC
>JAQMYF010000004.1:30841877-30861511 GCA_030014195.1 Neosilurus mollespiculum
CCCCCGACAACATAGCTCCTAGAATCATTCGGGCACACAAACCCCTCCACCACGGTAAGGTGGCAGTTCAAGGAGGATTTCCTTTCAAACATATTGCAATAAGAACCCTTTGGAAGCAGAATATAGAAAAATTCACTAACTTCACGGCTATGAACTTGAGATGAGGACAAGGGCACCCATAAAAACCCCAACCAACATCTTCCTGGGGAGAACCCTTGCACCAAATTTTTTGCACTAAAATGCTGTATAGACAAAACCCATTTCTACAGCTCCCTACTCAGATCACCTTTAATGATGGCAGGAGCTGCACATGATGACGACCAGTCAGATTAAAGGAGCATTTCTATGTCTTAAGTTCAACAAATAAGTATAAATAAATAAGTTTAGATGTTAAGGATGCTTCTACTACCTGTAAATATCTACAGTATATGGTCAAGAATGACCATGATTGAACAGTCCTAAATATAGATCTACATCTCCTCCCAACAGTACATCTTATTAAATTAGGAAAACAGATTATGCAAAATGAGCCAACCATAAAGACACAGGAAGAAGAAAAAAAGAGAATACGAGAATAGGACAATATTATTTTATTAGCTGTACAGCAATACATTCTCCACATTTTTCCTATTCCCTCAAAGCCCCACCCAGCCATAATAAATGTCTTTATAATGTTGGTTTTCTGACCACTGTAAATTTCACACATAGACCTACATACAAAAAAATAATAATAATAAAAAAAAAATAATAAAATAAAAACGAAGAAAGCATCAAGCTAAAATTAAGAGCTTAACAAAAAGAAATGAAAATGCTAAATACAAATAAGGAAAACAGCCTGAATGGGGGGGGGAAATATTCATAAAATGACGCTTCTCCTAAATGTGAACTAACTCCATGAAACAGTTCTACAAAAAAAGATTCCATGAGGATGAGTGGACTGTGTGTGATCTGAACATAAATGTGAGAACGCTGCTATGGACTGAGACCTAAAATTCTAATTGGTTACTAATAATTCAAGCACACGAGCAGTCATTCTACATCTGAGAGCTGGGTTGTAGCCTGCATCAAGTTAGATATTAAAAAAATCTTTCATTAATTCCCCACTGGTCCTTTTCCACTCATTTCCAGCGCCAAGATCCAAATCCTAGACCCATCACCTCGACACCACTCGAGCTAAGATTACCTGAACAAGTCTCGCAACCAACATGAAAGTGGGCTCTGAAAAAACAAAAACAAACCCCAAGCTATTATTCTTAGCTTTATCAATCATAAAAGGGTAATATCTAATTTTCTCCCTGAAATCTGAACACACAAACCTGGCTAACATTAGATGCTGTACAAAGCCAAGAAAAAGGAGAATGGGGCATGTACATGATCTTATACACCTCATCTTATGCATTACACCATTGTCAACATTTAAAATTTTTAAGAAGCATGTTTTCAAATGACTATTGTTTAAAATGTCATGGCATCAGCATTCCAGGTCATCAATTCAATTGTAAAAGGTTAAAATATTCATAAAACAAAACATAAAAATTATTTACAGACAAGACCGGGCAAGATTTACTTCTTTTATACACCATTATCAATCTCAGATTATTATAAATGACAGATGGAAATCCCCCAACGCCTTAAGGAAATGGCTCTAATTCTACTCCATTCTCTCTGTTTTATCAATTGTAATCAGTGAAAACAATAAGAAATGCAACAAAGTTACCGTGTGTAAGATGTTAAAAGGATATTTGTGGGGTACAATGCCCACTCTACAATGATAAAGTCTAAATACGAAGGCTAGACCAGGCCCACCAAGCTTTACTTTCAAATGGATTCTAACAGATTGGAGGCTGAAAGAATACCGGCGTGGTAATTAGGCAAAAACATTGAAATGTGCGCAGTTCACTACAGTGAATATGAGGAATCAACTACAGTCATCAGATTCGCACATAAGCATCTTTGCAACTCTTGTCTCACACACACACTAGATGGTATACATGGGACAATTATCAGACTAATAAATCAAAAAAAGTGAAGAGTGTAAAAAAAGAACATTGGGTATTTCATTCCACAGATCAGAAACTGAAGGAGGAAAACACAGCAGAAAGCCATTTGGCTGTGCTCTGAGAGGCCGGGAGGTGACAGCACGGGAGAGGAGGCATACGGACATGTAAATATTGGGCCTGGGGGAGCACATCACCGGTCCATCATGCTGAGAATCATCTCAGGGGTGAGGTCTCCATTAGGTGCAGCCTCAGGGACAGACAGCTGCTCTGCTTCCACTCCTCCCTCTGTGGCTTCCACCTCCTCCACTACAGGCTCCGCTGCCATAGCCACTGAAGGATCCATGCCATCCTGCTCCTTCTTCACTATGATGTTCTCAATGGCTCCTGTGCCCTCATCCTCCACCTGAATAATGGCAGTCGCTGCTGTCCTGCTGTAATCTGATATGATGGTAAAATAAAAAGATTTAGTTGACCAGGTCAGACCACAGGATATGGAATGAACAGAGGAGCATGATAATTACCAGTTGGTTCTATGGCTGTGTTCTTAGCAGGGGAAGCTTTGATGGGATTTTTGGGAGGTCGTCCACGTTTCCTCTTGACAGGCGTCTCAGCAGGGGCAGGGATAGGGACGGTTGCTGGGGCTTGTTCCATATCCATCTCCACATCATCAAGAGCATCTTCATCCTCATCATCCTCATCAAGGTCATCCAAGCCAGGGTCCGCGTGATCATCTATCATAGAACACACAGAAACTGAGTAACTAATTCATTTGCAATGCAAAGTCCACGTGCATGAAGACCACACATTTAAGACTTGATTGAACAAACACTTCAAGTAGTTACTCACCGCTGTCATCGTCATCATCCTTCCTGGCACGCATCTTCCTCTTTCTGCCACCCCGGCCTTTTTTGGCTGGAGAACCATTTTCTCCCTCACCACCCTCCAGTCCAGAACAGTTTTCAGCATGCCTGGCCATTGTGTTCTGGTTTCATTGGGAGGTTTTTTTTTTTTTTTTTTTTTTTTTTTTAAAGGAAACATGTCAGGCATAGAGATTATATACTCAGACAAATATATATATATTAATTATAGATCATAGTGTAGTATACATATAAAGCCAGTAATATATACCCTGCGAGTGAAGGCCTTGCCACACTTGCTACACATAAAGGAAGTGGGCACAAAGTTGGGATCATGGTAGCGACGAAAATGCATGTCCAAGAGTTGCTTCTGTCTGAAAGTTTTCTCACAATGGCTGCAGGCATATGGCTTTTCTCCGGTGTGGGTGCGCTTGTGCATCACCATGTGACGCTCCTGAGAGGAAGGAGACAATGTTTGACCTATTGTGAGTGCATTAACGTGACACAATCCCATAAACATAGGCAAGTAATATGCTGACTATTAATACAAGAGCACAGGTCCGACCTGTCGGCAGGCATAATCACACTGGTCACACTTGAAGCGTTTCTCGTTCTTGTGGGACTTCTGGTGCTGGATGAGCGCGTAGCGCTCGTGAAACACAGCCTCACAGTAACGACACTTCCTGCCTTGCTCAATGTAGGAATGCTGCTTGCGCAGATGCACACCTGAGAGGTTATTTAAAGCAGGTGAGGCATTATGAACACGAATGCATGCCATTTCCCTCTGTAGAGGGTACAAGACAGCAGAAGGAAGGTACAGATACTCACCCAAGTCACTCTTGCGAGCGATGACGGTATCACAGTGGGGGCAGTGGAACTTGGCCACATTCTCAGTATGCTTCTGCAGGATGTGCATCTTCATCGTGCCACTCTGGGTGAAACGCGCATGACAGATATAGCACTCGTATGGTTTCTCCCCTGAACACAGAACAGAAGAACTGAGGTTGCCTTAAAGTCAACAGTTGTTATTAATTCCAAATTCTTGTCAACATGCACGATGTTTTGCCAAGTAATCAGAGTGCTGGAGTGAAGGCTGTCAAACCTGAGTGGGTTCTCATGTGTCTCTTCAGTTTGTAAGTGTCTCTGCTGGCATAGCTGCACAGGCTGCACTGGAATGGACGCTCTCCAGTATGAGAGCGAATGTGTCTCTTCAGCTTACTCACCTGGTTCACAAAACAATGTAACAATATATTACAGCTGAAAAATAGAAAATTAAAAGAAATATAAAACCAAAAGTATCGGTTAAAGCCTGGGCCAGCATGAAACAAGCCTGTAAACAACCGATAACTTTAAATTAGATATAAACTTTTTTATAAATATTTCGGTCTACAAACCTCTACACTGGCATAGTCACACATGGAACACTTGAAAGGCTTCTCGTGTGTGTGCTTATAACGACGATGTCGTACAAGTTCACCGCTAGTCACAAATGCCATGTCACAGTCAGTACATTTGTGGGGTCTGGTGCCTGAAAATAAATACATAAATAAATAAGCCACTTTGTTTTCTGAAACACAAGCCTTGACAATAAGAGCAGAACTGAGTGCAGAAGCAGAAAAAGACCTGTGTGTGTGTTAAGATGGTTCCTCAGCAGGGTGACCGTCCTGAAAGCACGTCCACACAAGTGGCATTTGTGCGGCCTCTCATCTGTGTGACTCTTCATGTGACGGTCGAGGTTGGAACGCCTCGGGCAGGTGTAGCTACACAATTCACACTGGAATGTTTTCTTCACACCTGGATACACACACACATTTCAAAAACATTCCTAAAAAGCCCGAACAAGAGTGTGTGCCGCCCCTCCTACAAATAAATTAATAGATAAAAATGCAACTAATTATGGCCACCATACAGGAATGACGCACCCTTCTTTTTGATTTTAGTTGGCTTTGGAGGCTTCATGTTGCCCACGACTTTCTCGGCATTAACCTCTGAGAGGAGTCCTTCTTGTTGCTCTTCTTCAAAGTCATAAACAGACACATCCATGTCTTTTTCTCCCTCTGTGTTGTAGCGCAGTTTACTTTTCTTTGTCTTTTTGGCCTTTTTCACAGGAGGTGTGTAGTCAGGATCCTTGGCCCAAGTAGGGTCATCATTTTGGGGTTCAGGAATCCCCCCCTCCTCCTGCTGCTGAAGAGACTGCTCCCCGTGGCCGTGGAGCTCGTCCTGCTCTACAGTCTCCACTTCTCCATTGGCGCCTACTTTCACGACCTGTGGGAACATGCCTTGTGAAAAACAAACTCCAAACAGCAAATTAACTTGTACTTTCCTTTCCTTTTTTTATTTATTCATTTGGCTGCCTAATGACAAACCTGAAAGCCCTCTGGGAGAGGCAGCGTGTGGCAGATGACAGGCTCTCCATCTTTGGGCATGGAAGTAGCATCCACTAGCGTTCCCTGCAACTCATCTACAGTGGTGGCAGTTACAGGCACAGCTGAAACAGGCACCTGCACTAGCTGCAGTTCACCCAGACCCAGTTGTTGTTCTTCCATATTGACCACCTGCAGGGTGATGATCTGTGTGTCATCTACTGTGGTGACTGTGGCCTCATGGGCTGCCCCAGCTACACCCACACCAGCAGCCATGGCACCCTCCATCACTTCTGTCTTCATCTGTAGCAGGGCAGGGTCCAGCGAGTCCATCACCATCATTTCTACGCCACTGTTTACACTCACCACGCCTTCGACCAGCTGCTGTGAATCCACCACGGCACCCGTCACCTCACCCTGAGATACGGGTTGCTGTACCGCCTCTAGACCAGCAGCCTGTAGCAGTTCGGCTTCAACCTCTTCATCCTCACGCCGCCGCTGATATGTCTTGCAATCCTTGACTTTGAAAGCGTCCCCTGTCTCATCCACTATGGCATCAGTCTGTCCCCCCTCCATGGGTATTACCTTCGATGGATAGCAGAGCATGGTTTTATTACAGAATAACCATTGTGTTAACATTAGTTGTTTCTATTTAACACCCAGCAATACACAATGATTTATTTTGATACACTGTATTAATCCCACACGGGAAATCCGTATTCAACCCATCCAAAGTGAACACACACACACACACACACACACGAGCAGTGGGCAGTTGGGGGTTTTATTGCCTTTCTCAAGGGCACCTCAGAAATGAAGGTGGAGAAAGGAATCGAACCTGCAACCTTCCAATCCAGATCCTGCCTCTCTAACCCCCCACATTTACACCTTCCTGAGATGGGACGTATTCAACACACATTCTGAAGATTAAAAGAGCAAAAACACACACATAACCTTACCCAAATAACAATAGACCCTCATTAAGTAAGACTTGTCATGTCTGTGTTATGTAAAAATACTGCCTTGCTGAAGTTACCTGTACCAATAATGTGACCATCTCTCTCTACTCTCCTGCCTCTTCAATTCTCTGCTTTCGGTGAATGAGCTATCTCTGACCTTCGTTCCTCATAACAAAATACAGAATAAAGTCAAAACAGGTTGAGAAAAGGTTTTAAAGTGTAATGAGAACTGTGAACAGAGTGGTTCGTGATCACAAAGATGATTTATTTTTTTTTTTAATTGTAGGGTGGTTTTCTCTTATAGCCTTTTTATTTAACCACCATCAACAACATATCAAACCACAATACGAAAGTCGTTAACAGGTGTTAACCAGGGGCAGATACTCTCAGTGTGTAACTTTAAAGATGTTTTGGTAGTTTGTCGGTTGATGTTTGAGAAACACTGGATCCACCTGGTGATCTGCTCTGCCTCCACTTCCTGATCTCACTCATGGACTGTAATGTACCCAAATCAGGCTGTGAGAAAACACCCAAATTACCAACTGATGTCGGTGCACTCAGTCATCAACTATAAACACACACTGAGTTATGCTGAAACATTTTCGACGACAGCAAGAGGGCATTCTGAGCTGATTAACAGCGTTTTTGTACCGCTACCAGCCGGGTTGTAGAGGGAGCTCTCCACAGTTTTATCCCCTCAGTCGTCTGTTGCTTGAGGTGGCTAGTGTCTCAATAAGCGAGCGGTCAATGAACGTAAACAGAACTCCTCTGGGATCAACGATCGTTGAGGTCTCTGACGCCCTTAAGCTTTGGGAAAACTGTAAAATGAGACTCGGAGGAAGCACGATGTGCAGAGTCACCTAAAATCGGCGGTCGGCTTCACTGAGCGTCGCGTCTTCCTCGTCCGATTTTCATCTGCGCAACAAGCTGGCTAGCAAACAACCGCGAGCTGGCTAACAATTCCGGTATTTCTCTGTGCTCAACGCTGTGATATCTTAAGGACAGGCGAAGACTGAACACCGCAAATCGAGATCCGGGTGGAAGTTTTATTAGTGCCGATCTGTGAGTGTATGTGCGCGCGCGGTGTAGCGAGCCAAGAAGGGCTGAGCGGGTTTGAAACGCGGTTGAGGAGGGGCGCCAACTAACTGCTAGCTAACTATGCTATGCTAGTGACTTAGCCAGTTTGTTAACGCCGTCTGAACAGCAAAACGACCCAAAGAGAAGAATATACATACATATTCTGCTTTATAGTCAAATGTGTGGTGTTTGTGCACTAATAAAACTCAAAAGGGTCGATATTTGGATGTAGCATTAGCTTGTTAGCTTAAGCTATTGCTTCATCTGGAAACGGCGGGTTTTTGTCACGGAAACAAAGAGAAGGAAAAGAAAATGGACGCCTGGCCTAAAGACTGGCGCAAACATCGAAGTGTTAAAATGAGGCATCTTGCCGAAATGCCGTCTAATATCAGTTCAATAGCATTTAATAATCGGGCATAACCCTGAACTTCTGGGTTATAAGCGTTTTTTTGCTAAATTTTCGATAACGATAGAGGGAGACAAACACCCCCCGCCAGTCGCCTGGACCAGGAGCCCCATCGTGACACCTAGAGGCCGATTAAAGATCCTGCAAAACTCCCCCCTTTCGGAAAAGTGGCACTATTTTACCTGCTTTTGCCCGTTTATCCTCTCGTTGAATTCGACACGAGGCCCGCGATCCACTCTTCCGTTACTACGAGACGAAGTACAACTGCGTGCTTTCCCTTGGCTGGTTTTAATCCTCTCCCGCTTTTGCAGAGTAGGCTCCGCACAAAATGGCGGCCCGAGGCGGTTGTTGCGCATGCGCGACACGCAGGGGGGCGGTGGCGACGAGGAGGAGGGAGGGGTGTAAACAGAGCGCTGTGCCGATTGGCCAAAAGGGGCGCTAACACTTTTAAATTTCTAACTGATTTCACTGGGCTTTACTGACGTACACTGGGTATTAGAGAGGCTAAATTCGATGTAGGCCTACTCAAAAATTAATCATGGATTTTTTTCTTTTCTTTTCACACACATATATGTAAATGTACATATATATATATATATATATATATATATATGTGTGTCTTCTTTCGTTTAATCCGGGGTTGGATCGAGGGGGCAGCAGCCTAAGCAGTGAGGTCCAGACGTCTCTCTCCCCACCTACTTCCTCCAGCTCTTCCGGGGGGGGCACAGAGGAGTTCCCAAACCAGCCAAGAGACATAGTCCCTCCAGCGTGTTCTGGGTCGGCCCTGGGGTCTCCTTCCGGTTGGACATGCCCGAAACACCACACCAGGGAGGCGTTTGGGAGGCGTTCTAATCACATGCCAGAGCCACCTCAGCCGGCTCCTCTCAACGCAGAGGAGCAGCGGTTCTACTCCGAGTTCCTCCCGGATGACAGAACTTCTCACCCTATCTCTAAGGGAGAGCCCTGCCACCCTGCAAAGGAAGCTCATTTCAGCCGCTTGTATTTGCGATGGTGAGGGTAGGAACGTAAATCGACTGGTAAATCAAGAGCGTGGCCTTCTGGCTCAGCTCCCTCTTCATCACGACAGACCGTTACAAACTCCGCTTTACAGCAGAGGCTGCACCGATCCGCCTGTCGATCTCTCGCTCCATCCTTCCGTCACTCATGAACAAGACCCCGAGATGCTTGTACTCCTCCACTTGGGGCAGGACCTCATTCCAGACCCGGAGGGTGCGTTCCACCCTTTTCTGGCTGAGAACCATGGCAGCTTCACACTCTGCAAATTGCTCCAGCGAGAGCTGGAGGTCCCGGCTTGATGAAGCCAAAAGGACAACGTCATCCGCAAAAAGCAGAGACGAGAGCCTATGGCCACCAAACCAGAACCCCTCAACACCTTGGTTGCGTATTCCCATGTTCCCGGAGCACACCCCACAAGATAGCCCGAGGGACATGGTGGAAAGCCTTCTCCAAGTCCACAAAACACATGTACATAGCACATGCAAAGCATATATAGCCCCATACACACGCACACAAAATGTTTAGGAAGGCATGGTGGCATAGTGGTCAGTATGTCTGTCTCACTGTAGGAAGTTCCAGGGCTTGGTGAGGGCATTTCTGTGTGGTGTTTGCATGTTCTCCCTGTGCTTGTGTGGGTTTCCTCTGTACTCCCATTTCCTCCCACAATCCAGAGACATGCTCATTAGGCTATTAGGCTGTTCCAAATTGCCCCTAGGTCTGAATGTGTGAATGGTTGTGTGTGTTGGCTCTGTGATGGTCTGGTGAGCTGTTTAGTGTGTACCCCGCCCTTGCCCAGTATTGGCTGAGATAGGCTCCAGCTTTCCCGCAACCGTTATAGGATTAAGTTGTTCAGCAAATAAATGAGATAGTGATAAAATGTTGGTTGTTATAAGTACTTCATTTGTTCAAGAACAGCACACAACAGGTTATTTTCCCCCAATTTTAATAGTCTTGTTTTCCACTTAATAGCAAGATCATTGTCAAACAATAAACTCTTTATTTAAAAAAAAAAACAAAAAAAAAAAACAACAACAACAACTCACTGCTGCATAATCTGTATGTCTTTAAAGAAAAAAAAATCTGTATTACAGTTTGTCATCAACTGCTATTTCTCACTTTAAATAAAAGTCTACTTCTCTGAACACATTCACTCCTCAGTCACTCGAGGGAGGCACTTGTACATTGAGGAGGCTCTTCTATTTTTCAAAATCTTAACATGAACTCAGTTGAAGACCTTAAAGTCGATTAAAAACTGGGATTCCAGCACTGAACCTGTGTGTCTAGCAGCACTCAAGGAACGCTCTGAATTTTTGTTCAGTATTCAATGGGCCTGGTCTAAATATTACATGCACTATACTATTGCAAGGCAAAGTCCATCATAGTCCATACACTTTCATTTTACTAATACTAATGTTTTTATATATGTATAAAATAGCCCCTCTGTTTTTACAGCAGATATCCCCCTCGGATACATTGCCGTTAATGTGAATCTCAGGAAGTGCTCCGTGGAGGCTTCAGGAGTCATGAGCACTCAAAGCAGGCCTACATTTGCTTTTGAGTGTAAACATTAAAAAAAAAAAAACCAACAACAACAACACAATTAAAACATGTACAGAGATTAAAGCATATATAGTGACAGTATGGAATGATGGGAGATATGCTAAAACGTCACTGGAAACATGTACGCTCAACTCTTCCCACCTGAACTCAGTCCCATTTATACCTGACAAACATGAACACTAGCACACTGTCAAGAAGACAACCAAGCTTCGGCAAATGCTCATCAGATAAAAAAAGTGCACAGCTGTTAAATAAGTCAAATAATTAACACTTTCCTTTCCCTGCCCGTCAGTCAGCATGAAGCCAGGTAAGAAAATCGTCCTTGCATGCTGTACGAACTCACGCACTCATCTCGCTCAGCCCAGCTGTTGTGCATTGTGAAGGCAAACGCCCTGGGCTGAGTGATAAGGCATAGCCCCTTTCTTCTTCACTCATTCATCATCTCCTTTCCATTGAATTTAATTTGTAGCTTATCAGTCAGATTCGTTCGGGTGTCCTTGTATCCACTGATTGTTTAAAATGTCTGCAGTCATTCTGTTGAACAAGGTGATTAGGTCTTTATTTGCTCTTCGGCAGTGTGATCAGTGTTTGATCATGGGTCCTTCACTGGCATGAATACAAGTCTGAGTACACAGGAGACACTGGTCTAGAGTCTCTGCAGGTTGGTGTTTAAAATGCAGTGCTGGCCATGCTGCCAGGTGCAAAAAGTCGTGAGACCCCATCCTGTTCCACATGCCGATGGGCCATCTTCCCCTCCTCACCTATACACACACACACACACACACACACAGTATAAACAACAATCAAACAGATGCTAATGACTGACATTTAAAGCCTTCCTTTCACAGCCGATATGTTTTTACACCTTTTTCAATTTGTATATACATATTGCATTCATATCCATTGGTGTTCTGACCTACCCAGCAGCAGTAGGGCTTGTTTGGCGGCATCTCTTACGTCCTCCTTGTCTGTGCGACACAGGTACACCAGCTGCTCGATGCTTTCTTTGGCCTGGCATACAAATACCATGAGGAAATTTTTACATTTTTTAATTACATACATAAAAAAAAAAAAATAAATAAACTTAATCCTACTATTTATCTTAGCCAGCTCTGGGCAAAGGCAAGGGTACACCCTGAACAGCTCACCAGACCATCGCACATACACACAGCCATTCACACTCACACATAGGGGCAATTTGGAACAGCCAATTATCCTTATGTGCATGTCTTTGGTCTGTGGGAGGAAACCAGAGTACCCAAAGGAAACCCACACAAGCATGGGGAGAACATGCAAACTCCACACAGAAACGCTGGAGCTGAGCCGAGCAATTTCAGGAGGAGGTAATTAACATTCATGTTACTTCTCGAAGTGACTTACAGTACATAAGTGCTTTGAAGTGAATACATTCGAGAACTGGTTCACTAGGACCTGGATAATAATAAGTGGGTCCGGAGAATATAAGTGTACTTGTGAATAATGTCAGAACAGATGGATTCCATTCATTTTAAACATTGATAATGAGGGGGTCCATGTGGTTATTGTGGGATGTCCTGTGTAATAGACAGGCAACTCAACGGTGCTCCACCAGGGGCGAGACTCCACCTCCGCTGTCTCTTTGAAATGATATACTGCCAGTGTGTCACACCCCCTCTGATGTCTAGTTGATGCTTGAATACACAGTCTGTGATGTCACCATCGGACTGACCTACACTCTGTGATGTCACCATCGGACTGACCTACACTCTGTGATGTCACCAGCGGACTGACCTACACTCTGTGATGTCACCAGCGGACTGACCTATACTCTGTGATGTCACCAGCGGACTGACTACACACTCTGTGATATTGTCACAGAGAGGGACAGGACCACCCTGGGACATTCCACCCACAGAGCTATAATACACACTGCTTCTAGTTTAACCTCTAAAGAGGTTTCTGGTTATGAATATGTTTGAGAACTTCCTGCTATACATTATGATCACTTGATATAAAACAACCTGCCTTTAAAATAATAATAGAAGTACCAACTGAGAATAACTGAGAATAACACTTTTTAGAAAAGCTAACATGAAAATGATTGGCCAGAAATTGTAGTTTCGCAGTCAGGAGAAAGAGACTGACCTTTAGACATGCTAGTGCTTTACAGCCACACACTCGGGTCTCAACACTTTCATCCTCCAGCAGCTCCAGGCAACTCACAAGCGCCTGACACACACAAATACAGAGATACACTTTTACACAATTTACATTTATTAAAGTAATGATCGGGTGAGTCTTTAAGGACTGGTGATTATATAACCTATGGTTTGTTTCTTTTAAGGATTTTACATATTACCGTTAATTAAATGATCAGATTATTAAAACACCTTGACAAACATTCCTGTAGTTCCTGACTTTTAATAACTGAATGCATAAAAGTACTAATTTAGTTATGGAAAAGAGAGAGAGAGAGCGAGAGAGACTACATATGTCCCTTCAAGTGAACCATATCATGAAGTAAATCATTATTTAAATAATTTAGATTTTTAACTTAATTTAGATTTTTTAATTTAGATCAGTAACCCATCGCCTTAACCACTAATCCACAACTGCCCACAACTTGAACACCTTGAGCTGAAAAACTCGGTGTGTGTGGTTTCTGTAAGATGGAGCTACGGCACACACAGCTAGAAGATCACTGGAAGTGCTGAGAGAAATGTTTCCGGATCAGGTGATCTCTTTGCATGGTGATGTCGGGTGGCGGCCCGTTCCACTGACCTCGCCCCTTGTGATTTTATTCTGTGGTGCTATCTTAAATCACGAGTGCAAACTCTTGAAGCCCTTAAAGTTGCTATTCAGCAGAAGATCGCCGCTGTTCCACCTGAAATCATCTCCAGTTGTGCGCTGACAATGACGGCCACCAAAGGATCATCTTTAAATCAAGATGAATGAAAACTGTACTGAATGAAGTTTCATGTGTGAAAATAATAAATGAATTTTATTACTTTTTTCCCCATTTACTTTTAAAACATGGGAGGGTTTTATTGAGTCACCCTGTATTACTGAACTGTGTGGTTCAGAGACATTAAAAATTCATTACTAGTTGTATATTTTTAATGGAACATTTCCTGGTAAATATAGTCAAATTATATAGTATCTTGTAAATACATAAAATGTACATTAACTATTTTGGCAAAAGCAAACTGTCATATATTTAAAAATCTAGGCAACAAAGTGAAACAAGTTTTTTATTAGTGTAATTAATTAAAATAGAAATATTTAATAGAAATAAACAACTTGGATGTATATATTAGTAAATTTAATCTAATGGGTATATATGTTCTCTCTCTTGTTGTTTATCCACTCACTTTTGTTCCCTTCCATATACTGAACCCTGATTATATGCTTGTTTTCTGTGTTTAGGTTTATTTATTTATTTCCTTCAGGGTTGAAGGAAAAGCCCATTCCCCCGACATACCCTCTCTCTGTGGCGTGGCTGCTCAGAAAGGCTGCGTAACAGAGAACTGGCACTGCTGCACACTTTCCCCCGTGGGTCCCTGAGCAGTATGCTAATGGCACGCAGCCCCTCACGTTTCAAACTGCACTCCGGGGGCTTTTTTAGAGCTTTCAGCAGCGCATCCTGATCACCAGCCTGCAGACACTGCACCAGCCAGACTGCAGCCGAAACCAGTGGAAGAGAGAAAAAAACGGATCAGCATGTTGGTGTGGGGGGAGGGTGTAAACAGAGAGATGAGAGGCAAATGAAGTGATAATGAGAGGAAGGGTGTGGCAAGCATCTGAATGCGAAGTAGCTAAATTGATTTCAAATGGCCAAGTGATTGCTGCCAAATGAGGTAAAAACTGAAGCAGCACATGGACCACGCTGCAGTGTCAGTGAGATGATCATAAGGGGAAAAGAGACGTATAAAACATACCCTCGTCAGCCAACTCGCTGATGTGTGTGTCCAGTTCACTCACGCCCTCGGCTTCGAGGTAGCTCCAGAACTGGAAAACTGTAACGATCTCTTTAGCTGCACTTCCACATCGTCTGGGCAGCTTTTTCTCCAAAATCCTTTCCACTAGACGCATAAATACTAACAGAAGGAAGAGACATAACACTTATACATATATACACATACGTACACACACACACACACACACACACAATTCTCACTCACTCGCCCAATTAAATGAACTCTTCCTTTTATTATTCAGAATTAGCTGTTCACAACATTTCATCCCACAAGTGATCCAGTATAAAGCTATTTTATGCTCAAACCCTGCACCTGCCTGGTGATTTACTGTGAATACTTGATGAAGTAACTTCACCCACCCCCAAACACACCTGTGCCTGAAAGGTTGGCTCCTCTTTCTGGTATTCTGTCTTTGAAAATGTTGTTCAGCGTCTGTAGGAAGGTCTCTGTGGAGGTACTGAACACACTGCAGCCAGTCGTACAACGCCTCCATAGCAACACAGCCCCCTGGCACTGCTCTAACTGTGGCACGACTATTTCCAAACACAAACGCAAACACATCACCCAGAGAGATTAAAGAGAAATAAGGTATGAGTGCAGAATTAGGTATGAGTGCAGAACCAAGGATGAGACTTTTCTCTCAGTACTGTCCCATGGGCTAACCTTCCTCAGGCTGGCTGTCACTCCTCACTGTATCCTGGACAGCCAGTCGAATGAGCTCCATTACCCGCGCTTCCCGGAGCAGCCGATCCAGAGCATACATCTCCCCACAGCGCAGCGGCCCAAAAGTACCCAACCTCTGCACACACATCACATACACATCTTCATACAGCAGTAAAAGGTTATTACACAAACACCGAATATGACACATACTGTTCATGCACTGAGGTATAAACACAGGGGTGGCTGGTTGTGAGATTAAATGGGACTAAACAACAATTATTCACCAAAGATGAGGTTGATATCACTGAATGGTTCCCAAGACGTTCTATCCATCAAACCTGAAACTAAGTCAGAGTTTGAAAAATGAGGATATCCCCTAATTTAGTCCTATCCAGTTCCCACCCGTCCAGTATTGCCTTGCTATCACATACGACCACCACCAACCAGGGAGGGGCATAAGCATGCACCGGTGCACCCCTTCATGACACGAAATGCTGTCACCCGCCTCTTTACAAACTGCTGCGCATGCGTATTTGGGGGCAGCCTAACACACTCCGAGGAAAAGAATGTACGAATTTGTGCGAATGAGCTGTGGTCAGGGATAATGAGCTGTTGACAGGGAGGTGAGTGTATGCCATCCCTCCCTCCTGAGACAGTTCAGCCAATTAGCTCCAGTGGACTCCTGGTTGCAGATAGCTACACATCCACCTGGATTTGAACCTGAGATATCCAGGTTGACATTATTGCAACATTAGTGAAAAATTATTATTATTATTATTATTATTATTATTATTTACCTTTATATCAATTGGGACGACATTTTTGTTAAATTTGTAGAACTTCAGAATCAGTGACCGCAGCAAACTGTGAGGCTTTTTCTGCCGTATTGATTTAAACATAAATCTGAGTTTGCGACGTGGATAATATCCATTAGTTTATACTACACGGGAAGTGCATGAACTGATTGGTCAGCTATCTCAGGATTATAAACAATTGTCCCAAGTGGATAATGCCTGAAGCAAACTCACAGACATTCACAGTTTGCCATGGGCACTCAAGCAGGCAACGTCATCATTATCACTCTTTAAAATGGAACGACTAACCATAAATATTTTCTTTTAGGTTTTTTTTTTGTAGTTTATACAAAAATTTGGAAAAGTGTACAACTCACCTAAAAACTCTGTCTCAGTTAAAATATGTAAATATAGACTATAAACATCATGTTGTTGTTTACTTTTATGCTTCTGCATAGTACTAAAACTAGGAAAAGGGTTGTTACTTACTGCCTGCACTGGAAGCTCATCTGCTATCCTCATTATCTATCTATCTATCTATCTATCTATCTATCTATCCTCTATTAATCCCACAAAGGAAATCTACCCCTGCATTTAACCCATCCAAAGTGAGCATGCGCACACACACACACACGCGCACACACACACACACGCACGCACACACACACGCACACACACACACGCACACACACACGCACACACACACGCACACACACGCACACACACGCACACACACACGCACACACACACGCACACACACACGCACACACACACGCACACACACACACACACACCTAGAGCAGCGGGCTGACACATTTCAGTGCCCAGGATGCAGTTGGGGTTTAGGTACCTTGCTCAAGAGCACTTAGATATGAAGGTGGAGGAAAGGAAGGTGCTGCTCACTCCCTCCGCCACCACAGGAATTGAACCAGTAACCCTTCGGTCCCAAACCCACTTTTCTATCTATAAGGCCACGGCTGTCTCTAAATGTTACACTTCCCGTCGGGGACTCGAATTTCCTGGACTTCCACATGACAGGCAGAGATACTTTCCACTATACAAACGAGGAGATACGGTTTAAAGATAAATAAATAAATAAATCATAAAAATCTCATTTAAGTGTTTTTTTTTTTAATATACCTAGACAATTATAAACAATCATGCGCCTCATGGAGGATGTCGCTAAATTAAGTTTAGTGTAGTCTAAGGTTTCTCCTCGACAAGGCATTCTAAGGGAAGGATAAGAGAATAAATGACCCACTTTATTCCCAATCATTACACTTGTAAACATTTTTGCATGTATAGAAACAGTGCTGTAAGTGCTTCATTCTGTGTAATCATCTGTCTCCCATATGTTACATTAACCACAGGATGCACAAAGTCCTACTGAGAACCAATTCTCACTGCTGGGTTTTTTTTCTTTTTTTAATCTGATTTCTTCGGTTTGACAATGGTTCCAAAGTGCACAAGACAGAGACTGCATTAGTTTTGATCGTTTCGACTCACCAACAACTGGGTGGAGCAATTCTGCAGATGGATGAGCAGAGTCTGGTCTAGAGCATGGAGGCCAGTGCTGAGAGGCACAGAGGGAGCGTCCCAACAATTCTGTGCAAATCCCTCATCCGCTCCCACATTCTGAACTGGTACTGGTTGAGAGCTGTTCGTTCACACACACACACACACACACACACACACACACACACACACACACACACAGGAAGTCAGTTTAATGTAGCCTAATATATGTAGCTTATAACAAAGCATTAGAAATGTAAGGATAGCCATATAAAATAATAATATCATAATAATAACAGTATAATCATAATGATAATAATCATAGTAAAAATACAACAGTCAAGCTCTGGCACAGCTTTGTTTGGTTCAGTGTAAAGTTAACATAGCGAGGGCTATGCCAAAAACCTTACACTTGTCATGTCATTTTCTAACCTGCTTTCTCCATTACTAGGGTTGAGGGGTTGAGGTGGGACAACTGTTACTTGTCCAAACTGCTTAATCCTATTAAGATTGCGGGGGTCAACTCTGGGCAAAGGCAGGGTACATCCTGAACAGCTCACCAGTTCATCACAGGGCAACACACACACACACACACACACACACACCTAGGGGCAATTTGGAACAGCCAGTTAACCTAAAGTGTATGTCTTTGGTCTGTGGGAGAAAACCCAAGTACCTGGAGAAAATTTACACAAGCACCGGGAGAACACAGAAATAATATTTAGTGTCTAGAAATTTTATCTAGCGTCTTGCCTTCCAATCATTTTAGAGATTTAGAAAATCCTTTATTATGCTACAACGGTAGGAAATCAATTCTAAAATGTTGCTGATTCTTGTTTCTGAACTGTGACTTTTTAGAAAATGGCGGCACGGCAGTGTAGTGTTTAGCACGTCCGCCTCACAGCAAGAAGGTCCTGGGTTTAAGTTGTGGGCTCAATGAAGACGCTTCTGTATGAAGCTTGCATGTTCTTCCTGTGCTTGAATGGGTTTTCTCCGGGTACTCCGCTTTCCTCCAACAGTCCAATGATTAGACACCTATTAGGCTAACTGGCTGTTCCAAATGGACTCGAGGTGTGAATGTGAGTGTGAATGGTTGTGTGTGTGTGTGCGCGCATTGGCACTGTCATGGTCTGACACGTTGTTGAGGGTGTACCCTGCCTTTGCCCTGTGCCTTTTAAGGCTCCAGCCATCATGCATCATCAAGCATTGTACTTCAGATGTAAATTTTAAATGAACAGATAGACAGGGCTTATGATGAACTTTATTTGTGGAAAGTTATGGTAATTAGTTGGGAAAAAAAAAAAACCCTGGCATGTCAATTTGTTTAACATTAAAAAACACCCCCAGGTCTATGCTGTGTGTTTTGCATTACAGGGTTAGTGAGCCTCAGAACCAGCTTTTCAAGGTTTAGCTCATGGGTCTGCAACACATCAGTGCAAAATGAAGCATTTCATTACTACTCATCTTTAAGTGCATCCAGAAAGTCTTTTTCTTTGAAACAGTTTAATGCTACCCTGAATTCATAGATAAGGTGTTCATTCAAATTCTCACAGGGATCCCATCAAGTATAGCTTAGGTCCCCGGGGGCCTGGTGCCGTAGTGGTTAGAAATCTTGCCTCACAGCAAGAAGGTCCTGGGTTCGAGCGCTGTGGTCAGTGAGGGTGTTTCTGTGTGAAACTTGCTTGTGTGTGTTTCCTCCCATAATCTAAAATCATGCGCATTAGGCCTCTAGGTGTGAGAGTAAATGCGTGGGTAAATGGAAAGGGTTAGGGAACCTAGCCAAGCTTGCCAAGAAAGCTCCATGGCTATAGTCAACAATATTCAGATTCAACTGAACAGAGGGAGGGATTGAGGAAGTGACTGAGTGAGTGTGTGAGGGAATGAGTGTGTGAGGGAGGGAGGGACTGAGTGAGGGGAGGTAGAGACTGAGTGAGTGAATGAGGGAGGGAGGGACTGAGTGAGTGAGTGAGGGAGGGACTGACAGGGGGGGGAACGAGTGAGGGAGTGAGTGCATGAGGGACTGAGTGAGTGAGAGAAAGAGGGAGTGAGTGTGAGTAAGGGAGGGAGTGAGTGAAGGAGTTGGTGAGGAACTGAGTGAGTGTGAGTGAGTGAGGGACTGAGTGTGTGTGTGTGTGAGGGAGGGACTGAGTGAGTGTGAGTGTGTAAGTGAAGGACTGAGTATGTGTGAGTGAGTGAGGGACTGAGTGTGTGTGAGTGAGTGAGTGAGGGACTGAGTGTGTGTGAGTGAGTGGGTGAGGGACTGAGTGAGTTTGAGTGAGTAAGTTTGAGTGAGTGAGGGAATGAGGGACTGAGTGAGTTTGAGTGCGTGAATGAGGGACTGAGTGAGTTTGAGTGAGTGAATGAGGGACTGAGTGAGTGTGAGTGAGTGAATGAGGGACTGAGTGAGTGTGAGTGAGGGACTGAGTGAGAGTGAGTGAGGGACTGAGTGAGTTTGAGTGAGTGAGGG
>JAQMYF010000004.1:30861716-30877270 GCA_030014195.1 Neosilurus mollespiculum
GACTGAGTGAGTGTGAGTGAGTGAGTGAGGGACTGAGTGAGTTTGAGTGAGTGAGGGACTGAGTGAGTGTGAGTGAGGGACTGAGTGAGTTTGAGTGAGTGAGGGAATGAGTGAGTTTGAGTGAATGAGGGACTGAGTGAGTTTGAGTGAGTGAGGGACTGAGTGAGTTTGAGTGAGTGAGGGACTGAGTCAAAATAAATTTTCATTCAGCTCGAAGATTATATTTAATGTTACCCTGGGTTTACACTGGGGCACGATGTCCATGATCTCCACGATTAAAAAAAGTGTGGAACGCTACGATTTATGAGCACGCTTGGAGCACGACTAGGGTATTAAAAGGAGTTCTACTGCGCTGTACTACGATTCCCACATTCTATCATGATTGGTGTCAATTTGTAATAAATAGTAATAATCATGGCAAAAACTTTTGAGTCAAAACAATTCCACCAAGTTCCTGTAAGATTATCAAGATTCGATACCACGATCCCTCTCACTCATCACAAATCTCTCAAATCATGGAGATCGTGGATATCCTGGCCAAAGTCTAAACCCAGGGTAATACACAGGCATTCAAATTTTTACAGTTTCTTTTTGAAGAATGTTTACAATGGAAAATAATAATAACAATAATAATAATAATAATACTATATTAAAAAATGGCGTCAAAGACGACGTACAATTTTGTTCAGCCACCAGATGGCAGTATTGCATTACCCTACAGTGTGTTCGATCTTAGAAAAAGTAATGACCCATAATTACACTTTTTCTGGCAGTCTAATTAACAGACATAGTTCAGAAACTCTGACCTGTCGGTCACACTGGGCCTCTCGCAATCTTCTTCATCCTCCAAATCTGAAGTGTTGAGGAAACTGAAGCTTTCAAGAGCAGTTTCCACCGTCAAGCTCACACTGGAGGCTCGACTTCGACTTCGGCCCTACATGGACACACACACATCACGTTTAGTTGAGCGTCTTTACATGACACACCAAAAATTTCTCTTGCCCTTCTGAGGAGTTTATGAACTGATCAAACATCACTATGTTCTCACCCAGACTGAATCTAACACCCTGAATGTGCCACACTGAATCTAACACACAAAAACATTCTCATGCTGTGGGCTGAGAGCAGGAAGGGTGTTAACCTGGTCCCTCGGGAGACTAGAGTTAGAAACTACTTTCACATCCTCTTTCATCTCTGTAAAACACACTGGCGTCAGCGATCATACAGATGGCAGCAGATATTAATCTCCGAGAAACAACTAATTTGAGACCAAAATAGAAACTTGTGTGCGCACATTCACACACACATAAAAAAAAAGGTTGTGTTTAACTAACATCAACAATAATGATGGAGAAATAGCTTAGCTTTACAGAGGCTAAAAAACATATAAAACACCTTTAAAAACCTGTTAAATCATGGACACCAGCATAATAAGACATTATTGAATGAGGTGAAGTATGATATGGAGAATTATTCAGTCGAGGGGCTTGGCAGATAACATTTGGAACAATCTGCGATCAAATAACTATTCATATCACACAAAAGCCGAATTTTATAATTGTTTTATTATTCATGCAAAATATTTTCGAAGTAGACCAGCCCTTTACTATGTGGCGCATTCTAGTCGTGCAATAATCATTCAACTTATCCAATGGCAATGATGCAATAATTCAGTTCACAGAAGAATATCAAGATTTATATGATGACTTTCCACCAATCAGAAATGAGAAAATCTTTTGAATGGGTAATAAAGGACATAATCTCTCTTAAGTTTGTCCATAGATTTATCTTGTGAAAGAACATACTCACATACAGTGAGAATACACCGTGGATGAAAGTTACTCCATCACAGCACAACCATTCACATATTTTACATGAATAATATTCAAGATTATTATAGGATTATTACTATAGCACACTTACAGTGAGTGCCTCCTCCAGCAGGCGGAGCTCTTGCTCCAGCACCTGCAATTCTGGAAACTGACCCCTGTAGTCATCCAGAGAAGAAAGAAGAGCACTGAGGGCCTCACCCAGGCCAGTGTCTTTTGCCTCAGTATCCTCCATCCTTCCCCTATCACCTGGACAAGAATCTTCCTCATTCTCGTGTTTCTTGGCCTGTACAGACTCTGCTCTAGGGGTTAGAGCATTAGTTTGCGACACTGAGGTCTCAGCATGAGCAGAGGTGCATGTAGAGTCCTCCTCAGTATTGGTGAAGGAATCAGGTTGTGGATGTGCTGTAGGCTCTTCACAGTTAGCAGCAGAAACACAGACCTCCTGTGTTACAGGGGCTACGGTGTCCGAGCCGGATGATGACTGCGTGCCTGGATCATCAGTATGTTGGTCAACCTGTGGCTCGGGAATGACGGAGCATGGCTCAGCCTTCAGGGGTACGTCCACTACTGCACTCAGTTGCAAGGATTCCCTGGCAGGCTTCTCATTCAAAGCAGCATCCACACTGCTCTCACTGATATGGCTCAGGGAGCGGGAGAAGCGGGCGTGGCCATTGGGCACAGCTTGTTTCCCAGCAGCCTCAGTGGTGGTGAGTGTAGTTGCTTTGAGTTCTTCAGCTTGCTCCTCGTCCTCCTCATCTTCATCTTCCTCCTTCTGATTGGCCAGTCGGGTGGGTGTGGATGTGGATGATTGGCGGGGGGTGAAGGAGATGTCAATGGCAGGAGCGGATGTCTGGAGCTCAGGTTGCACCAAATTCTTGTGGGCATGACGAAGACCCTGGGACAGCTGAGGGCTCGACGAATCGTCTGAGGATTCAGAGGAATTCGACCACGCCGTGCCATTCTCTAACTCCTCCTGCCGTCTCAACATGTTCTACACAGAGGGAGGAGGAGAGATAAAATGACAAAGGGAAAAAATTATGAGTAAAAATAATTTACCATACATATCTGTATTGTGTTTGTGATTACATCATACCTGCATGAGGTTTACCTGTACTGGGAAAAGAACTGTCTCTGATACCTGAGACTCAGAACTAAAGTCTTAGGGCAGGCAGTTTGTTGAGGCAGACAAATATTATTTCTAAATATTATTTGTTTCATCAGTACGCTGACAGATTCTTTATTCCAGGGAATTTGTATAGTAAGCTCTACAAGGTCATTATTTACAATGTGTGATTAGACTATTATCACAGGGAAGAATTTTTAAGTAATGTGAACACTGTGCCTCAGTTTGCCTCTGATGAAACAAACGTACCACAAAAATCTAACTGTAAAAGTAGAACTATGGTTCTTTTTTACAGCATTATGCACAGAATACAAGGTGGATGTCGCTAGATACTAATTTTAGCAACATTCGTCGAGCCTAAGGTTCATAATTGTTTAAGTATCCATTACACAGCACACCTAAATTGTTTTTTTTAATTCAGGGTGGACGCAGACGAGCTCCCAGCACAGGCAGGTGCAGAGTCGAGCTGAGTAACGGTGCCTCTTTAAACTCTTTACAGAGTTTTGATAGTACTGTGCAGAAACATAATGAAAAGCAAACCGAAACAAGACTTTTATGGTTTATATTTATATATTTTAACCATGACAGAGACTGTTCAG
Organism: Neosilurus mollespiculum; assembly: GCA_030014195.1. NCBI lineage: Eukaryota > Metazoa > Chordata > Actinopteri > Siluriformes > Plotosidae > Neosilurus > Neosilurus mollespiculum. Next base: position 30,865,271 of record JAQMYF010000004.1, read on the forward strand.
GTGAGCTCTGTGCTTTGCTGTTTAGCCATACTCCATACATTAGTAGGCTACACTACACTTTAAATACTACAGACATGAGGAAAAAGTGTCATGTACTAAGATTTTGCACAAACTGCAAGGAAATAATAAAAATAAAATAAATGAATTAAGATGTTTATAATTTAAATTTACTTATTTTAACCATGACAGAGACTGTTCAGGTGAGCTGTGCACTTTGAGATGATCTAACGGAGTTGAGCTTCGTATGTGCTGGGGAGCTAATGGGATTGCATTCTCATTCAGAGATTATCCAATATATCACATGAACAGCAAACAGGATTTTATCGGACTACAGGCCTTGATTTAAAATATGTGGAATGTATGTTTTTGTAATTTTCAAGAATTTGAATACAATAATAAGAGAATAGAATAAAACATTTATTCCACTCCCTCTCATCAAATATGATTAACAGCCTCCCAGCTCTGCCGCGTGAGGCTATCTAATTATATTCAACTAGAGATCATGGAATAATTGTTAATAATCTTGAGATAGTGGACCAATCAGATTGTGCCATTCCCATGTTGTCGTATAGACCCATTTACTGGTGATGTCACCAGTCAACTGATCCAGTGAACTGGATTCTTCAGGTAGGCAAAACAAAACAAAGGAGTCATTATGTTCAGTTTATTCCTGGATTATTTGCAATATTATTTACTATTTTAACAAAATAAACAAAATACTCATTAGTGGTTACCCCACAGGATGTAGCTCGTAACTCATATGCTTTCCTGAGAGTTTTTTTTAAACACTTACTATATTCATAACAAACCTGGAGAACTTTATCAACGGTAGATTTTCCCAGAGATTAAAGCATGCTCATGATTTATACATCCCATACAGTGAGTGCACTCTTATTTTTTTATACAGCAACCCAACTTACTTCGCCTTGCATGTACAGTGGTGGCTAATACATATTTTATCCTTTTGTCTCATGAGGTTTGATTAATGTTCATCAAACAGGTTGATGATTCTTGCGAAAGTTCATGATATAAAATCTCCTGTACATGGCTGGAGTGGTGATAATTATATCCATGTATGGATCAGGAAGCTTCTCTCCAGCAACAACCAGTTTATTATGATATCTATCCAACACAACTTTATCAGAGCTTGGAATTTGTTTTAAGTTTATTGTTGATTTTTCACAGGACTCCATTATTTTGCTCCTCTGCCTTATCCTTTGTGGTTTGACAACCCAATGACTACGCAGAAAAATACAAATCCAAAAGAACAGTAAATGGGTCTGTTTACTAACCACTAATACCACATAGAAACAGCTTTGCTACACCATTTCTTTGAAAGAAGAAGAAGAAGAAGAAGAAGAAGTAGTAGTGGTTTGCATCCACATGGTATGTGAATGAGAAAAAAGAAAATGTACCTTTATTTACATAACACATGCACATTAGGCTTAGGCACATTAGGCTACCTGGCTGTTCCAGATTGCCCCTAGGTGTGAATGTGAATAGTAATGTCTGTGATGACCCAAAGACGGACTGGTGATCTGTTCAGGGTGTACCCCACCTTTGCTCAGGGTCATCTGAGATAGGCTCCAGCCTCTCTGCTATCTCAGCCACAAGTGGTTCACATCACAAATGTACTACAGGTGCCATGGAGCCCTATCTTATAAGTAAGTGGTTTGTATCTCAAATGCACTACAGGTGCTGTGGATTAAGATTAGGCATAAATTGACAGCATTCCTTTAATGAATGCTGTTTTCCAAGCACTTCTCTGTGACAAGAATAAAAATCAGAAGTAAAAGTGAGATAAACAAAAAAAGTATATGAGAGAAAGGTATAACAATGTAATTATGCACTTTAGATGGAATCTGCGGCCTTGCATTAATATTATATTACTGGAATCAGTCACAAAAGGCAAAGGAAGAAAGAAAAATAAAGAGTAAACATGTAGGCATAGAGGAGCAGAGCCTCTGCTGTTGGGCATTAGTGTGATCCTTCTCCCAGTACTCCATTCGGGCTGACCGGAGACTGGCATCAGGCCCAGACAGCCAACACACTGCCTCTAATTAACTTCTGCTGCAGCCACTCTATCACCCCACAAAATAAAAGCATGATGTGTGTGCATGCAAGTCTCTACTGCTATTCAGTCTACTTAGGATCTCTACAGTCAACTTACAACTACAACATCTATGTAGAAATACAAAGCATCAGTAAACACACACGCACACATATCAATGCACTCCCAACTACTACAGACCACCACCAAAGGAACCCACTGAAGTGACAGGTCTAAAGCCATACACAACTACAAAGCTGGACTAGGTAGTTACTAGAAGCATCTGAAGCTAACACAATATACCAGTGTTAGCCAGTCTACTGCACTACGTCTACTGGCTAACTGCTGCTAGCACCTAGCAGCACTTACGTGGGTGTGCATCCGAGACAGTCCAAAGCCAATGGAGGAGACATCGCCACAGCTATGCGTCTGAGATAATTTCTCGGCCAGTGTGTCCCGGAACACGTCCAGGAGGGACCAGCATTGCTTAGATGGCAAACTTCGTGGGATGGACTGCATTGCAGCATGATGAAAACATACTATGAATCGAATTCATGAGGCGCCCATGACGTCTCTCAAAAGGAAACTTAAGTAGATGTGGGAAAATTAATTACATAATCCCAGATCTCTCCATTAACAGTGATAATATACACTTAGGTCCCTATATATTTGAAGTGTCACAATTTTGTAGTGAAGCAGTTCAGGAATTACAGCATTTTTTACACAAAGTTTCAGATTACACATTTAGACACGTACACATTTTGACAGGCTCAAAAGTATTTGGTCAAATTACATTTGAATAAATAATTGTATATTTATAATTAATAATTTATAATTAAATTTAACTATAAATATACAATTATACATTTACAAATATAAGCATATTATATAAACCACCCCCCCCCCCCCATTACAGATGCACTGCGAGGCCTTTACTGTAGCTTCCGTCAGTTGTTGTTGCATGTTGACAGGTCTTTCTGCCTTCAGTTTTGTTTTCAGAAAGTGAAAAGTATGCTCATTTGAGTTGAGTGAACTGGTAATTTACTCACTTACTCATTTGCAAAGTTGCTTCATCCTACTAGGGTTGTGGGGTGCTGGAGCCTATCTCAGCCGACACTGGGTGAAGGCATTGTACATTCTGAACAGGTTGCCAGTCCACCGCAAGGCAGCACACACACACACACACACAACCATTTACACTCACATCCACACCTAGGGGTAATTTAAAACAGCCAATTAGCCTACTTTGCATGTCTTTGGACTGTGGGAGGAAAAACGGAGTATCCAGAGGAAACCCACACAAGTAGCCCAACTTCACAATTTAATAACAATCGATTTCTTTACCCTAAAAAGCTCATGGGTTTCTTTGGCTGTATGTTTTGAGTCATTATCCATCTGTACTGTTAAGTGCCTTCCTACTAGTTTTGTAGCGTTTGACTGAACCTGAGCAGAAAGTATAGCTCTATACACTTAAAGATTCATCCTGCTTTTTTCAGAATTCACATCAATAAAGACCAGCATCACGAGCCCTTTCTTTTCTATGAAATGTGAAGGAATGTATATTTGGATGAAAATGTATGAATATTACAAGGCAGGAGACACTTACGTAGAAAGCCTGTTCCCGAAGAGATGGTGTGTCTGGAGGACTATAGGTGGAGAACCGTTTGTTCACTGTAGGAGCCTTGCTCACGGTGCTGGCTGTGGAGGCCTGGTCATCTTTATCGAATGGACTGTAATAAACCAAAAAAACACATTTAGAAATAGACATCATGAGAATCCATAAGAATAAGGTTTCACCAAAGTGGGTGAGGATTCACATGTTTTAAACAACAAAGCATCCATCCATCCTTTACCCACTGGTATGGAGGAAACCCATACAAACACAGAGAAAACATGCAAACTAAACACAGAAACGCCCTCACCAAGCCCAGGACCCTCCTGTTGTGAGGCAGAATGCTAACCATTATTTCACTACGCCACCCATCCATTATTACCTTCTTTCAAATTATGCTTCAAAAATGTGAAGAAGAAAAAAAAAAAAGAAAAACTCTGAGATGCTTCACTTTGGGATTTTTATGGTTTAGACACATTTACATACATTTTAAGATCTGTCCCTTTATGCTGGATAAATTTGAGATTCTAAATACAGCAGCATGGCGGTGTAGTGGTTAGCACATCCACCGAACAGCAAGAAGGTCCTGGGTTCGAATCCTGTGCTGGGTGAGGGTGTTTCTGTGCGGAGTTTGCATGTTCTTGCGGTGCTTGCGTGGGTTTCCTCCGACAGTCCAAAGATATGCAGTGGATATTATCGATTGCGCCTAGGTGTGAGTGTGAATGGATGTGTGATTTTTGTAGTTTAGATGTTTTTGATTGAGTTTTCATAGATTAGATGTCCAATTAAATTAAATGGATATGCAGTATATTCAACTTAATTTCAGATAAAATCCCATAAAAAGCCTATTTAAAAGGGGGAAAGTATAACCTGAAAATAAAATGTTTTTTTTTTTATTTTTTTGCATGCAATCAATGAAAACTGTAAGTTTTGCCCATGCAGGTCCTTTTGTTTTTGTTGTTGTTTGCATAACTTCTTAATTTGCTGTGAGACTCCTATGACAGCACGTGGTAAGGTATACATACTTCCATGTAACTTCGAGGCTCAGTTTGATGGTTCCCAGGTCATTGATATCCACAGCTACAGTCTGTGGCATTGCAGCAAACAGATCTTTGGTCTCACACGAGACATTTCCCACCACCACATGATTGGCCAGACTCTTCAGCTCAGTCACCTGGACAAGCAAAATATGTGTTATTCAGGTTTTATCTACCGGAGACAGAAATCACATCCTCACATGGACAAACTAGGTTTACCAAATACACTACACAGACTGTCCTGGGCTACCATCATTTAGAGATGGAAACACCAACACATCCCGAAAACATATACAGCTCCATTTGAACAATCTAAGCACACAGTCTGAAATTCACAAGTCCACTTTTGCTGGTTTAATATGCTATGTTTGCCTGGTTTCAAGGCTCAAAAATGTTGTACCATCATATCTAAATTAATTATGGGTGTGTTTATTTTTTTAATAACACATAAACCAGTTAGAGTGTAATCTACTATTTCATTGAAGACTCCACTGGCCTCATATAAGGACATCATATTTCCCCTCCCCAAATAAATTGTGTGTAAGATCCTCATATGAGGACCAGTGGGTATTACTCTTTGGCTGATCTTCTTCCTGTTAGAAGATGTTGATAAAGTTCTTTATTTATCAGGTGGTATGGAACAGAAGCGGCATGGAGAAATTACAAGACGCACAATATTATGATCTGGGTCTGTGGATAATTGCACTTTGGCTGACAGCAATAATGATGGTATAATAAAATATAATAATAAAAATAATGTTTCTCTGCAATGGAAATGTGAAAGTGTCAATATTATGGTTTGTTGGATGATTTGGTAAGTGATACAGATAAACAGGACTAAGGAGGAAGGACACAAAAGAGTTTGAGAGAACTGATTTAAAAGGAGCAGATGTGAAATTCCTCTTTATGAGCTCCTGTAGAGTCATGTAGGATGAGACATGAGGGCCAGACTAGAAATGGCTTGAATACACATCAGTGGCATTTTTTTCATTCCTCCTCTACAGCTTTTAATATCCCTTCTGCAAAGTCCTCCTCTTCCTTGCCATTGCACCTCCCTCTCTCCATCTCCCTCCCTCCTTCCCTCCCCCTCCCTACTTTACCGCCCTCTTCCTCCTTTCCTCCCTCCCTCTACCTTCTTCCACTCCTTCCCTCCCTATTTCCCTATTTCCCTCCCTCTCCCTACTTTTGCCCCACCCTCTACCTCCTACCCTCTTTTCCTCTACCTCATTCCCTGGTTTCCTCCCTCTTCCTCTCTCTCTCCTTCCCTCCCTCAAGGATCTGGGGGAACTTTGAGCTCCTTTCCTGTGTGGGTCAGACAACCACTAAAGTAGATAAACAAGTGAAAGTCCAGCTGTTCACACTGTACTGAGTGGGGAAACAAAAGAAAATAGAGCAATAGTGCAGGCAAGAGACATGAAGAGAGGGAGAGAAATTGATTCTACCCAAGAACCTTTCAGGAAAATGAGTAAAAGTCACTCAATTAAATTACTTTCCTAAATAATGTAGATTTGTAGAAACTATTTCTCCAATGGGCAAAATGGTGGCATAGTGGTTAGCACATCCACCTCACAGCAAAAAGGTCCTGGGTTTGAGTCGCAGACTCAAGCGTTTCTGTGTTGGCATGTTCTTGATGTGCTTGTGTGGGTTTCCTCCAGATACTATGGTTTCCTCCCACAGTCCAAAGGCATGCACATGAGGCTGACTGGCTGTCCAAAATTGCCCCTAGGCGTGAATGTGAGTGTGAATGGTTGTGTGTGTTACCACTGCATTGGTCTGGCTAGCTGTGCAGGGTGTACCCTGACTTCACCCAGTGTCAGCTGAGATAGACACCAGCAAACAAATGAGTGAGTGAGTAAGTAAGTGCTTATCAATAAAGGTTAATTCACTAATCATCTTATAAGTACCCGAATACTCTGACTGGTTGGGAGAAGGTTATACTCTACATTATATTGCTAACCCAAATATCCTTTGATATTATCATTGTACGTAGCTCTAATTGAATAATAGCAAATGAAAAAGGGAGGGATTGTAAAAAATCTGTATGGACACAAAGCAGTATAACACAGCCATAAACATTCACCACTAGAGGAAAAATGACTAGCTGCCTCAGGTGGGAGGGCAGATGGCTTTGCAATGCCTATCTCAGTCTCAAAGTTGTACCTTGTGGTCATCTAGAGATATTCTGTGGTAAAATGAAGCAATTATTTCTCTATGGAGAGCTTGGTCTTGATACCAAATACACAAGTCACAATCAGTAAAACAAGGCCTCATATGTAATGCAGCAAGAACGCTTGTTATCTCTGGTCTTCCCTGGAAGACGATCAATACTAGAATCCTTGTAAATAAATGCTGGACTGAGACACCTTAAGAATGGGCTATCATTAATCTTTAGATTTATACAGTACCAAATTATCCGTTTAAAAAGTTCATGTTCCATCAAGCTTCTGATTTCGGCATTTGCTCTAGGAACATTTATTTACCTGCAAATCTGTCTTCTTACCTGACTTAAATTGTGTGTGTTTATTTTGTCCGACTCTGAGTGGTGGTGTTTGAGCCTCTATTTTCAGTTTTGTTAACAATAATAAATCTGGGGTTTTTTTGTTTGTTTTTTGTAATTTCTGCCTGTTATCATGGCATTAACTCAGCAACGTGGCAGCCTTATTGGGTTTCCAGTGGTGGGCAAGTCAGATTGATAGACATGGGACAACCATCCAAAATAAAGGCTATGGGTTATAATTATGGTTATGGTTATAATTAAGGTTATAATTATGGACACACCATAATCCATGACTATGGTGCTCTGCTAAGGAGCTCCACCACGAATGATTATATTTTCAAATGTTTTCCTATGAAGAAAGTTCTCCCACACTGCTCACTGTCCCCATATGTTTAAGCTCAAAATATTGTTGACTGCATGCACCATCTTTAAATGTGATAGTCATTATTACTCCAGATCGCGTGTGCCAGTAAGTCAGAATGTTGAATGTGTTTAAACAGGTTGTACTTTTATTGAAAGGAACTCAGTGATGAGGGGGAGGAAGACCATCTCCTCGCTGTCCCACACTTGTTTTCCATTGATCTCAATCCGACCCCGCAACTTCCAGCGCTGTCGGCCATATCTCATAAAGATCTGCGTGGGATGAACACAAATCAGACATACACACATCTAAAATAACATGCTTTTGAAAAACACACTGTATATAGCAAAAATGGTTACACAGTATATAGCAAGAAACGTTGCTGTGGACTGTTGAGCCTGTCTGATCTCTTCATCATGATTCCTGAGTGTGTGTGGGAATGTCATTTTTAACCTACAGCCAGATGGACAGAGAAATTTTACTTCTACAAATAACAGCCTCCCACCTCTGTCTTCAACCCCTCCATCTGTCCAAGTCTCCCTACTCCTCGTCGCTCTCCCCTGCTCATATGCTGTCATACTAAACAGCCTGCCATGCTGACTCACCCCCTCGGTGAGCTCATCAATCAAGCTTTGTCAATACCAAACCATGTGCATTTTAATCACACTGAGGAAGACACTGGCATGGCAGTGCATTTCCCTCTTTAGTTCCACACTTCCAAGAATAAAAGGCTCTTCAGGCCAAGCACAAAGAAACAGTGCCTAATGAGATCATGCATATATTAGCATTTCTCTCTCTTCATTTCGTTACCTCTCATCAGTCCAAACACAAAACAGTGCGGAAAATAATATACAGATTTTTTTTATTATTATTGATTATGTGGTGTTCTGCCTAATCGCAGAGCACCACATAATGTTGTTGTAAATCGTGTTTATTTATTATATTAACCACATTCAGGTTTCAGTGTCGGTGACAACCATCGTCATGCAGCTCAACAATACTTCCAATGATCAAAAACAGCCAATAAGCACCAATTCAGTGACTCGTGGACAGGAAACATCCATCCAAAATAAGGTCGGTGGGTTAGTTCTATAGGGTGCAAAAAGGGACACAGGACAGAGATGGGGCAACCATCCAAAATTAAGTCGACGGGTTAGTTCTATAGAGTGAAAAAGGGACACAGGACAGACACGAGGCAATCTCATAAACCATCCAAACTGAAGTTGTTGAGTTAGTTCTATACAGTGAGGAATGGACACGGGACAGCCATCCAAAATGAAGTTCATGGGTTATTTCTATAGAGTGAAAAAGGGACACAGGACAGACATGGTACACCCATCTAAAATGAAGTTGATGGGTTAGTTCTATACAGCGAGGAACATACGTAGGATAACCATCCAAAATGAAGTTAAGTTCTATACAGTGAGGAACGGACACGGGACAGACAAGGGACAACCATCCAAACTGAAGTCGATGTGTTAGTTTTATACAGTAAGGAACAGACACATGATGGACACAGGACAACCATCCAAAATGAAGTCGATGGGTTAGTTCTATGTAGTGGGGAACAGATTCAGGACGGACACAGAACAACTATCCAAAATAAAGTCGATGGGTTAGTTCTATACAGTGAGGAATGGACACGGAACAGTCACGAGACAACCATCCAAAATGAAGTCAATGTGTTAGTTCTGTACAGTTAGAAACAGACACAGGACGGACACAGGACAAGCATCCAAAATGAAGTCGGTAGCTTAGTTCTATACAGTAAGGCACGGACAAGGGATGGACATACGTAGGATAACCATACAAAATAAAGTCGTTGAGTTCTATACAGTGAGGAACGGACACAGGCCCGACACGGGACGACCATCCAAAATAAAGTCGATTGGTTAGTTCTATACAGTGAGGAACGGACACAGGACGGACACGGGACGACCATCCAAAATGAACTTAATGGGTTAATTCTGTAGTGAGGAAAAGACACAGGGACACGGGATAACCATCCAAAATGAAGTCGATAGGTTAGTTCTATACAGTGAGGCATGGACAAGGGATGGACATACCTAGGATAACCATCTAAAATGAAGTTAAGTTCTATACAGTGAGGAACGGACACGGGATAACCATCGAAAACGAAGTCGATGGGTTAGTTCTATACAGTGAGAAATGGACACAGGATGGATACGGGGCAACCATCCAAGCCATATTCTATCACTTCGGTGCTGCACTCACATGGGTTGAGATTAATAATGAAAGAAAAGAAAGAGAAGAAGAAAATGAAAGACTGAAATGAAAGCTAACCTCATACTGGTCTCCAGCACAGAGGCGCGCAAAGCCAGCCAGACCTGCAACAGCAACAAATTGAACGCATCCCATTACCTTCTGAAACATCATGTAGCTCATGAATATGTTGCTTAAATGTGCAGATGTTGCATACACTTTATATTTTCCAAAGAAAATTACAACAAATCATTACACAATAGATTCACAGTCTTTAAAAATTATTCTCTGATATGTTAGACAAGAAATGATAAAAAAATACACAAACATGTCATACCTTTCATTTTGATGTGGAACTCTCCGAGCTGGTTTTCGAGCTCATTCTCCAGCATGCACATGTTCTGTAGAGGCACATGTACAGATAATACTCAAGAGATTTTTTTTTTTTCCCGCATTTTTCTCCCTAATTTAGTTGCATCCAATTCCCACCTGTCAAGTATTGCCTTCCCTATCACACAACCACCACCAACCAGGGAGGGGCGTAAGCATGCACATGCCCCATCTGTGACATGCAATGCTGCCACCCGCCTTTTTTCGAATTGCTGCACATGCGTATTTGGGGGCGGCTTAACACACTCGGAGGGAAATCGCTATCCGCCCCATCGTACGAATGAGCTCACAGACACCCATGATTGGCTGGTGATCGCTATGAGTGACAGGGAAGTGAGCGTATGCCATCCTTCTCTCCCGTGAGAACTCGGCCATTTAGCTCCCATGGACTGCCGTAGACACCCACAGTCAAAAGACATGCACATCAGGCTTATTGGCTTGTAGAAATTGCCCCTAGGTGTGAGTGTGAATGGTTGTGTATGTGTTGGCATTGCGACGGTCTGGCGAGCTGTTCAGGGTGTACCCCGCCTTCGCCCAGAGTCAGCTGAGATAGGCTCCAGCCTCTCCGCGACCGCAGTAGGATTAAGTGGTTCGGAAACTGACAGAATACGTCAGGGGACAAAGACCATTTCGACCAGTATAACAGTTTGTGTGTACAGCACACAATTTCCCAAACCCGGCTTTAAGTCCAAAAACACAAAAAGGGCAAATCTTCCTCATGTCTAATCTCTTCTATGGTAGCATGTGTTTAGATGATATATTTAGTCATGACAACTTTATTTTAATAGGATGTTTAAAAACAACCAACGATTCACAAAGTAAAAAAGGTACAAATAATAATAATAATAATAAATCATAGTAGAAATTGGAGTAATTCATCCAGAATATAACATTCTCAACTCCAAAGGAAGGTCAAAAAGAAGACATGAATATTTAACAGTGAAACGTTATAGTACTTGAAGGTGAAGGTGGGTTAAATATAGAGTAGTAAACTGTTCCACAAGTTAGGCACAGCTACCGCAAAACCTCGATCAGCTCTGCTTTTGAGCCTGGTTTTAGGTACAATGAGGAGTGTTAGATTGGTTGACCTCAGCCCTGTAGCTGGAGTGTAAACGTGAAGGAGTTTAGCTAGGTGAGGCGGTGCTAGTCTATTACATTACTATTACATCAATCCTGTAAGAACATGGAGCCAGTGAAGGGAGCACAATACACATGCAGTATGGTTTATATTTACATCTAACGGGGTCCATGTCAGCTCGGGTGCACACTTTCATTAAAGCAGAAACAGACTCAATATTTCAATGGTTCTACTATTCACACAAGTTGTTGTAAATAATATACACTGCCTGGCAAAAAAAGTTGCACATTCTAATATTTTCATGGAGTGCATTTAGCCTTGATAACAGCATGTAATCTCCATGGCATTGGTGCCCCAGCTGGTCCGGTTGAGGCTCAGCAACATTAATGTGGCAAGTCAGCTGCTGATCTGAATGTACTGAATGACCAGGTTATCACATCTATAGACTCAGGAATCATTTTCACTCATGTATTGGCATCCCACAGTCCTGTCCTTTACCTTATTGAAACATTTTGGGATGTGAATAAAGGGAATAAAGTGTGTCGATTCGCTTCAGTTGAATCCTCATGCCATCATACTCTTATCAAATAGTAAGCATGAGGTAGACATTTAGATTCTAACAAAGACACAGTAAAACGACTACATTCGACAATATCCTCTATTTTACATCATTACTGACACAATTTCACATTGCCTGAAGCACCATATGCGTACTTGTATGCCACTCACCTCTGTGTATTCTTTGAAGCCCT
>JAQMYF010000004.1:30877370-30888267 GCA_030014195.1 Neosilurus mollespiculum
TGACACAATTTCACATTGCCTGAAGCACCATATGCGTACTTGTATGCCACTCACCTCTGTGTATTCTTTGAAGCCCTTGTTTGCCTCCGACAAACTCTCTCTGGCTTCTCGGCTAACCGGTGAAGCCGTGTATGCCTTTACCATCTTATTGGCTCCATCCCGCAGTCTTCGCTGCATACAGTACGCTTCATACAGCTCATCAATCTGCACAAATACAAAGATATAGCATTTCTGCAGAGAGGCATCAGCAGTAGTGTTTGTGGATTTATACAGCAGTCAGAACTACATTACTACTAGAGTTTACTATAGTATAGTTGTTATTTTTCTAGGAGTAGGTTATATGCTGGTAATCAGTAGATAAAATGATCTAAAATGAATCTTCAAATGTGAAAAAAAAACCCTATTTTTTTTTTACATGAAAGCTCACATGACCAGATATGCAAACTCTGGGTTAACTGCCAGCATAAACTTAGCATCAGTGTCACTCACTCACTTATTGCCAAACCGCTTACCAGGGTCACGGTGACACCCAGCCAACACTGGATGAAGGTGGGGTACACACTGAACAGTTCACCAGACCATTGCAGGGCTGCACTAAAACATTTTGCATGCTAATGAATATAAAGTATATAAAACCTGCATTTGTATGAAAAGAAGAGGTTCCCAACCCTGGTCCTTGAGGATCCCCAGTCCTGCATATCTTGGTGTTTCCCCAATTTCTGACATGAAAATGTAACTCTTAAGTTAATAAATGTCTCTTCCATAGTTGAAGTGGATGTATTAGAGCAGGAAAAACACTAAAATGTGAAGCACATGGGGTCGTCCAGGACCAGGGTAATGCAAATATTTTCCACAGCTAAAGATTATGACATTCATCTCATTATATGATCCCTATAAAGAGCTAGCCCCTAACCCTGAGAAACCTCACCCCAACACGTCCAACACACAAACACATGACTATATTCGGATCAGTCATAATCGCACGCATTTGCAAAGTCCCTACAGTTTTTAAACCTCTCAAGGTTTATCCTCGGCTTATCAACTTCTCTGTAAGCATGTTTGTTCAGACTAGGAATCAGACACAAGTATAACAAGAGCACTTTAAGAGTGCAAGCCTTCACCAAGCCCAGCACCCCTCCCTCCACCCCCACTCCAATGATGAATGTCCAAAATAAAAAAAGTGTCCTTACAATATTAAAGAATCCATTTAAAGATTTCCTGGATTCAAAATTTGATTCACATCTCCTTTAAAATCTCATGGTGGCTTCATTGTCCAAAGCCCCGCCTCATGAACATCTGCACAAAACATTCTGTGTAATCCTGCTAACAACCACCACACATATTAAGGGTTAAACATAATCTTCTTTGTGGAGGTAATAATATACTGCATGTTTCCTGTTTTCACGTAAACAGTTAAACACTCTAAGACCCTCAACAGTACGACACTTCGCATTTTATTAAACTGAAGAAAAACATATTACTGAGCTGTTAGCAGAGAAGACTGAAACCCAAAATCTCCTGTCGCTTTTTTTCTTCACTCCGTGTAATGGGTTCATTTATTCAAAAAACATTGATGGATTATTCAACAATTCCCTTTTGCATAAGCAGTTTTTCTATAAATGCACTTCCAAGTAGTTTGCATAAATTCCATTCCAAGTTCAAGCACTAAAATATTACTACATGAGGCTGATAAGAGTTTCTCATGATTAGTGTTGGGAGAGGGTGAAATTAAAGATAGAGACATAATGAGACTTTATGGAGGGTGCGGCATGTGTACACATTCAGGGTGTAGAAATAATCCAGAGGATTTCTAGAAACAAACATTTCTTACACACATGTATACAGAAGTAAACAATCATTCCCAGTAGGGGTGACATATGTTCCCTAAACGGAAACTCAAGAGACGCCAGATTCCCTGGGCAAGGAAACAGCAGGAAAGGCAGACAGGCTTCATACGACCAAAGGTTTTACTGCACTGAGAGACACACAGAGACCTCATTCCCTTTTCTTATACATGCGCACACAAGCACTCGTCATCTGGAGGTGTTTAGACTAGTGTACGAAGTGTTCTGCTGGTGAATGTGACGTCTGGTTTATAACAATCACAGCTAGCAAAGGGAGAAGTTAAACACATATCCGGCCAGTTAACACAGTTTATATACACCATTCGCGCATTCAGACATACATACATACATACATACATGCATATACACACACACACACACACACACACACACACACACTCAAAGCCTTTTATTATTAACTAACTAATTAACTATTATACGCCGAAGGCGAAGGGGATTTTGCAGAATATACATGTTTGCAATATCCCCTGGGCCAGAGGCGTGTAATTGTACTAGAATCTACTACCACCTAAGCAAAAAAATCACATTAAAAAGATATTTTTATGGTTTATTTATTTATTTATAATCACGGCGGATGAGTTCCCAGTGCAGGCAGGTGCAGATCAGAGGCTAAGAGCTGTGTAACGGTGGCCCTTTATACCCTTTATAGGGTTGTGGTTGTACTGAGCAGAAACAAAGAAAAGCAAATAAAAATGAAATTTTTATAGTTTATATTAACATATTTATACCACGACACTGAGGCAGGTCAGGTGGTTTGACCCGGCTAACAGCTCAAAGACTCTCAGAGACTGTGCGTAATAGCGTCTGGTCTCGTCTGTTCGACGTACTCATTTTAACACAAAAGTAATCAGCGCTCTGTAAAGGTGTTTATGGAAAACTCAATAAAGCTAATTAAAACTAGTTTTTTTTTTTAAATTCATATCTGCATATTTTAATCATGACATGGAGGCAGGGGAGGTGAACTCTGTGCTTTGGGCCACATAAAAAAGCTCCATGTCATTCTCCAGGTCAGGATGCTGGGCTGCTGTGTGATGATTGGAGGAACTGACATAGAGGCTGAAACCTCTTCCTGAGTGATTTTATTCAAAACGTTTCAAGTTCAGTCGCATCAGGAAGTGCATCCGTGAGAAAAACTGCTGCTCGTAGTCTGTTGTTGCCAGCGATATCGCTTACTATAATCATTTGTACATATCCTATTGTAAATAAAAACATTAACATAGCATTGCTGTTTGCTCCTTGTTTTAGTAAAGTTCACGAGTTAGCTGTGCATAATGGTAGTCAATACGAGAGACTGGGAATTGTACAGCCCAAGATTGATTTAGTGCAGAAGTCAGAAAGAATATCCAGTCTTTTCAATTCTCCTGGTGTAACAGGATAAGCTGGCTGACAGGAAGTGCTGTGCTGAAGAGAATGTACTGCTGGTCTTTAAATCAAACCATCTCAGGGTGCTTGGGCAAAACTGAATTTTCTGGTCAACAGGACATACATAAGAATTTATATATAAATAACATGATGCAATAATGGACAGATTTCATCATGTAGGACTAAAATGTGTTTCTAAGGTTTACAGACCACCCGCCATTTCTGAGATATAATATTTACTTCAAGTGGTGCCAAACACTCATAAACTAACCACACATCAAACAAACCTATAACAAGAGAGGAGGCAGAGAGGAAATGGGAATGAAGGCCACTTCCTGTGCAGCAGATGTCTCCGTGTCCTCTGGCCTAGCAGTATAGTATAACTGCTCAGTGACAGGAAGAACTCCGCTGAAGGATGGCCTTGTCTCTGACCCGTATAAGTGTGTGTGTGTGTGTGTGTGTGTGTGTTTGTGCATGCATGTCTATTTGCTGCCAGATATACTTCCTTATTTGCTTCCTCTGAATATATACAGATATCTTTGCGAGTGTATCCATACTGCTATCACATATATTTCCTCATTGGTTCTTCTGTATATGTATTTATAAAGTAAACCGTAGTCATATTTATATTTGTTTATGAGAAGGCTTTTATATTGTTGTTTATGAGAAGGCTTTTATATTGTTGTTTATGAGAAGGCTTAAATAGCCCTATAAATTCCACTTGGTCAATTCCTACCCACCAGCCAGTTTTGATCCATCATACGACATCTACTCACCCAGTCACTAACTCATTTGCCAAATTGCTTAATCCTACCACAGCCAACACTGTGCAAAGGCAGGGTACACCCTGAACAGCTCGCCAGACCATCACAGGGCCAACACACACACACACACACACACACACAACCATTCACACTCACAACAACAGGTAACTTGGAACCGCCAATCAGCTTAATGTGCATGTCTTTAGAATGTCGAGGAAACTAGAGTACCCAGAGGAAAACTATGCAAGCATGAGGAGAACATGCAACTCCACACGGAAACATCTGAACCCGGAACTCGAACCCAGGTCCTTCTTGCTGTGCGGCGGACGTGCTAACCACTACACCACTGTACCGTCCATACGACTGCTAGCATGGGTAAAAGCTAATGAGACACATAAAGCCAGTCAACTGCATCTATCTAAACTGCTGCTTATACTGCATCAGAGTGAGGCATGACTTATTCTGAGAAAGGTACCATCTGTCCTCTTCTGCCTACATGAGCTAAGAGAGGCCCACAACAGGACAGTATCTCTGTGACTGGCAGATGAGGAGAGTATACAGTCCCACTCAGACAGCATGGAAAAGTTTCTCACTTGTAGGCCTGGCCCCAGACAGCTGTGGCATCACTGGGATTTGAACTCAATCTCTGGATGATAGCACAAACCCTTTTCTGCTGTGCCACTTCAGTCATTTCAGTATAAATAGCTATGCTGTACTGTATAACGTTCTCGCGTGTATTTAAAAAAGGAATTACTCCACAGTCAGTGAAACGCTGGCTACGGCAGAAGCTGCTGCATGCACTGATCACCAGTTCTGACTGAATGAGCCCAAACAGGAATCACTGAGCTGCTAAACATAAAAGAGGAGAAAAATCTCAGTCATGACTGAAGGAAACACTGACTGAAACACTGCCTCAGTGAATGCAAGATGAGAGATTCTCCTCACACAGAGATGTGCTGATTCACCCGTAATACACTGAGTGAACCTCGGTGATGACATGGTCATGACGTGACCCAGTTTACATCAGGGTGCATCGAAGTTGTTTTAGGGGCTGGAGAGCAGTTGGGGGCTAGGTGCTTTGCTCAAGGGCACTTCAGCCATGAATCTGAAGGAAGGGAAGGTGCAGCTCAGTCCCCTACCGCCACACTTTTTTCCTGCTGGTTCGGGAATCAAACCAGCAACCTTGTGGTCCCAAAGCGGCTTCTCACAACACTTAATCCTATTAGGGTCAGACTGAGGCTGGAGCCTATCTCAGCTGACTCTGGTACCATGGCCGGGTACACCCTGAACAGCTAGACAGACCATCACAGGGCAAAACCACAACCATTCACACTCACACTGAGGTGCAATTCGGAACAGCCAGTAAGCCTAATGTGCATGTCTTTAGACTGTGGAAGAAAACACTCACAAGCCTGGAAAGAACATGTGAACAACACAAAAAAACACCCTCACAAGTGGCTGGGACTCAAACCCAGGACCTATTGCTGTGAGGTGGATGTGATAACCACTACGCCTGACTCTTTAAGCTCATCATCACTGAATTGAAGATGGCAGGCTTTAAATGGATCAAATTTAGTCTAATAAAATTCAATATCTTTATAAATCTAACACAGTAAGTTGTTCACATTATACAGCGGTCCTGTGATTCTCTTTTGAGTTTTGATAAATGCTTCTACTGATGTTGGATTAGTATTCAGATCCATTACTATAATAAAATTCAAACATATTTGCCCTAACCGATATTAATGGTATGCCACATACACACACACCTGGGTGTGAGTAATCCACTGTGTTCTATACCACTCATGTTAAGTGCACAGATTCACCATAACGCAGTACATGAACTCTTAGAGAAATAGACTGACATGGTACAATTGTGATCAGACATATTACACCATCACAAAACCTTTTACATTCTAATTATTCTTCTCGCTTACCTTACTGAGGTGAAAGTCCAGTCGTCTCATGAACCTCTCAATCACCTTGACTTGCTGCAGGAAATAGCCATTCACATTACAATTTCATAACACAACACACAGGCCCCCTAGTGTAGTAAATATAAACTAATAAGAATAATTTTACTACTACTACACTAGTTAATTCATGGTTTATGTTCGATGGGCTATAAAGCCACAACTAGTGCATACAGTTTAAGGGCTGTTTCATTGTCTACGCAAAAGCAGAGACAGCGCGTCACTGCGCCTTGTCAGACCGCTCACCCAACAGGGGGTAGCAGAGTGTCAAGTGACATCCTATAGAAATGAATATGTTTACTGAGGAGGAATGCGAACTTCTGTTACTGATGAATCACTGCGGGAAAAAACCCCCAAAGAAAAACACCAAAGATGGAACGTACAACCATTCAACCACTCAAGAGACGCTGTGAACTGCTCTCTTTCAGTCGTGATCACTGTAATCACTCTTCTTCTGTTAGAAAATGTCATTAGAGCAACAGAATATTATTCCCATTAGTGCCACAACTGGTTTTGGGTTACAAAAATTTGGACAACAGAACTGCTATGCAACTGTTACCCTCATTGCGTAGCTTGATGTGTTTACAGTCACGTAGCTTGTGTAGACGATGAAACAACACAAAGTCATGTTGAAATGTTAGAGAAAAAAAATCAGGTGTAATAATTTAAAATAACGTCGAATAAACAGGCCTGGTATAATTAAAACATTATTATTATTCGTAATGCCTATAGATTAATAAAAACGTATTTATTGATGTACCTGATTTCTACTAATAAATCCTCCAATGTTATACATGTATCTTTAAATATCATGAACCTGAAATGAGAACATTAAAACTAATAACAGTAAAAGACAGTGCACTCCTCACCTTGTCCAGTTCATAAAGAAATCCCTGTAAGTGAAAAAATAAAATAAAATAAAGAGAGAGAGAGAGAGAGAGAGAGATTAAATCAATTGGAAACTACCAAGAGCTATATTTAAACACCTCTCCTAATGCCAGAGCCCTGGAGCTAAATTTATCAAACCAGACAAATTAGCATGAAACTTCAACAACAACAGAGCAACAATGTTAGCAGCAAGTTCTGCATGTGGTCTAATGAAGTGACACAGACATAATCAGTTCGGTTTAATAATAATGCAGCTTCACACTATAATGAATTGAAGAAATGAGCAAGAATAAATTGCAAAAGTCCAAATACGCTCAGAATTTCCAACGAATAGAGTCCCGAGGGCTGGACGGAACAAAGTGACAACGACTGAATCAAGATCAAAATGATTTGATAACATATCACTAATAAACCAGTCCGAATGCTGATCGATTGGTAAAGAATGTTTTAACGGATGGCTAGCACGCTGTGTGTGCGCGCTCTCGGTATGATCAGCAAATTTAAACCGATCACTTGACGTTTGTAAGCAGGAATCAAACACACACACTGACTCAACAAATTTTCATCCCAGTCATATTCCACGAGTTAACATCTGAAGATGCCAAAGTTCATGATGGGCAAAAGCAGACGCCCCAGTAGAAGCAACCATCCTCCAGGCAAAGATACAAGGCTCCATCTCCAACCCCATCTCTACCATCCAACACCTTCACCTTAAGAAGCCTTAAGATCCAGGTCTCCCAGTCCCAACTCTTCACAAACGTCTAGCAGAAACATCTCTCAGACTCCATCCAAATTAACTCACTCGAAGTTTTGAATGAACAAAACATTCCCATAGTGAAAGGGTTCCCAGTCCTGTTCCTGGTGATCTCCCTTCCTAAAGATTTTAACTCCAACCCTAACGAGGCCCAGCTGACAAATACATTCATCACTTTAAGTCTTTAATTCTAAGTCTTAAGTCTTGATTAGATGATTGGATGGTCAGGTGGGCAGAATTAGGGTTGGAGTGAACGTCTTCGGGAAAGTAGATCACCAGGAACAGAACTGGGTACCCCTGCCATAGTGAATGCGGAGCTTTCTCGGTACGCTCGCTGGCAGAATATAATTAACAACAAGGCAGAGGAGCATTCGAAAGTAAATAACGACGAATGGCAACTGTGCCCAAACAACCTTCAGCATATGGAAGTGAATGCCAAAGACTTTCCGTATGCTGGGCTGATTCGTTATAGTGTGAAAGGCTATTGTGAACTGTTACAATCTACCAGAGCTAATTATCGTACAGTCACAACCAGGCGCGTGACTCTGTCTAGTTGAGGTTCCAGGCCGTCTTTGATCTTCCTCTGGGTTTCCAAAAATATTAACAGGAAGGGAGAATATTCCCGCTATTTTACCACATGTTCCCTGTTCTCGGCAGCATCTCTATTGGTCAGTGGCCAACTATTGCAGCCGTGTCAAGCAGAAAAATAATCTGCTGTCCGAAAAGAAAACGCCTACAAATACAAATGGAATGAGGTCAACTTAAAAAATAACAGCACCCATGCCTTTCCATCGCTAAGGTTTCACTGCACGTCTTTAGTAAAGCCAGACAGTAGCTGTTTAACTCTAAAAGAGGGTTTGCACTGGCACATGCCATTAGTTAATCTGGTACTTTTTAATTTAGACTTTCATCCCCTTGACTTACTAAAGGTTAAATACTTGCAGATCTTTATTTACACTCAGTGACTCAGGAACATGATTATAAGCGTTTATAAGTGTGTTTGGACCGGAAAAATCGAGGTTCATTTAAACTGTACTGATCCAGACTAGGCTCCAGGAGCCAACAGGGCGGAGCTTGTTATGCTGAAAGTTGCTGATTGGTCAAAGACAAGCTTCTTGTAATATAGAAATGATTTTTGTAATTATGTGATTGCAGCTGTGCACAACTGGTTTAAAGAGATAATATTATTATTGTGTATTTTAAAGCACTTCTGTAAGTCGCTCTGGACAAGAGCGTCTGCTAAATGCTGTAAATGTAAATGTGTATATTAAGATCTCAGTCAGGTTCCCTTACCAGGCGAGAGTTCCTCTTAGATTCCTTCATCTGATGGTTCAGACTGTCCAGCTCTATCTGATGGACCTGCAGGTAAGACCTGAAATCACAGGAATTAGTATTAAACATGTACATCAGTGTCTGTGCATCTTAACCATGCTATACATGAGTCTGTTATTTTAACTTTGCTTTAAGTCATGATGATACAGTGAATATTTACTGCAATCTAAATCATTAAAACAGACCCTGGATCTCCTTATGGCTCTTTACAGGCTGCTTGACATGCAAGCAACTCATTATTATATCATCAGGGCATTCATTAAAAATACAGTTCGCACCTTCTGAACGGAATGTGATTACATCAAATCCAGATATGTCCATTGATGTGATAACCTGCTCACTCAGTACATTCAGCTCATCAGCTGACTTCATTTTATTGCCATAATAATGTTGCTGAGTCTCGACCTGACCAACTGGAGCAACAGTGACATGGAGATTACAGGCTGTGATCTAGACTAAAGGCTCTCCATGAAAATAGAGTGTAAGACGTTTTTTTGGCCGGGCAGTGTAGATTCCAAGGCTCAGAAAGAAACAACTGCACACATTCTAAAGAGCTGACTGTACAGTTCCAGAGATGATTGTTCAGAAGACTTAGTTTCAAATGATTATTAAGTACGTACAAAAAAATGGTAAACAAAGTGTTCAAGCACTCCATAGTAAAACTGGGCTGGTTTAATTATCACTGTATAAACACACCAGACATGCATTTGTGAATGATGCTAAAACAAATCAGTACTTTTTATTAGCTGTTAATGTGTTTTGTATTGTATATTAAAAACTTTTATCAACAATATTAACTAATCATTAGTGTCTCCGAGCTCAGAAATTTTGGGTGCTGTGAAGTTTTGTGTGTGTATTTTTTTAAAGCTATTAGTTATAAAAACTTCTTATAGTTCATCTGTTTTTGTAGAAAGTGCTGTTTTGTGCACGACCGATGACTATTTTTACTACATAAGATTATGTTAGCTAAAGCATATTTACATTATTTGAGATTTAGTGGTAAACTCCAGTTTCACTATTCCAGGGGTCGTTTAAATTACAGACAGCAGTCAGGATGCAACCACGCGAAGTATTTTAACAGACCGAACTTAGTACGTGCAGAAAAATCCTGCAGCAGAGCAAGTAAACATATGAAGAATTGGCTGGAGCTCAGAACCTCTAGTTTTGTAAACACGGACCAGCTGAGCTTCTCCAGATGATCCTGTGATCAGGTGGTTATGTAAACTAGTTCATTGGATAATTGTACATACACTGGTAGAAACATTAGGTTAAAAAGATGAGTGGCTTCATATACGTTTCCTTTTATTTCCCTGCTCTGGTCTGATCACAGGATTGGCTGCATGGCTTATTTTAAAAAGTTGAGGGCAAAATGTCAGATTAAGGATTAACAGACAGAGGAGTAGGTATTTATTCTTCCAGATCCCAAAAAAAAAGAGACGGGATCATCTGGTCAGAGAGCATCACCCTCGCTCAAAGTGATACCGTCAAGTGCTTCTGCAAAACAAAGCCATAAATGATTCATAATTAATGATTAAAGAGAAGACAGCACATGTTAAAAGCTAATCCTTTCTGAATCTCAAGCTTAATTTTTTTCTGTGTGTAAAATTCCAGGCTGTTAGTTTCTGTTTTAATTATTTTTAGTTATTTGTAAACCGAGTCTCAAAATGATGTCATCAATACCCAAGTTAACATGCATAAGTATAGGATTTTGATACATAAATTTTTTATTATTATTATTATTTTATTTTCCTATACTGTATGAATCTTAATATAAATTATTAATAATATAAATTATTGCCTCTGCATTTAACCCATCCAAAGTGAGCACACACACATAAACAGTGAGCAAACACATACTCGGAGCAGTGGGCTGCCACACACATTGGGGCGACCAGAGAGCAGCTGGGGGTTAGGTGCCTTGCTCAAGGGCACTTCAGGCATGAATGTGGAGGAAGGGAA
>JAQMYF010000004.1:30892496-30927298 GCA_030014195.1 Neosilurus mollespiculum
TTGGGGCGACCAGAGAGCAGCTGGGGGTTAGGTGCCTTGCTCAAGGGCACTTCAGGCATGAATGTGGAGGAAGGGAATGTGCAGCTCTCTCCCCCACCACCACACATTTTTCCTGCTGGTTCAGGAATCAAACCAGCAACCTTTTGGTCCCAAAGCGGCATCTCAAACTGTTTAATCCTATTAGGGTCACAGGGAAGCTAAATGCAATTGCTATTTAATAGGATTGTGAGTGTATACTTACTGGAGTCCTCTTTTCAGAGCTTCATACACCTCATCCAGCCTCTCGGGCTGGGGCACCTTCGGAGGAGGGGACTTGGTGGACAGGGTGAACATTCTGCTTCCTCTATGTGGAGTCTTTCTTGCACACGACGGGGTGCGGAACACAGAGAGTCTCCTGAAACACATGCGCACCTTCGTTCTTTAAATACAACCAATTGCAGACTCATGTTAGGAAACAATATCATCTTCCTGTAGACATGATTTGTCAAATAATATATAGATTTAGGCACTGCCAAATGAAAGAGCTTCCAGTAGATATTTCTAATGACAGGAGTCCAAGGCTGGTGTTACAAAAATCCTTCAAACGCTGAATCAACTTCAGCCCTGGAGGAAATGAATAAATAAATCTCCCATGTTTCACGACTACGGTCTGGAGTGAAAGCAGGAAAGGTTAACTGAGTTTTGTTTTCACTACCTTTCCTTTCACTACCTGTTTTCTGTCTTGTTAGCATAATTATCCGTGTAATGAGTTCCTGTTTCATGTTCCCATTAGTGTTTCATGTTCTTTTGTTCTGTGATAGTTTGTCTGCCTACCTGAGCTAAATTGTGTGTTTTTCATTATTTTGTCTGAGCAGTGGTGTATGAGCTTCTATTTTTTTGGATTTCAGTTTCGGTATTGTGCAAGTTATACATTACATAAATGGAAAGTCCATTGTGGAGTAATGCCTGCCAGGTACAAACAGATGATGGTGACAAGTGCTTTGAATAACCTAAAAAAATCTGCCGAAGACAACAGTTTTTGTTATTAGTTGTTATAGTTATAATGAAATGTCTCCCCCTGGTGGACATGATGAACATTCATTAATACATTATGTGCACTTATTAACCTTAATCATTTTTCAACATTATCCCATAACCAGATCACCTACAAAATTTTATGGTTTGTTACAAAGTTTTATGGTTTGCTACCACACCCTACTCTAGAAAATTATTTCATCACTCCATACATAACATTTTGAGTTATACTGCACAAAAAAAGAAACAGAAAAACTAACTAACAAACCAACATAGGTGAAAACATAACCTCATGGCAGAGGTAAGAAAACAGGAGGTGCACAATGGTATTATGTTCTGAAGATTCTGTAAATGTTTAATAAAAATCCATTCACAGATGAAGGAGGAGTTGTGGATTAATGATGGGAGGCCCCTTGTGGAGCATTGATCATGTGCACTTTTGTTATGCGAAAGACCAAAAATAGATTTATTACAAAAATAAAATAGGAGGAGCACAAGAGTATGATATAAATAAGACTCTGTGAAAGTCTCATTGAAATAAGTTGAATGATTGAGGAGCAGTTGAGGGTTAGTTTTAAGTGTGACAGGAACGACGACGAGGACGCAAGAGCCCTATGATCCTGTGACGTGTCACTCCAGCATCACCGGCAGGCGACACAATAACAAAAGTCAACTGATTTAACAAGATGGAATGTATGTATATGCAGAGGAGGTATCTGTGTACATACTGCATAAAACATGGTCAAAGATCAAAAACTTCAAAAGTGTTTAAAAAGTAGGATCAACGTGCAGCAGCTTTTGATTACAGAAAAGAGCATTTTTTCAGGAAATTGCCATGACATTATTAGACTGATAGAGAATAATCTAAAGAAATCAAGACATTTCAATATGTTTGGAAAATAAGATCTTTCTCTCTAGCCACCCCCCCACCCCACCCCACCCCATTAACAATGTGGTAATCACCAAATTTAGTGATTGTTCTAACAAGTCTTGACAAGCCGAATATTAAAAAAGTGACCTTGTGACCTTGAAACAACATCAAGGTGGCTCATATACAATTCCGCTCAATCCACACCTGAGTGGAACCTATCCACCAAATTTGGTAATCCTATGTCATTTCCTTCCAAAGTTATCGCATTAACAAATTGTATTGAGCGACGAAACCCATTCCTAAAAATTCCCTTGTTCTAAAAAGCCAAAGGAACACTGATCCTGACAACTCAAACTTGTAAACTGTTAACTGGATTAGGTTAGACTTTAAGTCATGATGATACAATTAAATAAACCAATTATTATATATAAAGCAGCAAAGTAGAAACATATGCTGTAGCACAGTGCTTATATGTCAGGGTCGTAGGGAAGCTGAAGCTGATCACAGCAAGACGTTGGGCAAGAGGCGATGTACATCTTAAACAGAACACCAGGGCTAACATAGACACAAACATCCATTCACACTCAGATTCATACCTAAGGACAATTTCATTCAAAGTAACCAGTTGATCTAATGTGCACATTGTTGGGAGGAAACTGGAGTACCCATAGAAAACCCATGCAGGCACAGAGAGACCACTCAAACAGTTGGCTGTGAGATTTAGAACTGAAAAAATTCTTGCCCTGACACAACAGTACAAACCACTGCAAACCAAATCTGCCTAAACTGGACTAAATCTGAACAATATGTTCTCTATCTGATTTTGATTGATATTATTCTAATATTAATATTGTAATGAATTATGGACAATACATGTCCATGTATATAAGGAGAGAACACGTTCCTCTCCTTATATATATATAGACGTTGTTCTGATTCTGATTCATAATTTGCTTTTTTTGGTGTTGTTGTTTTTTTGCAGAACTCCCAACTGGAGTCATGGAATAAGGCTGGGATGGATGTCTTATGTCTCTCCGGTGCCCACATGTGCCCAACACAGAAAACCCAGTCAGGTCGCTGAGTTGAGGCTAATTAGCTGCTGTGTACCACTGACTTGCATGACGACAGGTAGCAATAAAAAAAATCTGATTTATTAATAATAGCAAAGCTGAAACTGAAAAGATAGGTAAGCAGACAGACCTACAGGTAAATAAATGTTTATGGAGCAAACACTGAAATCAGAAGCTTGACGGAACATGAACTCATTAAACGGATAATATAACTTATGAGATAACTGATTGAAAAGTAAAATACAAAGTGGGAATCAGGTAGTGAAAGGAAAGGTACCGAAAAGCAAACCCAGGCTCGGACAACTCAGCCTTTTGGCAGTGGATAAACCTATATATATATGAATGAGTAAATTTTGGGCTGGTACTTTAACTTTGAACAAAATGATGACAAATATGACATATCAAGAAAATGTAAGAGAACACATTTCTATCAAATTGCTCATTCACAGATGACTGATCATCAAACGTTTATCTGTTGTTCAATAATCAAATTGTTCTGGACCAATTTTGTGATGGACTGTCCCAGGCCAGACCTATGGTGGACTGTACCAGACCAAACTAATAGTATACAGTTCCAGGTCAAACCTATATTAGACATTCCTGGCCCAGACCCATGGTGGGCTGTCTCAGCCTCGACCATTAGTAGACCGCTCTGGCCCAGACCCATGATGAACTGCCAGATACTTATTACTATAATTCCTGTCTTTTTTTATTATAAAAATATCCTGATATAAAGCATGTACGTGCATGTTAACGTAGACTGACCTGTAGAGCTTGTCGTGGGAGTTGACTCCGGCAAAAGACTGGCTCCTAGTGATAGACTTGGCAAGGATTCGGCGCGTAGGCCGTGCAGATAGGGACATGGTGGACACTGATCTGGAGGGGCTCCCTGTGAACACAAAGCCAGTAACAGGTATGATGGTCAATCAATAAGTGGATACAAATATTTTTTTTTTTGGATATTTTTAAGCAGTATGCAATTTTGATGGATGAACATATAGCATTATTATAAAAACATAAAATCTTATGTGCACATTGTCCTTGATTTAAATGGGAAATCATTTTGATAGTGTAACTGAATAAAGTCTACATGGCAAATAGGAGCTGTAAATAAATAAATAAATAAATAGATCACTTACTCACTCACTCACTCACTCGCAAAACCATTTACTAAAACACTGGGCAAAGGTGGGGTACAGCTTGAACAGTTTTGCCAGATCATTGCAGGGCCACCACATACACACAGTTCACACTCACACCGATTTTTGGAAGGGCCAATAAGCCTAATAAGTATGTATTTGGTTTGCAGGAGAAAACTGGAGTACCTGGAGAAAACCCACGCAAGCACGGAGAAAACATGCAAACTCCACACAGTAACATCCAAACCCAGGACTTGAACCCGGGACGTTATTGCTGTAAGGCGGATGTGCTAACCTCTACACCACCATGCCGCCTTGTTCAAAATTAGTGTGGGTTAAAAGCATATTAACGTTTCCACCACATTATACTCTGCCATTATATACGCCATTTATGCAAATTAAAAATTATTCAACACAACGGAATTTGTCAGTAAACACCAAAACGGGCATTAGGAACACCCATTTTTTTGTGAAGCGGCATACAAAATGTGTAATATAAGCCTGTCAGCAAGGTATAACTCTTCCTCAAAAAAACCTTCCTCCGGGACGTAAACAACTGTAAGCTGCCTGACAACGCTCCAATACAGACGAAGCTTAAGGTTCTGTTGTGTTGCTAAGTAAAAGCTTTATGTGCTTCCTGTAGAGAAGCATTGCTGGTGAGAGCACGATGGGTCACTACTTCCACCCTGGGAACAATGGCCCATGAGGAGCTCAGGAAGACGGCGCAGAGCCGACCTGAATGACTGTGGAACATCCTGGACACCACCTCGGCAAAATCTCTCCCTGTACGCCTGAATACTGCTTCTAACTGTGTCAAGACTTTTCTAATCTGGATGAATGTTCACTAGCTTCCTGGTTTGTTTTGTATTTAATCAGTGCCCTAAATCTGGAGACATCTCAAAGACACCTGAGTCACACAGGGAGCCAACAAACATCACTCCAATCGGACAGAGTCATCAAAGGAGACTTCAATCAGGAAATGTATCAAACCCAGACAGTCATGGACTCAGCCAGCCTTAAACAATGTGCCGGCACAGTTTAAACAATCTAAGCTCGGAGGGACCAGCACTGATATGCACACAGGGTGTAAGCTGGCTCCATATAGCGTTCTCCTGCTTTGTGGCCTCAAAAACATATTTTCAAGATGAAATCATTGATAAGAATAAATTTGCACTTAACTGAACACTGCACACTAGAAGTACACATACAGCACAACAGCCACCCTCCCTTCCACACACACACACACACACACACACACACAATGCGTCATCTGTGATTGTGCTATACTTAATGTGACTGCCTCCAATGACATCAGTCCTCATTATTGCTGAGACAGTGAAGAGGAGATTAGTCACAAACCCAGAGACATTACCATACCTTTAGCACAATGCTACAACTGGTTCCAAAACAGACAAAAGCAACCTCTAGTGCTAGAAAGTGTTATTGTTAATGTAAACAGACGCAGAACCAAAACAAGACGTAAAACAGGTGTATAAGAGATAGTAAGCTCATGAGCTGGCGTGGTTTCACCAGGAAACCTTTATATTCATCCAAACTGATAATGAAGGACTCAACACTTTGGATATTCACTGGTGCATGGGGAACCTTTAAGATTTAAGTTGTACACAGAGTACAGTATCATAGATCAGCTACCGTGTGTTCAGGATAATTAACGATTATGCACCGAAGGGGAGGAGGGATGTTGCTGAATATTCCCCGAGACGGAATGTTGAGAGGCATATTCATTATAGCGACAGCCACTGATGCAGAATTGTTTTAGTGCATACTATACGGGCACCATTGCAAAAAAGCACAGTAAAATAAGATTTTTATGGTGTATTTATTTATTTAGCCTTTACGGAGTTGTGGCAGTACTGTGCAGAAACATCATGAAAAAAATCGGACTTCAGTTTGCTTACGATCCTGAGGCAGGTCAGGTGATCCGCGTATTTATCCAGCTAAAAGCTCTGTGTAGCTAACGGCATCTTTTCTCACTCACTCATCTGCCGAAACGCTTAATCCTACCTGGGTTGCAGGTATGCCATTCACACTTTCACTCACACCTAGCAACAATTTGGACCACCCAGTTAGCCTAATGTGAATGTCTGGACTGTGGGAGGAAACTGGAGTAGCTGGAGGAAACCCACGCAAGCACTGGAAAGAACATGGAAACTCCAGACAGAAACGCCTGAGCCTGGGACCTTCTTGCTGTGAGACGGACATGCTAACCAGTACACCACCGTGCCACCAGGCCTCTGTTCTGTTCACACTATTCATTCAGAAATAAAAGAAATCAGTGCTCGCTAATGGTGACTTAGTGGATAGTATATGGAACACAAGTAAAAACCAACTAAAAGTACTGGGGGTAGTCGTGGCTTAATGGTTAGAGAAGTGGGTTTTGGTAACCGAAAGGTCACTGGTTTGATTCCCGGACCAGTAGGAAAAATGTGTGACCTCCACCCTGCCCTTCCTCCACCTTCACTTGAGCAAGGCGCCTAACACACCCCAACTGCTCTCTGAGCGCCACAGTGTAGTTGCCCACTGCTCCTGTGTGTGTGTGCTCACTGTTTGCATGTGTGTATGTGCTCACTTTGGATGAGTTAAAATGCAGAACCAAATTTCTTCCATAGGAT
Organism: Neosilurus mollespiculum; assembly: GCA_030014195.1. Lineage (NCBI taxonomy): Eukaryota > Metazoa > Chordata > Actinopteri > Siluriformes > Plotosidae > Neosilurus > Neosilurus mollespiculum. Next base: position 30,899,224 of record JAQMYF010000004.1, read on the forward strand.
TACTATAGTATATCAAAAATAATCAAATAAATAAACAAATAAATAAAACATGATGATGCCCGTGCCATTCCCATGAAGTATATACTAAACAGATGTTTTACTTGTAAACCAAATTTATAACTAAAGAGTTGTTAAAGCTGACATGTGATAAGGTTAAAGTATTTTATTCTCTGTGCATTCTGTGTATAAGTAGAAAGTAGAATGAAATTATATTCAGTCAGAAGATTATTAACGAACTGTCGGCCTGCTACTTCTAGCTTCTGTTTGAATTCCCGAACTCTGCTTATTCTTGTTAAAGTCATTGCACTCTTTTATCTCAGTACTCCAGGGCTTTTCTCAATAGAGATGACACACAGACACATTAATGGCCTAAGGAGGGAAATCAGGGTTTATTTTATATCCTCAGGAATAAGAGAAAAGTGTGGGCACTAAATCTATATATAGAGCTTTGATATGTTCACTCCACAACTCGAGGCTGTAATCCTTTAGTCCTTCCTATAGGTTTATACCTCCAAAAGAAATAGTCTGAATTATTTCCCATTCTAAGCTATAACATCATTTGCTCCGCAAGCAGATCTCAGGTTGCTTTTACACGGGCACTCATGACGGAACAACTTCGACTGCGTTTCTTCTGGAACTACATGCGGTTGGTGCAACTTGTTACACATTTCAAGGTGGCGCAAATTATTCCAGAACATACTTGACATCTGAATACGATTGGTGTTAAGTTGGAGGGTTTACGCATATGCAGAAGCATCCATTAGGGTTATCAGGTCATTTTTCGGGTTTTCGTGGCATATGGGTGGTTCTTCTCTAGTCTTTTACATTATCAACATCAACGCAAATTAAATTGGGATTATCTCCTTCGCTTGCATTCTTAAAACATTCTGAAACGTCGCCACGCATTTACGTTTATATTCATGATTCTTTGTCGCTTCTGTTTCCTTACTAGAGCCCTATATATCCTTGTCTGACATTTTGTTTCTGATCACTGCTTTGCACGTGCATGCATGCATGTTGTCCCTCTTGCTTCCAGCTTGCCACCGATATGACAGCGACCATGTAAACGCGTAGGAATATGGGTGCAAGTTGTTCCCGTTGCCTGTGTAAAACCAGCTTCATACATAAGTGGAGCCACAGCGAGTCTCAGCCCTAGACACCAGGATGAGACATTTTTACAGTTTTCTGATTACGACTTCAGAATGTTGAAAATTGGAATTAGATTTTTTTTTTTCTGTGTAATTCTGTCCATGCAGTGCTTTGAACCTTTCATCATCACCGAAATCATTTAAACACCATGACAGATTTTAAGACCAAGATACTGAATAGTTATGAGATTTAGGAGAATCCCATGTTTAAATGCTGGTCAGAAGCCTTTTGTTTGTTTGCGAATTAAGGATCACTTATGATCAACGTATTTCTGGACACTTTCAGAAAGCTTGCGAATGTGTACAGAATGTAGCAGTACCACCAGTAACCATAGGGATGCTGTAGCCAGTAGTTCATGAGAAGAATTGGGAGCTGGGAGGTGATTGGACGTGAATTAGATGGTAGGGGCGGAAAAAAGGCGGCCCGTACGAGACAGAATTGTTTGTGCTAACAACAAATCGATGAACAAGTGAAGCAAAAGAAATCTCTGTCTACACGTTGGAATGCATTTCACAGCCATATATAGCACTGCTGTCTACATCGCAAACGCTTTCCGAATAAAGTACATCGTTACAAGCCGCTCCACCGCCGTGTTGGTGCCGCGTCGCCTCCAAACTGCCCTCTAGTGAATATACGAATAAACATAAATGACATATGCAAGTACGTGGAACATTTAAAGTGGACGTCTTTATTTTCGTATGTAAGGGGAGAAAAATGAGCCTTTATTCTCACTTGTGGACTAGAGGTCTCTAGAGAGGTCTGACCTACAACACCAGTCATGTTACAACTTTTTACTCAACAAGGTCAGGAAGTTATTTATTAGGTGATTAAAGACCAATGTCTAAGCAGAAGATTGAGGAGGCCATGAAAATCTAAAGGCTTCTTCCTTTTTAACTGGAATGGTATGTAAAGGTCAATAAGTGAAAATTAAGATCAAGAGGGCAGAGACACAGCGCTAACCTAGTGTAGGACAGAGCCGAAGGAAATGAAGCAGTTCAAGCGGGGGGGGAAAAATGCAGGTTTTTTCACTTAAAGCAGAATAGCAGAATATTCCAGGAACAACCACCGTTCCCAGGTGACCAGTGACAGGGACCACTTTGTGTTTATATCCACAGACACCAAACCATTTTGCTCTTGTTCCTGAACATACTACCAAAACAATACAAGTGTGAAAGATATCCATGGATACAGGAATAAAACAATGTTTTGTATATATTTTAATAAAGTTCCCAATGATGAGTACATCAACAAACCCATTCTCATTTCAAAAGAAAACCACCTGCAACAAACTGTTCAAATTACAGCATCCAAAGGTAATAACCACATGCTGGAATTTATATGTACTTTTACCTGGATCAGCCTCCTCCATCCTGGTCCTGCTTAAACAAGGCAAGTGGCACATCTATGGCTTGTCATGTCAACCTGCCTAATGCATAAACCTGCCGCATTCCAGTCGCCTTCTGTAAAAAATGATGCCCAGAAGCTTCCATAGAAGTAAACACACATCTCAGCTTCCTTAGCTGCTATCTGGCATTACCATAAACCCAGTGTCTGCCTGAACATCTGAGAAGAAAAGTCACTCGGGGCATAAAGTCAGGATTTGATGAGAATCAGTGCTGAGGGTGAGAGTTTGAGAATCTGCCCATGAGGTTCTATTGGCTGCTATAATAATTGAGGCACGACCACGGCAGGGTGTTTATATTGTTCGGACTGTGTGGCCTTTATCCAGGATCGTTCCAGAACAACAAAGTGAATGGAGGCCACCCACTGCCCAGTAACACAACTCACAAAAACAGAACACGTGTTCACCCAAAGAGAAACACCATGTACACTCTCTTGCCAAACTGCAACATCTCATGTTTGTTTACTCTGACAGCTCAGATCTTACAATCATATCCGTCTTACTCTGTATCAGGGGTCGTATCACCACTACTGCTGACCTCGCAACGTTTTACACCACCATAAGACCTGTGAACTAGCCTTCATTCGGCAAATCCTTTATCACTTGCGGTAATGGACTAGAATAAAGCCTTCTTTAATCCCCATAAACGTTCAAGACTTACAGGAACATTTCACCTCTCAGTTTCTCTGTAGAATCGCCATCCTGCCTAATCCAGAGTAAAACTTTCTCTAAAGTCGTTTGTAGGCTTCATCATGGGTACACTGAATAATTAAGGGTCTTTACCTACCAAAGAAGGATCAATGAAACTATGTTCTAAATAGGAAATACAGAGTTTGTGCAAAGGGAAAAACTGAACAGCCTTTCCTGAAGAAAACTTTTTTTTAAACTTCAGATATTAGATCCTATTTATTTTTAATTTCAGACACCAGTGGAGCACCAAAGTATGATTTATAATTCAAAACACACTCCACAGTTCTTCGAGAAGCTGCCTCCTCCCCCTGAAACACTGATATTGAGTGTGTGTGTTTGACAGCCTGTTTGGCTTCCTCCTCCCATTTATAATCTTTCCACTGAGTGCCTTCTCTCTTCTGATTGGTTGCCTGAAAGCTCTATGCTCAGTGTGCTGGGAAGACGACTAGGATGGGCAGAGATACCGTTGCGCTTGGAGGGGGTGGGGAGGGGCATGTGGGGGGTAATACCAGGTATTCAGAAGCCCCATCATGATGCACTAGTGTACCCATCAAAAACTGTGTGTTTACAGCCAGCTTAAACATGCGCTTTCCTCGTTATTTGACACTCTGGCATCATTGAACACCGCTATTTAACACTGTTCAACCATTTATGGGTCAAAAAAGTGGAAAAGCCCCACATCTCCTCTTTAAACTCAGAAGGAGACAGCAGCTCAAATAAACCCTATACCCTATACATGGCTAGTGGACGGTGACTGGTTCAGAATAGTATGATATGCTGTATCTGCTATGTGTCTATGAGCACCCTGGGTATGGTGTATAATTAAACAGTAAGCCTTAACTTGCATCAACTGTATAAAATACTTGTGTTTATTTTAACCACAAAAACAGAACTCACCTAAAATCCTGTATATGCTCATGGGTTTCAATAATAATTTTAGGCGATGATGTCAAACTTTTAACACCAAAAGTTCTATTTTTAAGAATTGATGGACTGGCAGATCTATCTGTAAACACTTTTCCTGGTCAGGAATATGGTGAATCCGGAGCCTATTCCAGGAATATCGGGCGTGAGGCAGAAACTCATCCTGGATGGGAAGCCTATTCCAGCTCACACACACACCCACACACACACACAATTGGAGGAAATTTACAGACACCATTTCATCTACTGGAATTACCATTTATGGCACTATTCCATGTTCTATACATTATCTCATTTATACAAAAATAAGCAGTTGAGGGTTAAGGGCCTTGCTAAAGGGCCCTCCAGTAGCAGCTTGGTAGTGACAGGATTTGAACTTTCAGCCTTCTGATCATTGAGTTAATGCATTTACTACTAAGCCAACACTTCTCAGTGACATGAAACACATCCACATGACGTGAACATGCCAAACGCCACCAAATCAGGAACCCAGAATCAAAGTCTAACGGTATGAGGTGGAATTGCGACTGCTAGCTTATCACGCTACCCTCACCACACTCACTATAGGCCACTGATGGTTAATTCACACCTGCCACTATCGCACCTTGAACAAGACCTCATAAACTCATTTCAGCCTTTGGTCCCAAGTTGCTACTCTGAAACTTTGACAGCGATATATTAAGCGGTTCTTGAGATATTATCATGCGAAGCCACACAACATAAAATCAAAAATACAAAAGCACAAACTGACAAAAGTGAAAATAATACCAGCTGTGCTGACACGACTGATAATAACAATATCTTTATCATAACTCAGCTAACAGAACAGGAAACAATAAGCTGTGGTGAATCCGTGCTTAGAGCTCAGTACTATGCAGGTTGTGAGTTTGAAGAGCAGCACACCCAAGTTGCCACTGCCGGGGCCTAGAATAAGACCTTTAAGTCTCAATCATTCATTCATTCTCTTCCCCTTATCCGAGGTCAGGTCACGGAGACAAAAGGGCTAGCGGAGAAATCCAGACATCCCTCTACCAAGCGACACTCTCTAGCCCCTCCTGGGGGATCCTGAGGTATTCCCAGGCCAGACGGGATAAATAATCCCTCTAGCAAGTTCTGCCTAGGGGCCTACTCCCAGTTGGACGTGCCCGGAACACCTCTACAGGGTGGCGACCAGGAGGCATTCTAATCAGTCGCCCAAACCAACTCAACTGACTTTCAATGCGGAAGAACAGCGGGTCTACCCTGAGCTGTCAAACTAAGTTCTGCCACTTTTATCCACAATCTCATTCTTTTGGTCACAAGCCAAATCTCATGACCATAGGTAAGGGTTGAAACCCAGATAGACCGGTAAATCAAAAGCTTTGCCTTTAGGCTCAGCTCCCCTTCACTGTAACAGGATAGTGCAGTGTCCTCATTACTGCTGATGCAGCACCGATTTGTCTGTCCATCTCCCACTTTATTCTACCCTTAAAGTCTTAAGTGCCCAGAAAAAGTACATGAAAACATCCAGCACATAAAAATACCTCACATTGCAAGACAACAACAACATACCACATCAGAATAAATTACCGTGGCTTGTAAACAGCAGCACCCAGACAGTACAGATAATCATAGGCTGTCCAAAGCCACAACTCTGTCAACAGAGGAATTATCACAATCATCCAGCATCCTACCTCAACTTTATCTCCTTAGATCAAGTAAACGTCACTTTGGGAAAAGGTGTCTGCTAAACGAGTACATGCCAGCACTCGATAATGTATTCGACAGGTGAGTACATGCCAGCAGAAAAAACTAGATAAACAGGATAATGAATTCCACAGGTTTCAAAGTTAGGCATCTTCCTGAACCGACAGGGACCCCTCATTACTTCACTCAACACTACCTGCAGAAACTGGTGTGAGTGTACACAATAATGCTGTAAAAAAGAGCTTGCTGTAAGAACAGGTTGATCTGAAGTGATGCTTACAGAAAAGCCAAATCAATTCTATACAAGAGCTCAAGGGAGCAGAATATCCCACCATATAAGCTTCTCAGACATTTTCAAACAATAGACGGACAAACAGACCTCGCAACGACATAATCTCCCTTCGGGTCTTCGCCCAGCAGAGTATAATAATCATTGCCTGGTTTACGGACAAACAATTGGACAAGTTCCCCCCTTCACATTAATATCTTGATAAACTCAATATGCATGAAAATATGAAAACAATGCATGGGTGTGTCTCAAGACCTTTTTTAAATATACAGTACATTTACTATTAATACTTCATGTATATTTGATGAAATGAGGCCTGGGTTGTAATAGCATGGCTCTGATAACGTGCTGACAAATGGACAGCTTTTTCCTTTACAGAGGCCAGGCTCAGTCCACATTCCATTCATTTTCCAGATAAGCTGGATGCTATGCTTAGAGCATGTAACAGCACTTAGCACCTAGATCATAAGAGGCATGTTAAGAAACACTGAAGCACCACGTTCCCTTTACTGGTTTGCCAGCAGGAGTTCTGTCACGTATAGTATTAGTTATATACACTGTGCCGAGTACTAGTCAACAAGTCATGCACTGATGAACAGTTAAACAGCAAGTTAGCTTTGCTTTTTATGAATGAATAAGAATGGGAATCACCAGGGATTACCTGATATGATATCACGATACCTAGATATCAATTCAACATATATTGCGATTCTGTATATATACAACTTCTTTCCCAATTTTTATGGAACAATTTAAAAACCTTGAAGAAGGTAAAAGAAAATTCATTCATGCAATTAAAACTTTTAAACCTTAACTTAATTCAAGAGCTGCACAAGATTTTGTGAAAGTTTGGTTGAAATGACTGGTTGAGGAGCATTTGAGGATCACAAGTGTGACGACAAACGATGATGCAAGACAACAGACAGTGACAAATATTTTCGCTCCGGCATTGCTAGAAAAAGTTACTTCAAATACAGGGTGACCCAATAAAACCTCCGACAGTTCAAAGGTTAATGAAAATAAAATCATTAAAGATAATCAAATTATCATTTCCCACATGAAACTTCATTCAGTACAGTTTTTATTCATCATGATTTAAAGATGATCCTCCAAATGGTGGCCGTCATTGTCTATACTCTCTTGGACGTGATTTCTGGAGGCTGCTGTCATGTCGGGTGGAACAGTGGCGAGCTCCTGCTGAACAGCAACCTTAAGGACTTCAAGCGTTTGGGGTGGATGAGTATACACTTGTGATTTAAGGTGGCCGCACAGAAAAAAAAAAAATTTTAATCACAATGGGTGAAGTTAGGGGAACGGACCACCACCCAACATCACCACGCAACAAGATCACCTGATCCAGAAACCTTCCCCTCTGCACTTCCAGTGATCGAGTTGTGTGTGCCGTAGCTCCATCTTACCGAAACCACACATCCACTTTTTCAACATCAAGGGGCTCAACCTTAGCACTCCTGCCTCACCAGGCTTCATGGGTATAAATAATAATTAGATTCTGTTTAACTGTTTTTTAATCTACCTTTGAAATATGGGAGTTTTTTTGGGGGTCGCCCTGTAGAATGGATTTAAAAATTGATTTTGAATCTCGTGTGGTGATACATCCCTGCACAAAAGAACCACAATTTTCCCCATTTGTTTCAATGAATACGAATGATTAATAAAATAATAAGATAATGCTGATAATGTTTGTTATTCACCAGAGCCTCAAAAATATTGCTTTACTTCCTCCTTTATAACATGGAATTTTCTTCATTCTTTTATCCCTCCCACCCAAAATATCCTTCCTTCTATTATTCCATTGAGACAAAAAGAAGGATGTACTTCTTTATGCTTATCCTCTTTTGGCACCTCCTCACTCTTTAGGCAAAATAAGATCTAAACCAGTCTTCTGTTTCTGTGTGTCAAATTCCAAAACCTTGCTATGTTAATGATTTCTTACCCTTGTAGCTACAAGTCTGGGGTCATGCTGAACCAGCCACCCTTAACTCTACAGTGAGTACTCAAAGAGCCTCTGTGAAAAAAGACTTTGGTAATCCTGAGCTGCAGGCCTGAGAACATTTTCTGTCCTTACTGACCTCTTGCTCTGTTTGGGTTAGTGAACCCTGAGGTGTCAGACTAACCAAGCAGGAGAGTTCAGAGCAAACACACCCAGGTGCCCACTCTCACCTGTCAAGAACCCAGTGGGACCTCCTATAATGCAGAACATTTATGTAACTATTAAGCAGTGAAAACAAATTCACACAATGCCATTTATTCAGAATTTCTTTCACATACATGTTTCAAGTTTCAAGTTTATTTGTCATATACAGGTAACAATGAAACATCACTACCGGCAATGAAATTCTTGGACTCAGAGCCCCCTCAGAATTGCACTTAAGAACAAATATTGTACATGAATCACTGCCTCAATGAATGCAGCTTATTGCTCTCTACCTCCAACCCCCCCTTGCCCCTGACACCCCCCCAACCCCTGACATCCCACCAAACTCCCCCAACCCCTGACATCCACCAACCCCTGACAACGACAACCCCCCTACCCCCCCTTGCCCCTGACAATACCCGGTATTTTCTTTGTCTGACATGCTTAAAGAACTGAAGTGTGTTTTGAAAGGGGGAAACTACATGGCGTGCTACAAAACTAGGCCATGGAAGCATTCTGTTCATGAACATATACAAATAACAACACACAATAATGACAGATCACATCTGCTTGGTCATCTTCAATGATAGAATCAAACATCTGCCTTGTAAACAACAGTACACAAACAATGCAGTGGTGAGCAAGCTAATGACAGATCAGTCAATGCCACAGCATGTAAACACATCAATGACCGAAATGAATCAACATCATCTCCACAGAGACCATCCAGCACAATGGAAATCACCACACACACACAAACACACACACACACGACTACTTAATCCCTACTGAGTTAATACTGTATCAAATATTTGCTCAAAGCGTGGTATTGATAACAAACTTCAGACAAGTTCAGCAGTACCTCCATATCCACTGTACATGTTTGTCAGCCTTCGATTAGTTTAAACCAAAGGAGAATAGTTCTTCAGGTGGTTTAAGAACGACCTCAGGAATCACTTTCAGAGAGAAAAATCACTGTCCTGTTATGTTGCTTCATCCTCTCCTCGGATACTGAAAGCTTCAGGAGTGAAAAGGCAGGGAGAATGAAATGAAGGCTATTCCAGGAAAAGGGAAGGTTCCCTCTCTCACCCTCCTCCTCCTCCTCTGTCTGTTTCCTGTACGCTTCCATATCTGACATCACACTCTTCCTGCCTCTCCCTCTCCCAGCAAAAGTCCCTATGCTTCGTCCCTCGATAAACACCCACTTCAGAGTATCAGCAGTCTAACACCACATCACTTTATAGAACAATTTCGACCAGGGACTCACTGGTCACTTAACGTCAGGTGGTATTGGATGAATGAGTCAAACTTGAAAAGACTCAATGCAAAAGTGATTTCATTCACTCACGATCCAGCTTGGTTAACATTAAAACAACTGTGTTCTGTCCGTCAGAACGTTTAAGGACACACTTCCCAAACAAGTGACCAAGAGATTCACGGTGAAGCCAGAATAAGTTCAGGTGAATCACAGACACAAAAATTTATCATGATCTGATCTTCCCATTCAGGGCAATTACATTTTTTTCATACAGACATGGTAAAAGATAAAGTTTACAACAAACCAGTCATAACACAAAGAAGTGCTACTACATTATATTCCTGTGCCAAAGCCACACAGCAGCTCCAATGTTATGACATTATAATAAGGAATGCTAATATTGTGTTTAGACCTGTAACAGCTGTAAGAATTTATCTGATCTGATGATTAACTGCCATACAAACAACTAGAGGAACATTCAGAGTGTAAGCTACCTCCACCAGGCAAAAATTAATTACTGTATTATAACTTTGCATAATTATAATGAAATGTCTCCCCCTAGTGGGTGTTGTATGAACAATTTGCTAAATCTTAAAGATGGGGATTGTTTTTTTATACATGATCCTTTATAATCAATATGATTACTTGGTTTGCACATTGCAAACTAAAACATATCCTATAATATAAATATATCAAACCTATAAGTGGAGTGCAGAGTCATTACGAAAATAGTAAGCAAAGTAACACCGTGAATGCCCTATCCAAAAACATATACATGCATACAGTGGCCGGTAATTACAAATCACACCAAACTTTTTAAAAATACAAGAGATACTTTGGAAACAGGTTTTTCATTTACATGTTTGTTACCCCACGATGACGATCATATCATATCATATATCATATGATATGTTTACTGGCATAACGTCAATCTTTCCACATCATCTCAAAACATTTTCACAAGTAATCTTTCAAAGAAAACTATGCCAACACGTCTGCCTCAAAGCGAGAAGGTCCTGGGTTCAAGTCCTGGCCTCATGAGTTTCTGTGTGAAGTTTTCATGTTCTCCCGTGCTTGCGTGGGTTTCCTCCTGGTAATCCGGTTTCCTCCCACAGTCCAAAAACATGCACAGAAGGCTAATTGGGTGTTCCAGATTGCCCTTAGGTGTGAGTGTGAATGGTTGTGTGTGGGTGTGTTTGCCCTGCAATGATATATTTTCTTGGAGAGCCTTTATCCTTTATCTCAGCATGTAATCGTCATGCCATTTTTCCAACAAACGTTAGCAACATAATATTTATTTCCATCCAGTGTTGGGTTCATTTCTCACTGCCGTCTTGAATTGATGAGGGGAAAAACTGAATTATGTGAAAATGATTCCTCATGCTCCCTAAACCACTCTTTCATTATTGGAGTCCACATTTTATATCCGTGCCATCAGGGAAGAAAAAGGCCACTGATGTGATAACCTGCTCATTTAGTACATTCAGATCATCAACTGACTTCATTTTATTGACATATTAATGTTGCTGAGCCTCAACCGGACCAACTGAAGCAACAATGTTATAGAGATTACGTGCTGTGATCAAGGCTAAATGCACTCCATGAAAATATTAGAGTGTGCAACTTTTTTCAGGCCGGGCAGTGTATAATATAATACATCATGACCCTGCAATGGCCTGGCGAGCTATCCAGGGTTTACCCTGCCCTCGCCCAGAGTCGGCTGAGATGGTGCCAGCCTCCCCGCGACCCTTATTAGGATTAAGCAGCTTAGAGAATTAATGAATGAATAATATAATCACAATATATCGTGTACAATATATCGCATATAGAACTTTCGATTTTGTTCATTAATGCTAGCACATTAAAAGTAATCTTAGCTTTTAGCTTCCTCTTCATAGCCAACACAAATACAGCAAAAGACACCAAACATACGTTTTCGTATTCTGAGCACTTGCGGATTTGAGGAAAACCTGAGCAAGATACCTGTTGTATGTCAGTGAACTTAGTGTTTCTTAGATAGTGATAGCATGGCTCTGTCTATTTCAAACAAATGTACAGCTACATTTACACAGCTATACCAGTTTCACAGCTATACCAGTTTCACAGCTGTAACAATTTCACAGCTATAACAGTTCTACAGATATAACAGTTTCACAGCTGTAACAGTTTCACAGCTGTACCAGTTTCACAGCTGTACCAGTTTCACAGCTGTACCAGTTTCACAGCTTTAACAGTTCTATAGCTGGAACAGTTTCACAGATATGGGCTGTTTCATGTTCAGGGTTGTCATTTCAAAATTGAACAAGGGACTCCTTTAAGCAGGTACTTAAGACACTGACTGTCTCTTGTTTATTGTTGTATAGAGGAAGAGTAGTCCCAGCTACACTAGTGAAATCTTTTCTCAATTCCGAAAAATCGTGTTATCAGAGGAAAATATCGCTCAAAGTACAGAATTCAATTCTCTCCACTGTAATAACAATTGTAGTTTTTACCTGATAAAATTCTGAATTGCCTCCTAATTACTAACTAACTTTTACTTTTATAGGGTATTTTCATACAATCTAGAAAGATGTTCTGCTGCTTGTAAGCTCTGTTTATAATCTAAGCGGCTTCGTCAGGTTCCTTCGTCTGTCAAAAATTTATTCTCTCGAAAGTAGACATTACATGTGGAGGACAGAAGTGTTTTTTTTTTTTTTCCCAGATTTTAATTGCTTATTCTAAAGCAGCATAGTACTGTATAGCTTGCTGAAGAATATAATTGGAATTGAATGTGAAATACATTCTGTACAGAGTTCCACATCAGCTTGATAAGCAAAAAGTGTCTTCTCTGGAAAACCACAATGTTTGTCACTGATGCTGTTGTTACTGCTGTTAATAATATATACAACTAATGTTGCATGAAACCTGCTCAGATAATGTGTTTAGTGAGCTTTTATTCTTAATGCTGTGAATTCTATACAACAGTGATACACTACAAGCAGATGTGTTTATTCTAGAGACCCTGTACCTGTTGTTATACTTTCACCCACTGTAATTTAGTCTCAATTAGACCTGTAGCTCTGATACTTCACACAAAATATTCTAGTCTCATCAGGTGTTAACTGGTAACAAGAAACCATAAAAACTAGGAGTTTTATTTTTGAGCTACTGTGAACCCAAAAACTATACCCTGATTGTGAAACAGCCCATATAACAGTTTCACAGCTATAACATCCATCTCTGAAGATACCTGATGTTAGTGGGCAGTTTCATATGCAAGGAACTGATGGGTCTAGAAAAAACCAGAGCTGGTAACAAGAGTCATGAATAATGACCTGAACAAGATTCAGGTTGAAAACAATGAGATTAAAACTAGCACTGTGGACATTCTGTACAGGTTCATTACACACAGACAACAGATGATGGAGTAAAAGACAGATGTGGGTATTTTTTTTTGGTAATATTTCGGTTTGATGTTAGGATGTAAGTCTGTTGTTTGTGCTGGATGTACAGGATGGAATTACGTACAGCTGAGTGTCGGTGACACATTCAGAAAACACCACAGTCTTTAATTATATCTATACTGCACTTCACGCTAACATAAGGAATGTAACAAAAAGCTATTATCAACACACATAGAGATCACAAGGATGTCATCATTACATATTATACAGCAGTCAGGTACCAGGAACCCAGTGCTATCATTACAAACTGACAGACAGCTGCAGGTATGTGTGCAAGTGTGTGTGTGTGTGTGTGTGTGTGCGCATAATAATTAATGAATAAAAAAAAATTAATCTACATGTCAGTCTAATTCTTTTCTGTTGTCTGTTAGACAGTGTGATGTTGATTTTACTCACTCGCCAAACCCACCGAACAAACACACACACAAAACCTTCACACTCACTCCTATGAGCGATTTGGAACAACCAATTAACCTAATGTGCATGTCTTTGGACTGTGAGAGAAAACCGGGTTACCTGGAGGAAACTCATGCCTCCACACAGAAAACGCCTTCGCCAAGCTCAGAACCCAGGACTTTCTTTCTGTGAGGCGGATGTGCGAACCACTACACTAACGTGCCCCCCATGTTTATTTTATATACAGTAAAAGTATAACATCTGATATATTTTTTTTGCACAAACAAAAATGACTAAAGCAAACCTCACACAGGGTGGGTCTGACGATGGTTCAGCTTGGTGTCAAACCAAATTATGACGGCATGTGTGGCAACAGCTTCACATGGGGTGGTTTTGATGGCAGCGCAGTTTAAAATAACGGGCAAAACAATGGTGAGCAGTATTTGGAAACACGGTGTGAACACTGAGCTTGTATTGAACGCGGTTCAAAAAGACTGCGAAAGGTGATAACATGGCAGCTAGATGGTGATACACGGTTTTGAGAACTGCCTTGAAATTTCAGACATATAAAAATTCATGTTATGGTGGTCAGTGCCAGTTGATGGCGAAAATCATCATGGTGTCAAGACAATGTCACTGTGGTGCAACACAGTTTGGAACTGCCATCAGATACCCCCATATGAGATCAGCTAAAGATGAGACCTGAGTCGCCAAATATCTTGGTGACAGGAGGCAACTTTGATTTACGAGTACATTAGAGCTGAAGGTGTGTCTTCAGCATGTGCTGTCCAACTGTACATGATGCATGTTTGCTGGCCACGTGTGGTTACAAAGTTCTCATGTGGGTATTACAGTAAAACTATATTCTATACGGTTACAACAGTAGTATGTATGGGGACACATTAATTTTGATACTGATGTATTTATTGCTCCATAAGTTCTATAATCACGAAATATTCTGTTATATAGCTAAAATATGAGGGCGAAAATATATAATTATTTTAAAGAATTTGTATAAAAGGATTCATGGAAGAAAGATATGCTTGAAATTTAGGGTAAATCCTATACTACTGTAGGTAGCCAATATATAACACAAAATGTCTACTGAATATGATGATTAGTTTTTGAGTAATGGGTGGCCAAAAGTGGTATTTTAAAAGTTTCTGAGGGATAAAATGTCACTTTTGTCATTCTCTGTAACTTCTCTGTAAATAATAATTAAAGTAAATACTTTCACATTTCTTAGGACTACAGATGCCTGTGAAGTGATTCTGAAAATTTCAGACCTCTATCTTTTGTTGTTTAATAGCTATGGAAGCTTGAAAATGGTCGAAAATTCATAGTCCATATTTAGTTTTTTCCCCATCATATATAATGTACTTTAGGTGTGTAAAAAATCAGAAAAATCTGAGGGGGTCAGGTGGGGTACTTTCAGTAAATTGGTTGATTTCATATGGAATGACCCAGTTATTTGTTTGTGTGTTGTTCAGTGTGAATATCCTGAATACGTTGTATTAACACTGAACTTCTGGTCCTTCCTCTGGCACCCATTTGCCATTTTGCATATCACTGCAATCAGCTGACACCAAAAATGCTGCCTGTGCAACCCACAATGCACAGCATGCTGAGTTTACTTCCTGTAGTTCAGGGTTGTCCAAAGTCTAGTTCCAGGGCCGACCGTGGCATGTGGATGTCTGTCTGTGTGTGTGTGTGCGTGTGTGTGTGTGTGTATGCTGTATGACAGGTGGCTCGCTGGCCTTTATTCCTCTTACTATTAGGTACTTTCACTTGAATGACTATTCTGGAAAGGTGCTGTCTTGGCAGTATCGCTGCTTTGTAATTGTTTACTCAGGATTCTCATGCATGATTTTACGAATATTATGTGGCAATTTGTGCAGCAAACATGGTCGACTACTGTCATGTGTTCAGGTGTCATAATAGAGAGACACATCTGCAATTTTATCAACAGCCTGGAATGTTCATTGCTGGAATATAAGACAGTACTCAGTATAGACAGGGACACGTGATTCAAGAGCACATTTCAGTTACTGAGTTGTGCGAATTCAGACACAGGTTGACAGAATCTAGATTTTCATGCAAAATTGGGCAATTTATGACACTTTCAAGTCTTTTTGAGTGCCCAAAATGCTTGAGCTGATTTCAAGTCTTTGCAGTTGAGCTAGTAAGTGTAAGCAGTGAGTTTTGCTTAGATCTGGCAACCCTGCACACCAGTGTAAGCTTGGCTGACGTGCTAATGTTTAATTATCCATGAATAATTTTGTTAGACTCTAATGTAAAGCTATTGCTTCCTTATGTGCTGTAAGAGTCTGAATGAATCACATGAACACTCTTATAAACAAATTGAAATTACTGCACTGTAATTACTGTAATGTTGACTGTTTTAATTAAATGACAATCGAAATCTAAGGCTCACGTTCATGCAGTGCTTGTTTTGTGTGTATTCTGCCCTCATAAGTAAATATGTGCCAAAGTCCCTGTTTACATACTGGTCACCCCCCAATCCCCCCACCGCTGCCCGAAGTGATGCCGGTATGAGATCATGATAAAATGCGGTTAATTATAACTCTCCATCCTTCTGAGGTACTTAATCTTCCTTAGATCTTGCACAGACTTGCACTTCTTGCATGAATCAGATCAGTCTTATTCTCATCCCAGTACTGTATATAAATACTACATACAGTGTGCTTAGGTTGAAACAATCTGTTAATTAAACATTCTATAAATTCACTGATTTTTAGCACAGCACGCTTTAGTGAAAAGGCACAACTAGTACAACATATTTCTGTCTCATGGACACAGGACATGGTTATAATCAGAAAAGGAGATACTGCAGAGTGTGAGTTTGTATTATTATTATTATTATTATTACTATCAATATTATTATTATTACTGCTCATTTACAATTATGGCATTTGGGAGCTTCTTATCCCAAACGGTTTATGGTATTTAGTAGAGTTACACAACCTAACATTTCAGGGTTAAGACCCTTGCTGAAGGGCCGTTGAGTGGCAGCTTTGAGGTACTAAGGCTTGAACCACTGACCCTCTGATCAGTTACCCAGGGCTATAAGTTGCACTCACTCAATACCGATCATGATCCCAATTTACCCCGATCATTTCCCATATTTCATCAGAGGAATTCGGAGAACATCGGAGAACACTGTAGAATTTCAGTGAAAACTTCAGGGAAGACTGAAATATTTGGGAAGTGGTGAAAAATACATCGAGGAAAACAGGAAAAAATTTAAGTAACATCAGTCGAACATCAGTAGTGATCAATATAACATTGGAATAAAATTTGGAAAAAAACAGGTGCAACATTGGCACAAATCGCAGTGAGGGGTGCCAATAATTTTGCACCTTTTATGAATTTTATAAAGTAGCTCTGATGAAAAAAAATTTTTTCCATGTTGGAAAAAGATAATTGTTTCTTTAGATACTGCACCCTCTATTACATATCACAGGTATCATCTACATATTATATCGTATAATGCAGTCCATTCATTATGTGCTATCTTTCACGTTTACCAATAATTCAGGAGGGCTGAGCGACTTGTTGCTCATGGCTCGTGACATTTTGACGACGTACATGACATGTCAGTTACACCTTTGCTGCAATATAAACACAGGTGCTCATATGCAAACGTGTCTTAACCCTATATTTATTCTACTTAGCATTGAAACAGCTGCTGTAGGCAAGCTACAAACAAAGACCTAGCTCATGCAATCCCATCATGCTCTTTACTCTGTGTGTCACACTCCATTAACAGACAAAACATGCCGTCTGTGTATGCCAGTTTATCCTGTATGGAAAACCCTAACCTCATTCTCATTCACTTCCCAACATGTACAACTGTAGAGTTTTATACACAGGTTTTGAAGATATCATGAATACTTTCTTACTTAGGCTTATTCAGATTAAACACATACATACATACACATACATACATACATGCATACACACACACACACACACACACACACACACACACACACACACACACACACACACATATATATATATATATATATATATATATATATATAAAATTTTTAAGACATGGCAACATGAATTTGACATGGTTACGCACACTACAGAATTTTATCAAACACTGTCATTAGTAATTTTGGGATAAAATCCATAATTTTGAATGGATTTCTTCAATTCAACCAACATTTATTAAATGTTATAGCTGTGTCTCGATAACATTACAGCAGTTTGCCATTTTAGTGGAACATATAAAACCATCTCAGCAAAACAACTGATGTTATCAACATGAAATTTTCAGGGGAAGCAAGATGGACATCCTCCATATATGAAAAACTTCAGAATATATTTTAAACTAGATAATTTTTTTGTTTGTTTGTATGCTGTTGGAAAAACCATGATAAAAATCTCAGAAAACGTCTCGGACAACGTAAAAATTACACAGGCGATTCCGTGCTAGATGCTGTGATTGTGATCGCGAGATTGGTTTAGTTCTGTTTGAAGTGGTTCTATTTTCTAAAGGTTTTAGGAAGTGCAAGGCTGCTGTTCTATAGACGGTTGTTCAGAGTTTAATACATGTTAAATGTACGTGTAAAGGAAAATTGAAACAAGTCACCTTGACAGTCACCTCATTTCCCTATTTAAAATTGTTAACATAAAAATCATTGCTTTCGAACCTTAGTATGAGCTGTTCATATCTAGATGCTGTGTGGATCCCCTTTTATGGAGGCTGCCATCTTGCCATATAGGTTTTAAAGGGGAGGGGAATCTGGAATTTCATCACTAGACACTGCTATAAAGACATTCTTACACACTGTACCTGTTAATGGGGTGGCAGGTTGGGAGGGTGGTTACTACTTATGCATTTTATATGAACGAGACATTACATGGTGGCACAATGGCTCAGTGGTTAGCATTACCGCCTCACAGCAAAAAGGTTTGTGGTTCAAATCTCAGCCAAGGGCTTTTCTGTGTGCATGTTTTCCCTGTGCTTGTGTGGGTTTTCTCTAGGTACTCTGGTTTCCTCCCACAGTCCAAAGACATGCACATTAGGTCAACTGGCTACTCCAAGTTGCCGCAAGATCTGAATTTGTGATTTTGTGTTAGCCCAGCAACTCTGAACTGCACTGGGATTGGCTTTAGCTCCCTTGAACCCAGATAGGTAATCGGAATAGATAATGGATTGATGACCGAGAGACCTGAACTGGTCATGCTCTCTTGGTGGAAGCAAGGGACGGCCTACTCTCTCCCCCGTCAATCACAGCAACACTAGCCAATTGTGGGAATCCCTGGTTTCCAAAAAATAGTTGGAGTTTAAAATACAGTGGAAGACTTTATTTTATTTGTACGTTTCTGATTAAATTTAATAAAATATTTTTATTTATATTTATACTTTTATTTATACTTTCCTGAGATGTTTTATCAACTTTCTGGGATATGCGGTTTCCTCAGATGACGGTAGACCATAACTTCGTATTTCTGTGACATCAGAGCATCTCTTTCTGTGAGAGTAAACAAAAGGTTCTCTTTGCTATTCTTCATACTTAGCTATATCACTAAGCTACTGTGGGCGGCAAAGTGGTGTAGTGGTTAGCACGTCCGCCTCACAGCAAGAATGTCCTAGGACCACGTTCCGGGCTCGGGCAATTCAGCGTAGAGTTTGCATGTTCTCCCCATAATCACGTGGGTTTCCTCCAGGTACTTCAGTTTCCAGCAGCTTCAAATTGGCGTTATTGCAAGTGTAAATTGGGGTTTGTGTGTGTGTGTGTGTGTGTGTGTGTGTGTGATGCTTCAGAAGAAAACTACTGTGTTTTAATTCAGAGAATTCATTCATTCTCGAAGCCGCTTAACCCTAATTAGGGGCACGGGGAGGCTGGTGCTCATCTCAGCCAACTCTGGGCAAGGGCAGGGTACACCCTGGACAGCTCACCAGACCATCACAGGGCAACACACAAAACCATTCATACTCTCACTCACACCGAGGGACGATTTAGAACAGCCAATTAGACATTGACATTTACAGCATTTGGCAGACGCTCTTATCAATTAGCCTAATGTGCATGTTTTTGGATTGTGGAAGGAAACCGGAGTACCCATAGGAAACCCACGCAAGCACGGGGAGAACATGCAAACTCCAAAGAAACGCCCCGAGCCCGGTAATCGAACTCGCACCCTCTTGCTGTGAGGCGGCCGTGCTAGCCACTGTGCTACCGTGCCACCAATTCAGAGAATTTATAACTCTGTTAGGAAACCCAGGATTGTCTTTCCATCAAACTGGACTACATCCAACCATGATAAGATTCCTGTGAAACGGTTCTTTGTGAAGGAACATTATGCTTACATTCATTGGAGGGAAGATCTGAAGGCGTAAAGAGAAAGAACATTTGACCAGCTGCTGCTGATGAAGTGATAGAATTATAAAGAAAAAGACAAGAGGATGAACAAAGGGGAATGTTGGGGGTTTTGGAGACATCACCAACGGGATTCTTATCTGCGTAGCCACAGCTGTATTATCGCTAGGGAAAAGGTCCACCTGGGAATCAGGAGTTAGCCATCACCTGAGTCACTCGCCCATGTGCTCATTCTCTCCTTCAACTCATTCATTCGTACCTTCCCTCACTCTCTCTCGCAGAATGACCTCCTCAGCACTTTACTAGTTTTGGAAAATTGTTTAGGTGTTTAGAAGTGTGGGAATCCTAGTGTAGGGGAAAAAAGGCTCCTTCAGCACTATCTTGCATTTGATCACAGCATCATAAGACACAACAACGCAATATTGCCAAGAACAAACAGCCACTGGCTGCAAGCTAACTGGCCAATGTTGGCATGTTAGCTGAAAGGCAATCCTTTACTCTTTCACTTAGTAATTGATAACAGTGACAGTCACAATGTTCCCAACCCTGGTCCAGGACCCTTGTTCCACAACTCACCTGATTAAGCAACTCGTTCACTTATGAACAACCCCTTCATGACTCAAACTGGGTGTGATAGAGCAGGGAAGGAACTAAAATGTGCAAGACTAAGGGCCCTCCCGGACCAGGGATGGAAACCTCCACATTCGATAATGGCATATAAATGATTATATTGTGATATGACCATTCATATCATCAGATAAATAAATATAGTGAGTATCATGATTTATTAGAAATATCACAGTTCTTTAATATCATTTTTCGGTCATATTGTCCAGCCCTAGCTTCAGGCATCATGGTAATACTCCTCATACTCTCAGCATTATTCATTAATATTTACATTTTTTATATATCGTAATAAATATCAATACTGATCAACAACAAAAAGCTTCAATTTAACCCAAATATTAAATTTTTGAGCTCTTCACATTTCACTCAGAATTACAACAGGGCCTCGACAGAAACAGTAATTTGCTTAATACTGTTATACATAGAGATCAACTGAAATGGGAAAAAAAAACAATCGTGATAAGATCTTTTCCCATATCACCCAGCCCTACCGTTAAATCATGACAACATCTGGTTTCAGCAGTGTCTCAAACCACATACACATGTGCGAAATGAACACTACACAAGTATCATTAATGCAATGTTGCCATTTTATGTAGTGTGTAGAAAGTGGTTTTGGATACAGACCTCAATTCCTGTTCAATGTATTATCTTATAACTGTGAAATTAATCAACATGGTAGAGAACAATGCAAAACAATTCAGAATGTGGAGTATTCTTCCACTAGTAGATGTGTTAAATGAACTAGAGGGTCACTCATAGAGTGCAAGGTACCTCCACCAGGCACAAATGGATTATGGTTACCAATGGTGGATTATGGTGATTAACCTAAAAAAATCTTCAACACTACAGATTTTATTATAACCTAGCATAGTTATAATGACATGTCTCCCCCTGGTGGGCATCTGATGAATATTCATTCACACATTATTTGCACTTATTGATCTTAATTGTGTTTTGTATTTTTTTCAACATGATTCCATGCACGGATTGCCTCTAAAATGTAATGAACGTAACGGTTTGTTACTTGTACCACACCCTACTCTAGAAGGACATTCATCAAAATCTGTGCATAACATTATGAGTCATATTACACACAAACAAACAGCCAATCACAGTTGAAAATATAACCTCTTGGTATGGGTAATAATGACAGAGAGTAAAAATGGCAAATCTCAATTTTAAATATAAAAATAAAATGACTGGAATACCCTTTTTTGCTGTGGTCTAAGGTGTATGGAAAGGTACATTTCTAATGGAAAAGGTGTTGTGGTTATCCGGGGCTGTGTCTTCATTTTGCTTACAACTAAATAATCCAATAATGCATTACAGGAAGTGACATCTGGTTTGCTAATAAATAGCAGATAGGTTATCCTAATGCTGACACACACATTCACACACACACACACACACACAAACAGAAAGAACAGCATTACTGCGTCTGACTGCATACCATCCTCTTACGCATTTTCCTTATCAGCACTCACTAACTGCCTCCTGCTATTCCCTCATAAAAGGCACATACCTCCAGTAACCCACAATCGATTCTCTCTTCATGTGTTCCTGCATGTCTGCAGGCCTTAAATTACGAAGCAAGGGCTGTGAAGCAAGGGCTGCCACAACATACTTTACCAGGGGACAACATAAAACTAAAACAAACTTTATAAAATAACTTGGACAGGAATTTCTGTGTCAATCAAATTTCTGTGTTGTATGCAAATCCTTATATGTAACGACATTCTGTCATTCAAATTACCTTCAGCCATCTTTTCATTCATCTTTAGTAATGGCTTATCCTGCTCAGGACCACAGTGAATTTGGAGCCTGTCCCAAATACACTGGTCTGATCTTAACACACTTCAACGACTGCTACTCTTCAGCTGTTATTGATGTTCCCACATGGATACCATAAAGATTGCTTTTTCCAAAAACAATTTATGTCCAAGTCTCAGCATTCTGTCAGTGGAAAATCTCCCTGGATACTGTCGACTGATACTATAATTATAAAGACTAAAACTGTTCATGGTGAACATCCTTTCAAAGGATTTAGCACTGTCTAACTTAACATTATACAATTAATGAACGACTATGCTTTATAAATCATATTAGTATACACTACACAGGAATAGCGTGATCTAAGTGGACTGCTATCACGGGATTAAAAAACATGATCATGCTTTGAATATTAAATAAAATCTCTTTAAAAAAATGTAAAAATAAAACCTTTTAGTTTTTTTTCTTGTTACCACGTAGTATATACTAAAACATCATCAATTCATTCATTCCTTTGCTGAGCCGCTGCTAGGGTCATGGGTAGGCTGTAGCCTATCTCAGCTGACATTGGGTGAAGGCAGGGTACACCCTGTACAGCTCGCCAGACCATTGCACAGCCAACACATCTATTCACACTCCCATCTAATGACAAACTGGAACAGCCAATTAGCTTATTGTGCACGTTTTTGGGCTGATGGAGGAAACCGGAGTACCCGGAGGAAACCCACTCAAGCTTTGGGAGAACATGCAAACTCTACACAGAAACGCCCAAGCCAGAGAATCGAACCCAGGACCTTCTTGCTTTGAGGTGGACGTGGTAACCACTACAGCATCATGCCGCCACATACTAAAACGTTGAGTTTAAAAACACTTTGTTACGGTGTAGGGTTCACTTAAGTCTCCATATAGCACATATAAAAGGTTGAATGCGTTTTAAAGGCGCTGTTCACTACACAGTGCTTAGCATTGCTCAGAGGGCACGCAAATCACCTGACCCACCTGTGTAACTGTTAAAATATGTGAAAAATAAATTAAATCAAGACTTAGATGTATTTTATTTTTTATGTTCCCGAGTAGTACAGTATATACTAAAACAATTATTCGCCTCAGGCGCAGTGGATGTCGCTCAGCGTTTTGTCTCGGGGACTATTCTGTGACACCACCTCACTGAATAATGATTAATTATCCAGTGCCACCCAGTAGATCCCTTTCAGACTGGTTCCTCTCACTTTTTCATCCTCCTGTTGACTCAGAGATTTTTCCATTGCACTGTCACCTCTATGAAAGCTTGAGCGTCTATGATAGCTCATTTGTGATTGAACTCTAGGTCCTGCCTCAGATACAGTAAAGTTGAAAGTGATGTCATAGAAGTGCTAAAAAGAATTTCAATGTAAATGTGTAATGCAATTTTTGGACTGAGCTTAAGAAATACAAACTGGAATATCTTTAAATCGCCATAATATTCCCAGTCCGCTGAGATTAAACCTGTATTAGAGTATTAATATGGCCCACTGCCACAGTACCATTATTTCCATTTCCCTGAGCCTCGTCCCTCAATGAGCATATTACCACTGCTGATTAACAGTCTGCCAAAACAGCCTTGTTTCCTCCATGTTTTGTCTTTGGACTGATAAGAGTGGGTGAGAGAGAGGACAGGGAGGAGTCTGAAATCATTATCAACCTTTATTTACTGCTTTTGTAATCTCGGAGTGAAGATTTATCCCTCAGCCTCTCATCCTTCATAAACATTCAGATCCTTTAACATTCTCTGTAGAATCTGCAAAAAAGGGTAAGGTTCACCGAACCGCTTAATCCTACTAGGGTCGCAGGACGGCTCGAGCCTATCTCAACCGACTCTGGGCAAAAACAGGGTACAACTCCCCAGTCCATCGCAGGGCCAACACACACACACACAACCATTCACACTCACACCTGGGGTCAATTTAGAACAGCCAAGTGGCCTAATCTGCATGTCTTAGATAGAGGAAACTCACACAAGCACAAGGAGGAAACCCATGCAAGCACAAGGATAACATGCAAACTCCACACAGTAACACCGTCGCCAAGCCCGGGACTCAAACCCAGGGCCTTCTTGCTGTGAAGCGAATGTTCTATTCACTACGGCACCATGCCGACCTATGGAGAACTACCGAAATGTAAAAATTAAAAGGTGTTTTCTGAGAAAAGCATCCAACCCACTGTCACTTTCATGAAACTTTTAATAATGATTCACCTTGGTACCAATAAGAATAATCTGAAATATTAGATCCATATTCTACTCTGCTCTTGAGTTATAGACCCCTAACATTTTTCAGGTCAATTTTCAGTTATGAATAATTTCTGCTTATGAAAAAGTACCAAGGTTATTTTTTCAAATTCAGTTCTATACATATTTTGGAGGGAATTCAAGGATAAACATCTTACATTTTCATAGGTAGGAATTATAAAAGCCTAAAAATTTAAGGAAAATGAATTTCATTCAAAATCCTACAGAAGAAATATCTGATATTCATGCAGCTGAAACACATATGGAGCAACAGACGAGATGAACAGAAGAGAACAGAAACAGAAACACATGAACAGAAGAGAACAGAAAATCTACAAAAATTGCCAGCAATAGAAAGACAATTATTATGCTGTGTACTATGCCAGAAAGTCGGCATTGTTGAAAAAGTACAAGAAGATGGTTTCTACCAAATTAAATTCCTTCATACAGTAGGGGCAAGCAGCTGGGATTGGCCAACTTGACGGGATCGTGACACTGTACCATCAAGATGATATGATATATGGCCCACTGACAATCATAGGACATGGTCCATTTCATTTTGAAGAAAAAGACATCAGTGTGATTAATGCAAAATACAAATTCATGAAAAGGACCGAAAGAAGGGCAAGCAAAGCATGTGAAATGTGACCCACAGACTGTTTAAAAAAGCAATCTAACATATTCGTCTTTGGTTTCTAAATGTCTATTTGTTCCTGTGTTGAATATTCATATTTAAGAAAAGCCTCAAGTTGGACATAATTAACAGCTTTTGGTATCACATGCATATTGTTTTAGTTGCTAGATACAGTT
This sequence comes from Neosilurus mollespiculum, assembly GCA_030014195.1. Lineage (NCBI taxonomy): Eukaryota > Metazoa > Chordata > Actinopteri > Siluriformes > Plotosidae > Neosilurus > Neosilurus mollespiculum. Next base: position 30,924,451 of record JAQMYF010000004.1, read on the forward strand.
GCGTTTGTGTTCATGTACAGTATGGTATACAGAGAAATAATACTGTAGTTACTATAGTAACACCCATTACAAATTGATACATGTGTGAATTTTACGCAAGTTTCAACCGAGTATAACTTTTAAAGACGTGTAAGGTACATTTACATTATAATAATTCTTATTCACATATTAACCTGCATGTTATTTTGGATCAACATATGGCTTTGATTAGAAACAGTAGCGAAGGCTAGGCAAACTGATAAATGATGTGCTAGTAAAACCATATACGGTTTGAATTTTGTCAGTTATTACCATACTTGGTACCGAATACTTGATAGTTTAAAAACATACGAGTTGTCTAGCACTTTCTCATGAGTTCTTTAATAAAGAAGCCAATTGCAAACATCCTTATAAGCATGGACTTGCATCCTTGTGAGTAAAGATTTGCCCCACATATTTAGGAAAAGTAAAATTCATGAATTAATAATGCTGTACTGAACTCAGAGAATCAGTTACAATGGGAAGGACGTCTTCATGATAAATAAACATGCAACAACTGGTGATAACCATCATGGTAAACATGACAAACCACACCTTGTGTGCACATTCCCCCCAAAATAAAAAAAAGCAAAAAAAACTAAACAAAAGCATGATATTTTCAGCTTAAGAGAAGAGGTTTTTATTTTTTTTCCACTAAACAAGACATAAAGCTTCAGTTTTTAAACATTTTCAGATGAATATCTTTTCATAGGTGTGCGATACAAGGGAAGCAATTATAGCGATTTTTAATTTTATTGCAATTTTAATGTCAAATATTAATATAATATGCGCTCTTATTATCGGAGATTTTAATATCCATGTGTGCTGTCCTGAAAAGCCACTGATGAAGGACTTTTTAAGCCTTATTGACTCTTTTAATTTGGTGCAGTCTGTGTTAAACCTGGAGATATGAGACAATGTGTTTTCTGACCACGTCTAATATTTGAGGTCAATTTTTTGTGTACTGCAGCTAAAACCCGTGCTCCTGCTCAACACTGTCAGGTTTTTGACCCCTTCACTGCTGCTCAGTTCTCTGCTGCTTATGAACAGTTTTGGATCCCTGCTGACTCAACATCTTCAGATACGGAAGAGCTCAGTTCATGGTTTCACTCCTCCTGCCAAACCATCCTGGACATTTCAAATTAAGCACCCTAAGATTAAACCTGAGCCCTGGTTTAATGACAACTCACACAGGCAGTCAGACAGGAGTGTCGCAAAGCTGAACGCAGGTGGAAGAAGGACGCGCTGCAGGTGTCATGTCACATTTCAAGGACTGCTGGCATGATTCTGTTCCTAATGCCTCTCAGACCATCAGCCTGGAAGCCTCTTCTGAATTATGTAATCAGTTTCTTCTAATTTTTATTGATAAGATTACCACCACAAGGGCTCTCATCTCAGCTCCTGCTTTTGACCCTTCTGTTCCTGTCCTGTGTTCTGCTGTTATTGATCACTTTGAATCTGTGACTTTGTCAGTGTTAGAGGAGGTTGTTAGCCGTATCAAGCCCTCAGGTTTCCCCGTGATGCTGTCCCTCCTAGGTTTTTAAATAGGTCAGTCAGTTCTCACTATTATTTACAACTGTCTGTATTCTGATGTAGTTCCTGTGAATTTTATACACACTGTAGTGCAGCCCCTAATTAAAAAACCTGGTCTCGATCACTCAGTTTAAGCAAATTTTAGACCCATCTCCAAGCTGTCCTTCCTGCCAAAAATCTTGGAGAAAATAATTTTTGCTCAGTTGAAAGCTTTTCTGGATGAGCATAACATCCTGGAGATTTTTCAGTTAAGTTTTAAAACTTTTCATAGCACAGAGTCAGCTTTGTTAAGGGTATTTAATGACATCCTCCTAGCTTTGGACTCCAGAGACCATGTGATCCTTGTCCTGCTTGACCTAACTGCAGCCTTTGATACAGTGGACCACAACATTTAATTATCTCGTTTACAGCACCTAGTGGGCATTTGTGGTACTGTCCGAAAATGGTGGAACGCCTATCTGGCAGATAGAACCATTAGTGTAAGCATTGCTGCTTCTGAATCCTCCTCCACTCCCCTGTTATGTGGGGTTCCACAGGGCTCAATCTTAGGGCCACTGCTGTTCACACTCTATATACTTCTTCTGGGCTCTATTCTTAGCAAGCATGGTATCTCCGTCCACTGCTATGCTGATGAGTCAGATTTATGTACCACTAAAGCGGAAGGATGCCTTTTCAGTTGATCCTCTTCTTCTTTGAAATTAAAAGCTTGGATGCCGCTTTTAAAATTTTAATGACAAAAAAAACTGAAGTGATGGCGTTTGGTCAAAGTGGCTTCTGTGAGTCCCCTCCTGGTGACCTGGGTCCCTTGGCACTGTATGTAAGGCCTGCGATTACAAATCTGGGTTTTAAGATGGACCGTGATTTTAAAATGAACTGTCAAATTTCCGCAGTAATGAAGTCCAGCTTTTTTCATTTAAGGCAGCTGGCAAAGGAGAAACCCATTCTTTTGCGACAGCACTTTGAGTCAGTAATCCATGCCTTCATCACGTCTCAGCTGGATTACTGAAATGCACTTTATTATGGAGTTAGCCGGTCCTCCCTCTCACATCTTCAGCTGGTTCAAAATGCAGCTGCATGTCTTTTAACTGGAGCACGCAGAAAAGATCACATTACACCCATTCTGGCTTCGTTTCATTGGTTACCGGTGTATTTTAGAGTTTAATTTAAACCAGCGGCTGAAATGAGCTTCCTTCGCAGGGTGGCAGGTTTCTCCCTTAGATACAGGGTGAGAAGTTCTGTCATCCGGGAGGAACTCAGAGTAGAACCGCTGCTCCTTCGCGTTGAGAGGAGCCAGTTG
>JAQMYF010000004.1:30933076-30950397 GCA_030014195.1 Neosilurus mollespiculum
ACACACACACACACACACACACACACACACACACACACACACACGCTCCCAACCATTTCAGAAACATGAACTGAAGCATCACGTTTCTGGTTATTATCCTTGTAAAATTTCTGTGTGCACTCATAAATCACTCAATAATTATGATGAATTATGCTTTTCCATCTTGATGTAGGCAGAATCATTAAACTCATGTTCATTGTTTCCCTACAGAAAATCTGAGGAGCTTGGTGTTTGGTGGCATCTGTCAATCAACGTTATCTTTAAGCTCTGCCTGGTTATCGCTCAGATCACACCGCATAAAAGTTCAGCTCAGTTTAACTCTGTACCCACCTACTTTCCATGGCTCATTTATCTGACTTTCATAGACTTTACATGGGCACTTGTCACTCATTACTTCCTGTGTGACCGCCCCTTCCGTAGTTAGAAAGGATATAGAGGAATAAACAAAGATTATAATTAGAGAGAATCTTTTCTCTCTCTTTTGAATGAGACCAAAGCACTTCTTGTTGTGTTATCATGAAGCTCCAGTCCTGAAGGCTCTTTTGTGGTGAAAAGCCTATTGAGTGTTACAAAGAGCTGACACCTGAGCTGACGTCCTCTTTCCAGAATTCTTAAATAAACATCTCCGAGCACAACGCTGCATAATCAATGATAATTTCTACCTTGTTACATAAAATTAGTTTTGTGAATTAGTTGTTAGCATAAAAACTAATAGTACTTAAGAATTAGCCCATTAAAAAAAAGTCTGGGATTTGAATCACAGCCGGGGAGAATTCTGTCACTGCCTTCTGGTCATGTTTAAGAATTCATGAGCAATTCATTAAAGAACGAATTATACAAAATTATTTATAAAGTCCATTTAACCATGCAGGTCTCCAGACAGTGAATGTAAAGATAGACCATCTCAGCGGTGTTGGTGATGCACCATTCCCAGTCAGCACAGATGTGTGAGAGACTAATAAACCTGACCTAACGACTAAGGTCGTTGTGGACCTGGATGATCGACTGTCCTGTTGCTGAGAAAAACTCATTCATATTCACTGCAACATGTCGCACAGGAAAACATTTGGTGGATTTTTTCAGCCTCGGTTTTCCCCGTTTCCACCAAGGCTTTATGGTTTATATCATCGGTAAACAAGAAAGGAGACTGTTATATGAATACATTCCATCACTGCCTCATTATTATGTCCGCCCAAGATATTATATTTAACCCTCAGTTTGTTAGCTGGATTACTCAAAAAATTTTAAAAAAAGCGGATTTTCATGATCAGATTTCTACTAGAGGCGGGGCTTTGGACAACAAGATTTTGGAAATGAACCAGATCTAATTTTGAATGCAGGATTTTTTAAAGGATTCTTTAATATTGTGAGATAAGACAATTTTTGACATTGCTGGGCCCATGTGGGTTCTTTATATATTATTTTTGTAAATGCTGACCAAGAAGGTCCTGGGTTCGAGTCCCAGGCTCAGACATTCCTTGTGGGAATTTTGCATGTTCTCCCTGTGCTTGCGTGGGTTTCCTCCAGGTGCACTGGTTTCCTCTTACAGTCCAAAGACATGCACATTAGGCTAACAAGCTGTTCAAAATTGCCCCTAAGTGTGAGTGTGAATGGTTTTGTGTGTGTTGCCCTGTGATGGTCTGGCGAGCTGTTCAGGGTGTACCTCCCCGTGTCCCTAGTAACATTTAATGGTTCAGAAAATGAATGAGTAAGTAAATCCTGATTTTATTTGTCCTTGTTTAAATGTGCAACGAGTGTGTTCTTGGCAAGTTAGTTATAAACAATGAAACTGTCTTAATTTTAAACGGGATTAGGTCACCAATCATGCAAGCCCAGCTCAGTTAACTTTTGCTCAGTCCATGAGAGAGTTACACATTGCCATTATGATGAGAGAGCTTTACACTCCGAGTCAGTCTTCGCATTAAACTTGCCATCCACACTAAACCAACAAAGAATAAGTAACTTCAACCACCAGATGAGTCAAATCTATGAGTATGTTTGGCTGTTTAAAACTCAATAATATGTCTTTGAGGAAGCCAAATGTGCACAAATTTATCTTTGGAAGGCCAGAGCTTTCGTCGGATCACCCCTTTAAAACCAGAAAGGCTTGGAATAACAGGCACAAGTGCATATAGATGAAGAATGAGGTGTTTTCTAAGTGCTGATTGGGCACATCGATAAGGTGTGACGCAGCCATCCACTGCCGGGAGTCCAAAGGAGCTGATTGGCTGAGCTCTCACAGAAGAGATGGGTGGCTTACACTCTCCTCCCAGTCACTTAAAGTGATCACCACTCATGCATACAAGGGGGCAGACAGCTCAGAGTGTGTTAAGTTGCCCCTGAATGCGGATACACAGCAGTTTGTAAAGACGCAACAGACTCTGCGTTTGAAAGCCAAATCTAAGATTTCTAATGAAGAACAAAGCAACCGATGACACATTCCCTTTAATCTGAAATAACCAACCAGTTCACTGACCGCTACCAAACCAAATTAAGGAACAATTGAAAAATAATGCAGGGCCTTCAAAACGTGAGATCGAAACAGCAAACGTTCTTCAAGTTACTAAAGGCTGATTTAAATCTAACACCAGCAGCAGTTCCTCCAACTCACAAATAACATCTATCTCAAATCAAACACTGTAACAGTAGCAAAGATAGAAAACAAATTCCCGGGGGTGGATTTGCACTGATAAAAAAAAAAAAAAAAAAAAAAAAACAGCAACGATGCTTTCTCCATTTCATACATAGTATGAAAGTACTCGTACTAACCGCAGCTGATGGTGTCCAAACAAGATTGATGTCATTTGACTTGAAATAGGAATCTGTTTGCTAGTTCTAGATATCCTTCAGGGGAATTGGGGTTAGAAGTACGAGACAAAATGCAAGGAGCACAAAACCAAACCTGCTGATACGTTGGTTACTGGAGCACTGAACAGCATCATGAGGTGAGGAAGTCACTGAGAGAAAGTATCAAGGCAAGAAAAAGCTATTTCCAAAATGTGTGGCTTTAAACAAGTGGCTCAGAGAGAGTAGGGTGTTCTACACTTTCATACTTTAAGTGTTAGGCTTAATTCACGACACTGATGCCTGGGATACACCGGAGAGGCTCACACCTTCAGCAACCGAGTCTACATAGAGTAGTTGGGAGTATTAAACCTTTTCCTTAAAACATGCTCAGGCTATTTAAGACTTGCATAAAAGTGGTGGTGAGCATATTATATCAATTTGTTAATGAAATGTTACATAATTTCACCAAAATATTTTCCTATAATAGTTAAAAGAAATGTATTCACAGAAATTTAATGCGCATGGAATAATACATCGAATTTCAACAGAAGGATGTTTCTGTCTGGAGTTTGCTTGTTGTTTCCATACATGTCAAGGTTTCCACCAGATTCTGAAATTACCCAGAGTTATGACTGTGAGTGTGAACAGTTGTTCGTGTCTGTGTTAGGGCTGAAATAGACTGTTCAGGGTGTCACCTCTCCCCACCACACCCACTTCGGGTGTTCAGCTGGGAGTGACTCCAACCCCCCCACATCCCTGACAGATAAGCGGCATAAGTAATGAATGAATGGATGATGTACTGTATTAAATTACCTCTCCATAATATATTTGTTATTTCAGATGTCAATGGAGCACCAAAGAACGACTCCTAAGGTGTTTCCCCACCTCCCCTTGAAACACTGATTTTGAGTGGATGGTCTGTTTGGCTTCCTCCTCCCTTCTATGGTCTTTCAGCTCTCTGCTCTGATTGGTTGCCTGAAAGGAACTCACTGGGGAGGGTTTAGATACCGCTGTGCATGGGGTTGGGGGAGGGGAGTGGTGGTGGAGGCCAGCTAATCAGAAGTCCCAGCACACAGTGATGCATGAGTGTACACCCAAAAAATATATGAAAACCTTGTGCTCAAACAGCACAGAGGGAAAAGTAAAACATGAGTAACCTAACTAACCTCATTATTTGACACTTTGGCAATGTGTAACATGGCTATTCACTGTAACAAAATACACTAAGAAAATGTATGGGTCAAAAAACTGAAAAAAGCAAAACATATCGTCTTTAAAAAAACAACTGTCATTTGTATTTATTTATCGCCTTAGAGACGGCGAGGCTGCGCTAAAACAAGCATCAGTGCATGTCATCAGAAAGCAACCGCCTCAATTGCTAATAAGCCACAAGGAAGTGACAGGCTTGTGTGCGTGTGTGTGTGTGTGTGTGCACGAGCGAGTGAGAGAGAAACAGAGTGTGAGAGAGACAGTGAAAGAGAGAGCGAGAGAGATGACCTAAAAAAAGAGGCAACAATTGCATGAATTATCTTAGAAACAATTGCTATGTGTCCTGGGTGACCGCAGTTTAACCAGGAAGTGGAATCTCCTGTGTTTGGTAATGGGAAACAAAAGTCAGGCTTTATTTGAATGCAGAGCGTTAATGGCCATGTTTGCTTAGTCATTATCAGCTAGCTGTAAGCGTCATGGCATGAGGCAGCTTTATTTTTAGTGTCCTATGTCATATTGGAGGATCATGTCCTGTCTTTATGTTCATAAACCTGTAGTTTCCTCTTCAGGGGAAAAAAAACCCCAGTTATTTAAAGACCAAGCAAGTACGAGGTCGCATAATAAATGTATCATTGGTGTAGCCTGTGTGCAGCTTCACCATGGATGGAGTTGAGGATGTGGCCTCTCTGTGTGTCTGTGTGCCTGGGGAGAGACTGAGTCACATGGCGCAGCTGCATGCTCAGCCTGTCTGCTTCTCTCTGGTACGGACTCCATAATAACACACGGCAGCTGATCCGAGGGTAATCACATGCTACAGAAATACACTCCAAACTGACAAACACACACACACACACACACACACCAGTATACACAGCTCTGAATCAGCATGCACCCAGGAATTAAACACAGCACAAACATACACATACACACACACACACTCTAATACAGGCCAAACACAACTAGACACAGCCTTTCAGAAATACACGCAGCCAAAATTTATTTTTAGACACGGACTTAATGATACACTCCCGCTGTTTAATCACAGAGTAGCTGCAATACTTTCATTTCGCTTAGTAATCTGCCAGACTGGGGCAGAGGTCAGGTCAGGGGACAAAAAAATAAGTATGCCTGTTTATGGTTGAAATGAGTTGGAAGGTGGAAGCAAGAGACAACTCATACTGGAGCATGTCTTTCCAGTGGGATACAGGTCCAGCACACTTCTCATACCGAACACAACTCACCAGGGCCGCGTGTTATTCATACGACTGCTCGGGACAAATTAGGAGCCTCACATTTTACATATAAAACCAGCCCGCTCTGTATCAGATGGGCGTTTCTGTAGACAATGACATCATACATTTCTAATAGTGTGTTTCACAAACATTTTAAGGACATTCAAATATTTACACTGTGAGCCCCTAAATGTTCATATGACCAGCAGTAATGCTCGGTTTCCATATGTTCGTCATCCTTCATGGTCATGACTGTCTCTTCAAAGAGGCCTGTAATTCTTTCAACTTCCTGTTTATCTCCAGTCTGGAAGTTATTCAGAGGGGCTGGAGTTCTGCTTCAAATGTCTAATTATGTCAGCTGCTCTGCATCCAGAACTGGCTAAATATCTACCAGAGAGGGAACACTTATTATATATAGAACTTCTGTGTTAAAAACAACATGACAGTCAATAGAACACGTGATGAGAAAGAAACGTACCACATATATACTGGGTAAGCAACATCTAACAGTACTGTAAGATATGAAACTGTAAGTGACAGTCATGGGGGAGGGGATGGGGGGGAGAGAGAGAGAGTAAGTGAGAGAGAGAGAAAGAGAGAGAGAGAGAGAGAGAGATCATAGGGCAAACAGTATATTTAATTCACCTGTTATAGGAAGTTAATTCACTGATATTTCAGGAAGTTACAAACACCATGAGTTGGACTGTTTATACTCTATGCTAGATCATTAGTTATTATCAGTTGCGCACTCTGTCTATTCCTAGGATCTCACCTGGTGTGAGCAAGCCACTATCTACAGCCGCTAGCTAGTTCCGCTAGAAAACCGGAAATAATGCCGCTAAACAATGGAATGCTACACTAATTCCACGAAAAGCAACAAAATATAAAATTAAAATATTTGTTGGTTATTATTATTCTTTTAAGAATAGACTTTTTGCCCTGCGATGGCCTGGCGAGCTGTCCAGGGTATACTCTGCCCTCGCCCAGAGTGGGCTGAGATGGGCGCCAGCTTCCCCGTAACCCTAATTAGGATTAAGCGGTTCAGAAAATGAAGAAAATAAATGAATTAGACTTTTTGGTTCACCAATTGTGACTTTACTGGACTGCTGTGAGGAAGAGGCCTCCAGCTAACCAACTAGCAAGACTAGCAAGCTAATCGGGTCTCCTGCAAAGTATTTTATGTCAAGAACATATCTATTTTTAAAATGTTTTAGGAATTTGAATACAATAACAACAATCCCTTGTTTCTTACAATCCAGAGAATAAAATAAAACAATTATTCCACTTCTGCTCTTCAAGCAACTTCAAAGTTCAATAACGTATTCACACACGTGTGTGTGTGTGTGTGTGTGTGTGTGTGTGTGTGTATGTTCTGGTAGTCCTCGTTATGGCAGCAGACAGGTGCTGGAGACAGACATAGTGGTACTGCTCGACTCCTACACACCTCCAACATTCTCAGACTTGTACAAGCCCTCATATAGGTGCTAAAAATCAAACAGCCTTCATGGGACCAAACCTTGTGTCATGTGTAGGCTATGACCAGTATTTATAACTCGTGACTGAAGCCTGAGAGGTCCTGTAAACAAGACCATCCTCATTAAGACAAACTTTAAACAACAGAAAAATGTTGCAACCCTTCGGCAGCAGAGAGGCCTGGATTATCAGCAACAACAGAATGAACTGTTCAACCAAACACGAGAGCAAAAGATCCTAATAAAGGAGGTTCTAGAGGAGAGAAAATGTGCACCTGTTACAGTCCGTGTTTGTGTGGGTTGAACTGTTTTTGTGGAAGACTCTCAGGGCACAAAGTGGATCATTAGCTGTATTAAAAGCCCAAAGATACAGACACATTATACAGACACAGGAGGGCTGCCAAGAGTTACATAACAATATGGCTTCCACCACACTTCACTTAGTGTAATACGAGTTCTCTCCTGCTCCGAGCTTTCTCAAGGCCTTAAAATGTTCATGAATTTGTTCTTATCTCTAAAAGAGTGTTCTTTTCTGGAATGTATTCAGATGATGCTTTGTTTATTTGGTGTGTTATGTGAGGAACGTCAATCAGGCGATGTAGACAGTCTCTGGTACTTTTTTGCTGCTTTACTAATGTTATACATCTTCAGCGATTGTTTCGCGGCTGTTGCTTTGACTTATACTACAACCAATCATTGAGATTAAGCCCTGCCTCTATTTCAATCATGAATGAGTGTCCCAATCATCATGACCCAAATTTTAAGAAACAAATATCATGACGGCCGGTGCAGAGGTCATTAACTCTCACGTACAGGGGTAAATAAATGGTTCCAGATGGATCGGAAATACACAGGGGTGGAAATTAACACTAGTCCGCTGGCCTGTGGTGAGTCAAAAATCTGTAGGGCGAGTGAAATTAGCTAGCAAGTCATCCTGCTGGTGACCTGACAAATCCAATAGGCAAAGAAGATACACTGTTCCTGATCAATAAATATGAAGGAGGACTAGCAGTTTCATAATTTCATTAGTCCTGTTGGCTTCGTTTTGCTAAATTCCACTCCTGAATACAGCTTTAGTGTTAAACAATTTTTTGAACATGCCACCTTCTGTCACAGGCCACCCAATGCTTACCCTGGGTTTACGCTGGGGCACGATGTCCACGATTTGAGTGAATCGTGAGGAGCGTGGGGGGTCTTGGGATCGAATCTGACAATCTTGAGGGAACTTTGTGGATTCAGGATGATCGTGCTGATCATTATTTTATTTATTATCCCGCTGTATTACGATTTGACGCCACTCGTGATAGAACGTGGGAAGCGTAGAAGAGCGCAGTAGAGCTTAACAGACCTCAACAGTGTATCAGACCTTGATGCAAATAATACTCATATTTGCTTGCATATCCCTACCTTACTAAAGCTGCATCACACCTGCAAACCACTGATGTCATTTGTCATCATACTGTTTGTTTGGGTTTCTTTTTGGGGTGGGGGTCTTCAGTCTTTTCTTCAGGAAGTGAATTGCTGGTGATTAAGTTGGCCAATATAAACCCATGGCTTGGGCTTGAATGGCACAAGCAGCCATTCAGGCCCAAGCCATGACTTTACCTCCACTGTACTTGACTTGTCTGTCTCACAACAAGAAATTCCTGGGTTAAAGTCCCGGGCTTGGCTCGGGTGATTCTGTGTGGTTGTGTCTATGTTTCCTTGCGACTGTCTGGTGAGCTGTTCAGGGTGTACCCCACCTTTGCCCAGTGTCAGCTGAGATAGACTCTGGCCTCCCCATGACCCTAATAGGATTCAGCAGTCGGCAAATAAGTAAGCGAGCGTGAAGCGAGTTCTGATTCTTACTGCTCATGAGTGGATTGCATCTCATAGTGTGACATCTATATTTCTGCTCCTGAAGTCTTCTTACAACAGTGCATTGTGATACCGCTACCCCTGCTCAGTGGAGGCTGTTGATGATCATTGTATTTGGGTCTTTCTTCACAGCTCTCACAGGGGTTCTGTCATCAACTGCTGTTTTCCCTCACTGACATGTTCGAAGTCTAGTTGCCAGAAAGCAAATCAATGCATCTTTGAATCCCTGTACTGGACAATGCTCATGCAATGCCTGTGATAGACATTACATCTTTTCTTAAATTCAGAATGACCTGTTTTTCTCCCAGAGAAATGTTAAGGTTGCTAATCATGTTATCGCTCAGATTTTTTCTTCTTTCACATTCATATTGCCCATAATATCTAAAAGAATAGCTATGGTCATACTCTGTCATGAAATTAAATTCATTATTAACCAAATCTGTAACTTTGACTCAGTAATGTGACCATTTAATGAAATACCAAAAAAAGTCAATAAGAACACTTAACCATGCACTGTAAAATGCCTACAAATCAATGAGCCCTCTCAGGTAACCACTATTAGTAAACTCATGCATGTCCACCCCCTCAAACAGGACCCATGTAAAACAAGCATGTGATCAGCCATACATTCCAACACATTAAACACACACATGCTTGTGCTTATAACACTACCTTTTTACAATACATGTTCATTTATACTCCGTCTCCACTGCGCGGATTACAGCACGTAATTACACATCCCAAATACTATCAACAGGGTTAAGGTTAGGACTCTGGGATGCCAATACATATGTGAAAATGATTCCTCATACTCCCTGAACCTCTCTTTCATTATTTGAGTCCCCATTTTATATCCGTGCCATCAGGGAAGAAAAAGTCCACTGATGTGAGTACAGTACAGTCAGGTTATCGGATGACTTCATTTTATTGCCACGTTAATGTTGCTGAGCCTCGACCGGACCAACCGGAGCAACAATGCCATGGAGATTACAAGCTGAGATCAAGGATAAATGTTCTCCAACAAAATATTAGAGTGCGAGACATCTATCTTTCTATCTATCTATCTATTTATTTATTTATTTATTTTTGGCCAGACAGTGTGCTTTTATATAAGCATTACCAGTCAAAAGTTTTGGAACACCTCCAACAGTTTTTTGAAAGAAATCTTTGAAGCCTCAGCCTGTGTGAACGCTGGTTACAGACTGTTTAAGTACACTGGTCCGCTAAGATTATTACTCATCACACCGTACGAGATGATCCTGATTAAATCTTGGCTGTATTCTATAATAAAGTATCTTCTCCATGTGGGGGTAAGTGACGAAGATCCACTAACGACAGACCTGTGATTCAAGCAAAGTGTTGGTTTACATCTGTCAGATTTTAGTTGAGTGTTGAATAGTATTGTATTATACGGGATCACCGATCTCAGCTGCCAGTCATATAATGATATCATTATTATATGCAGTGGACCGGAGGAGGGGGTACCCTTGTACAGAGTAAACAAACGCTGCCTTAGTTTTCCCAATGAAGCATTCCCACACTTTGTATTCTCTGAGGATAAAGATGGGATAAGGGAATGTAGGCTATAAGTGGACCCTGGCAACTGTCAGCTGGATAGAGTGACAAGGCCAGCTTTTCTTCTTCGCTAGTTCTCATGATCAGAACCAGCAGAGCTGCACAGACTAACAACAATTCTGTCCGTCTGAGATGGAAACGTGGCTGTTGTGAAGTTCTGGACTTCCTTTAAAGCGAGTGGGTGTAGGAAAAGACTGCTACCACATGGAATGGAATGTACAGCACCCTATTGATTAAACGTCGAGTCTTGATTAAAATATAAATGTATATGTCAAAATAAATCATAACGTAATCAATATAAATAAATACAAATCCTAATCTGATGCACATTCCCACGTCTGGAGACTATGAAAGGATTAAGCTGTAATGGATTAGTGCCATGGAAAATTAGCAACCAAGAACTTTCAGCACAGACCTGGAGGGAAAGAAAAACAGCTGGATACAGAGACAGAGAGACAGAGAGAGAGAGAGAAGAAAATCATCAGAGGGTGAAGAGCTTCTCATGCACTCCTCACTTCTCTGAGCTGAGAGAACCCCACATGTCCTTTCTTCCTGACTTCCAGCTCCATGTTATTAATACCCGTGGACACTCGACATTTCTGTCACGTCCATTACAAATATCAAACAACGCCTTCTTTGTTGTGGACACTGAACTGGAACCATGCTCTTCTCTCTTCACCTCCAACACACACACACACACACACACACAAGGTCTCAGACATGAGCAGCACACATTTCAGCCCTGGAACCTTCTCACTAGAGAAAGTGCAGGAATATTAGTGAACCACCTGCTGTCTGGGTATGTTTCCAATCTGGGATAAAGGGTCAGAATCCTGTCCTGCTGCTCACTGGGATCTATGGAAACCTACAGCCTGGGAATATTCCAAACCTTTTTTTCTTCTTCTTCTTCTTCCTGCACTTAATCTAAACAGTTACATCATTACAGAGTTCATCAGTGTAGGCTACATTTGATATGTTATAAAATGCAATCAAAGGCACGTACATGTCTGCTGTCTGAGTCACCGACGTGAAGCTTTAATCCAATTCAGATGATTTAAAAAAATATATATAAAAAATCCGAGTGGAAAAATTCCCAGTGGTTATATCCAGTAGAGCAGTGTGTGTGTGTGTGTGTGTGTGTGTGTGAGAGAGAGAGAGTCCTCAGTGTGAGTTAGTGTGCAGGGCGTCTTTATCTGTGTGTGAGGGGTGTGGACAAAGCGAGCAGAACGGAAAAGCGTCCATCACTAACACCACACGGCCGCATTCTCGAAATCCTCAAACAGCGGGCGGAGAAAGAAGGAAAAAAAAAAGAACAACAACAGCGACACAAAATCAAAGTGGGGCTTTCATCAAAGCCGCCGCACGCACGCGAACGCAGGGCACGAGCACATGGCTGCTGTGTTCTGCATGGCAGCGCGCGCGCACTACTGAGGGAAGAACCCGCGCTGTGATCCGAACACATAGGAGGGGGGGAAGGGAGGAGGAGGCTGGGAGGGACACTGGGAGCCTCCATCTCAAGTTAAACCTCACAGAGCTGTCGTCTTATACATCAAGATTCTCACTCACTCATGCTAGATCCTATTAGAGGCTGGAGCCTATCTCAGCCGACACTGGGCAAAGGCAAAGTACACCCTGAACAGCTCACCAGACCATTGCAGGGCCAACACACACACAACCATTCACTCGCACACCTACACGTAATTTGGAAAGGCCAGTGAGCCTACTGGGGGCAGTGGTGCCCTCCCCTTCCCTGTGCAGCTAACTGGGTTATCAAATGCCGGCCATGTCTTTCACTGTCTGTGGTGGGAGGCATTTAAAAGAACCATTGATTCTTTTGATTTTTGTCAGGAGTAGGCTGCATAGCCGTCAGCGTGTTTCTGCCCTGCGATGGCCTGGCGAGCTGTCCAGGGTATACTCTGTCCTCGCCCAGAGTCGGCTGAGATGGGCACCAGCCTCCCCGCGACCCTAATTAGGATTAAGCGATTCAGAAAATTATATGAATGAGTTATAATACTGTGCATGTTTTTGGACTGTGGGAAGAAACCGGAGTACCCGGAGGAAACCCACGCAAGCTTCTTTCAGGCTCTGGTACAGCTCTGGGGCAAGTACAGTACACTAACATAAGTTGAGTAAAACTAGTGATTTATACTGTATTTTCTGTATGGTGATTAGTAAACAAGGCTTGGAGTGAGATGAATTGGAGTTACAAGGCTCACTGTGGTCTGATAAGCCATAACTATGACTGACCTTAGAGTTTAAAGTCGCCCATTCACGGACCAGGTATATTAAATAAAGATGAAATACAGTGTTATCTCTTGGAAATAAAATATAATCAATCACAATGTCTTTCTGAAACTATTTTCTTACTCCTGTACATGAGTGTCAGTGACTGCTGCATGGGACACAATGATATTAGTAAGCATCGCCATCTTGAGGTAAACAAGAGCGCAGAATTATCACCATAGGGAAATGGTGGCCGTCAGCACAGACACAGACAAATCGAGTAATGGAAAATGGGTACACTTTAGGTAACTTCAAACATGTCCAATCTAATCTGTGTGCGTGTGTGTGTGTGTGTGTGTGTGTGTGCTACGCTAGTTTTACTGGCACCTGCTTTAATGGGCACCTTCATAGATGACCATTACCATGGCAACATCAATTAAATCAATAATCTATCACATATTTTCACTGAGCCTATATGCTAGGGTGCCTGGAGCAATGTAAGCTTTATGTATAGTGCACTTTCGCAGTATGGTAATGCATAATGTGTGCTATAATCTGTGGTGTGTGGGAGGAAACCAGAGTACCCAGAGGAAATTTTTACAAGCATGGAAAGAACATGCAAAATCCACAGAGCAATACCCGTGCCTGGGAATCGACCCCAGGACCTTCTTGCTGTGCAGCAGACGTGCTAACCATTACATCACCGTGCCGCCCTATTCTAGTTTTATTTCATTTTAGCTTGTATGATTTATATGAAGGTATCGAATTCTTACCACTTGATCTATGACTTTTTCACTTTCTATGAATCAATGTTGCACTGCGTAGTAACTTGGCAGTGCAACATTGATTCATAGAAAGTGAAAAAGTCATAGATCAAGTGGTAAGAATGTGTACAAGAACGAGCAATGTGTGCTTTATATATAGTACATTTTTGCTGTATGGTAATGCATAATGTTGACTATATTCTTTGGTGTTTTTAATTAAATAATAAAATATATATATATTTTTTTGATTTTCCTTATGTTCCCGTGAATATACTAAAACATTCATTCATTCATTCATTCATTTTCTGAACCATTTAATCCTAATTAGGGTCGCGGGGAGGCTGGTGCCCATCTCAGGTGACACTGGATGAGGGCAGAGTACACCCTGGACCCAATGGCCTACTCTTTACAAACCACAGCAATGGTTCTTTTACATGCCTCTCACCACAGACAGTGAGAGACATGGCTGGCCTTCGATAACCCAGTTAGCTGCACTGGGGTTATACTAAAACACCTTTACAGAGTGAGGTGTATTTACATTTCAGGGTTGTATGGGCTAAACTCTGATTGAGTAGGTTCAGTAGGTTCAGAACTACACAGTGTTTAGCTTGGTTTGAAGTGCACACTTACCTGTCCTGCCTTTGTAATGGTTAAATTATGAACAGTAAATACAAAATACAAAAAAAACATCTTCTGGTTTGCTTTTATGTTTTTGCATATTACAAAATACCACAAAAACCTATAATGACTGACCGTTACACTGATATGCACAACAAAAACTTTTAAAAGCCACAACTTGAACCCCTTGATGTTGAAGAAGTGGATGTGTGGTTTCGGTAAGATGGAGCTATGACAGACACAGCTGAAAGATCAGTGGAAGTGCTGAGGGAAATGTTTCCGGAGTGGGTGATCTCATGGTGTGGTGATGTCAGGTGGTGGCCCGTTCCCCTGACCTCGCCCCTTGTGAGTTTTTCTGTGGTGCTACCTTAAATCACGAGTGTATACTCATCCACCCCAAACCCTTGTAGACCTTAAGGTTACTATTCATCTGACCCATTGAGCCACAGCAGCCTCCAGAAATCACCTCCAAGAGGGTATAGACACTGATGGCCACCATTTGGAGGATCATCTTTAAATCATGATGAATAAAAACTGTATTCAATGAAGTTTCATGTGTGGAAATAATGATTGGATTACATTGAATGATTTCAATTTTTATTCACATTTGAAATGTGGAATTTTTTATAGGGTACGTATATTAATGTATATACTTAAACTCTTAAAAGGAGGTAAGGAGATACTGTTACACAATTTTTATGCACCTGTTTATGCATGTGCTTGGAGTTCACCCATGTGTGTCAAGATTTAAAAAAAAATCCCCATAAAAATCTTATTTTAGTGTGTTTTTTTGTTTAGGATTCTCTTCAGTATGTATATCATTGTTCACCTCAGGCATGTTGGATGTTGCTGAATTGAATCATGAGCACTGTAATGCTTTAAAAATGTAAAAATAAACTGTATAATTATACATGCATTTGTTTGCTTTTTTGTTTCTGTGTAATGTATACTGTAACACTTTGGGTTCGTGGTCGGTGGTTGTCCACAGCGCTGGTCATGTATTAAATATATCTCCACTTTACAAACTCTGGTTGTATTGCCATTACTTGACAGATGAGCAAATAAACACATAGACACATAACCCAAAATGTCACCTTGAGTTGAGAGGCAAAATCAATAAAAAAAAATGCTGGAGTTCAAAAATAAACGTCCACCCATAGTTAGTTGAGCGTGCCACTAAACTAACTAAAGAAAACCTGGCACGTCTATTGGCGCAGCTAGAAACAATGTCTAAAAGGTATACACATGCCTGTATCAACTGTTACAATACCATAACAGTTATTTGCCTCAAGCTTTGTTAATACTGTTGCATATTCCTTGAAACAGAATGTAAATAATTGTTATGTATTCTGATGTTGAGAGTAATACACTACGCTTTTAAAAATATTAATACAACAGTAGGAGTCCATTTATGGCATTTGGCAGATGCCCTTGTCCAGAGCAACTTAAATTTATCATTTTAATATAACTGAGCAACTGAAGGTTAAGGGCATTGCTCAAAGGAACAACAGTAGCAGTTTTTTGGTACTAGGGCTTGAACCTTTGAATCAGTATCCCAAAGCCTTAACCACTGAACCCTGAATTTCTGTCCCCCAAGATCTAATCTGCACTAAAGTATAATTTAAGGGCTACTGCACCTCACTGTCAGGTGAGGGCAGAGAAGATATAGGGTACAAATAAGTACTTTAGAGGGTACCGCCCCAGTGACAAGCATTTCTACCCATAAAGGAATAATAATGTTCTTTCTTTCCTGAGAGTTTAATGGCGTGCATCAGTATCAGAAAAATGTCTATGAACCTGGTGTTTTTTTAGTCTCATGCCGCAGGAGCAGACAGCCAAATATGAAGCTCTCAGGAAGAAAGAGAACTCATTTATTTCAATAAGGTTCAGTACAACTTCATAAAAAGTTTTAAACTACACTGGTCAACACCAATCAGGTACAGCCTACTTGAGTGTTACATTCAGTTCTCTGTAGCCTGTGTGGTGCAGGACAACAATTCATAAATCTCACTTTCTGTATGAACCAACATTAACAGAGATAATCTTTCAAACTGACCACCATGAAGATAGCTGATTCAGAGACCTGTTTCATTCAGTATACCCCCCCACCTCCCCCTTCACTTCTTATCTGCCCCGAAATACCTCATCTCAGAAGTCCAGGTCAGCTGTCAGCACAGCTGCATGATGTCATTTGTTTAAAAGGTCGGTCAGTCCACACTGGCTGCTTTTGTAAACCAGTGTGACCCCTGGAGCATTGGGATCAATAGAACCCTGAAACCACCACAGACTCTGTCATCACCGCCTTCATCCTCGGCCTATTCAGAGCCACTTTCTTTATTCTCTGTGTCTGAATTCTCCCGCCATCCTCTGTCACTCATACACCACAGGGCGGCTTTGGAAAGCTCATCCCAGCATGCTCTTCTGAGAGCAAACCTTCAATTCTGGCATATAAACAGAAAAATATCCAGACAGAACTGGGGCAGGAACTTAATCCACCTACCTACACCTACGTAGGCTAATCGATGATGGTGCGGTTGGAGAAATAAACAATAAAGTAATAAGAGATGCAGCATTTAGTCTACTTCTGCTACTGCTTTGGGCAGCACAGTGGTGTAGTGGTTAGCATTTCTGCCTCACAGCAAGAATGTCCTGGGTTTGAGTCCCAGGCTCAGTGAGGGTGTTTCAGTGCGGAGTTTGCATGTTCTCCCTGTGGGAATAAACGTTAATTTGAATATTTTGTACTGCTATGGGGCTGAAAGTGAAGGGGCTGTGGTTCATATACATGGACCTACTAGAACTTTTCCCAGACTTTAGCAAGGGAGTTGGCAACATAAAGTTCAAGTAATGTCTGTACACACTGAATGTCAAAAAGAGTCCAGGACTTCAGTGCACATGTGAATGCAGCTTCAGTGTGCTGACCTGGCATGTCTGACCTGCCTCACTACACAGCTAAAACGTTCAATTTCACTTCCTTTTTTTTCTGAGCTAATTTTTTTAAAAAACTTTTTTTCAGCAGTCTATTTCTTCAAAACCCCCAGCCTTCACTCAGACATTACCCTTGCACTTTTCTCTGTTTTACAGGATAATATTATTATACTATAAGAGCAAGGCCAATATTTGACTAAATGCTGTATATTGAGAAAATGTATTCAAAATGTATTGAGAACTCTCCCACCTCCTTCACCATATTATTGGCACACAAGTTCCCATGGCTGGCATATGAGAGTCAGAGAGTGTGGGTGAATAGTTTTAGCACGTTAAATTAAACGATCCGGCAGTTTTGTATGACGTAACAAATGTTATTTAAAGCGATTACAACAACTCCATTTTAAAGAAGGAAGAGAGAGTGGGAGAAGTGGCTGAGGCAGAAGGGGGGAGGGAGACAGACACTTTCTATTTGCTCTACAATTGCTTTAAATAGTTTGCCAGCCTCAGATGGGCTGCCCACTTGCCCACCATAATATAGGGACCCATTCTATACCACCTGTTAGCACCATCTGTTCTGACAAGTGAAATCACACAAAACCATACAACTGCTAGAAGCAAGCAAGCAAATGTTCCATTTTCAGTGAGTTAATACAGTG
>JAQMYF010000004.1:31033979-31049161 GCA_030014195.1 Neosilurus mollespiculum
TGTGTGTATCTATATATATATATATATATATATATATATAGTGTGGCAGAATGGAACAAGATATGAAACTTGGCTTGGATGGTTGTCCCATGTCCTGTATTTTGTCTGCACGTGCCCATCACAGGAAACCCAAAAAGGCTATTGAATGACAATGGGCAGCAATATAAAAAAAAAACTGATTTATTAATGAAACTAAAACACTAAAAAAGAGGCTCATACTTCACCACTCAGAATCGCACAGAATGAAAACACACACTCTTAATTCAGACAGACTTTCATGACGCAAAATAACACAGAACATGAACTTATTAAACAGATAAATAAACTAACAAGACAGTTGATACACATGAAGGTGGATATCAGTGATTGAAAGGTGGTGAAAAGGAAACTCAGTGTTAGCCTTTCCTTCTTTCACTTCAGAGCATAGAAAGGGAAACACATTTTATTTATTTATTTCCTTCAGGGCTAAAACACCAGCCTCGGACACCAATCAATGGAGACATTTAGGCAGTGCCTAAATCTTTAGATTATTTGTGGAACACTACCGTAAAAAAATGAATGTACATGTATAGATATTGCCTCTAGACAGATAACATTTGGTATATTGGTAACACCATAAAGATTAAAGGAAAAGAAAACACATGGTTAGTGCACACTGGAATAAAGATAAATATTTCAGCTTCCCAAACCAAAACAATTATTATAAACCTATTCATATTCTACATATTTTTTGAACCCACTTAGCAATCCATAGAGTAGTGATATCGTGGACCCCTCACAAGGCCGCCGTTTTCAGCATTCCAGCAAGCCATGTCGCATCATCTGGAAAAAGCAGCTCTGTTATTAAATTCAGCTGATCATTTCTGAAAAGGAAATACATTTACTTACTGTGAACATAATGTAAACAAGCCTGTAATAACTCTATTAGCATCTTACCTCAGAACCTAAGCATCACTGCCACAACTTGCACACGCCCACCGCAAATGATTAGATTCGCTCTTTTATTAGGAAATCTGGCATAATTCGCTTGGTCCACATTTCTTGTCCTGTTTGAACAGCCAACAGCCGTGCACTGATGTAGTAAGGACATGAATGGCATGTTCAACATTTATTTACTACGGATCAACTGGTAATGCTGGACCAGGCCTGCCCAGTATGTCTTCTAATGTTTTGATTGGCTGAAATGATAGCGAGGTTGCTTAATGGCGGTATCTGTGAAATCATTCTGACCCCCAGTTATCTTGATGAGTTAGCTGGTTTAACTCAGTGGAAAAACATCACAAGAATTTGTGGTTCTCCGGTTTAGGTAGCTGAAATAGTGATCAAACTCTCAAAGTTTTCTTTTCCTTTAAGATCCAGTTCAGTAGGTATTGATTTAGTTCTGTATGGGTTCTGGAATTAAACCACCTTGCTGAACAAAAACTACTGACTGAGTTTGTTATCATTCTGAGTGAAGGTTTAAATGAGTTCAAGGTTGTTGATTTGTTCTTCTCCAGTGGGTTGTAGCATTTGTACAAGTCTTTTTTTTTTTTCCCCCTAAGGAAAAAAAATACCAAAATGATTCTATTCTTATGGTCACTTTACTCCCAAGTGATACCCTCATACTGCAAGCAAATCATCCTATTGGTCCGGATTTCAGGAAATTCAAATCACATTGACCACATATAGCATATATTGCTTTATGAGTGAAAGAGATTTATTGTGATCACTTTTTATATAGAAAGGTAATGTCTGTTGGATTTTTATACCCGAGCCCAGTGGCTCATCAGAGCTGGAGCTTATCCTGGTTTCTGTAGAGTGAAGTGACTTGGAGTTCAACTCCTCCTGGAAGGGACGCTAGTCCATAACAGGTTACCTTCCCTAACCTCTACACCACTGGCCTCACTTTTTATATATACTTTTTATATATCCTCGACTAACGACGGACCCAACATACGACGTTTTGAGGTTACAACACTTATGCCATAAGTCATTAAGAATTGTCATTCCGTAGGGAATTGTTCACTTTTTTGTTTTTCATTTTATTATTTTATATTTGACCTCCATATGTTTTTCTTACTGCTAGTTTTGCTTTTATTGTCATAGATTATGATTTTGCTACTGCGTTAGCATAGTTGAGTGGGGTGATCTGACTTGGGACAAAATCCGACTTGCAGTGTGACGTAGGAACGGAACCCTGTTGTAAGTTGAGGGCCCCCTCTGTGTATATAGTTTATATATTTATATAATGCATGGTCGGCGGATTAAGTCATAAGTATGTCTGTCCGTATGTCCACCAGTCCACCTGTAATCATTTCATTTCTGGGCCAGGACTCGGAAACCGGTAGAGATTTTTTCATCAAACTTGGCAGTGACTTCTACTAGGCAGTGTACTTGTGCCTTTTCATATTTTGGGATTTCTGTAATTTATATTTTCTGACACATGGAAGGCAGAAGGGATGTGATATCTCCTTATGACTCTTGTTTTGTCTATTCATCCATCCATCGACCTTACCATTATAAGATTGTGTTTTAATGTTTAGTATTGTGCTCCTTTGCCCTATTTCATTGATATTAGTATTATGTTTTCATCTTTGTTTATTAGAAATCTATTCATAAGAGTGTTCTGGTCAAGATGGACAGCACATGGTGGAAAAACAAGAAAAGAACTTTGTTGAACCTAGCCAACATTTTCTGTAGTTAAAAAAATCCCTAAATATAATGTATTTTTCATATCTTTGATGAACACATAAGAAGAGTTCTCATATACACATGCAGTTTAAAGTAATTGTACCAGTCTTAAACTGTGCCTGACTCAAACTGAGGCTTTAAAGGTAATGAAAGTAATATTTTCTATTTATCTACTTAACCAATCTCTCTTTTTTCTTTACTCACAGATGTAGAAGAGCCGGTAGTCTTTGCTACAAATTCTCTGCAGAGAAGGAAAAAAGGTCTGGCCGGTCTTCGTGTCACCCAGCAGAAGAATAAATCAGGTCTGCTGATCAGCCTTCCGCAGGATTTCCGCCAGATCTCTTCCATCATCGATGTGGACATCTTGCCTGAGACACATCGGCGAGTACGCCTGCACAAGCATGGCACCAAGAAACCTCTGGGCTTCTACATTCGTGATGGTGTGAGCGTCCGTGTGACATCACAGGGTGTTGAGAAAGTGCCTGGTGTCTTCATCTCACGTTTGGTTAAGGGTGGCCTTGCCGAGAGCACAGGACTGCTTGGGGTCAACGATGAGATACTGGAAGTAAACGGCATCGACGTGGCTGGCAAGACACTGGACCAGGTTACAGACATGATGGTGGCCAATAGCCGCAACCTGATTGTGACAGTCAAGCCGGCTAATCAGTTCAACAACGTGATACAAAGATCGAGCAAAACCTCGGCCGGAAACATCTCTGCTGGCTCAGGAGGATCCATGCTTCCCCAGGACTCCTTTCCCAGTCCTGCCTCTCAAACTGTTAGTAACAGCAACAGTGTGATGGAAGGCGACAGCGATGAAGAAGAAACTGACCTCATTATGGAGAACGATAACCTGCCTACCTACATGCCTCATCGTATGGCCAATGGGAATGGCACTGATTCTTCGATGGCTGCCTATGGGCACAGGCCGCTCCCCCAGAGTGTCTCATTGCCCAGTACCAGCTCTATGAGTTCGCACAACAGCAGCCCCAATAAAACAAGCAGCAGCCAAGAAAGCATGAGAGAGGACGGCAACTTCATCACATTGTGAAACACCTCATAATAGTAAAACGTTTTAATCATATCGTATGGAAAAACCCTCATATGACATTTTTATGCACAAATAGAACAAAGCTAGATGTTTTATGTCACCAAACATCAAGATGATATTGATCTCCCTTAGAACTCAGCTGAAGGGGGCCGTGAAGGGGAAATGCAGCCTGGACCATCTCCAGAGTAAACGTGTGTACATCACCCCATGGAAGTGCCTTATGGACTTATGGTCTGGTTTTTATCCAATAAATGAACAAAAGGTCATTTCTATCATACATATACAGTACATTGTGCCACAACTGATGAAGGAGTAAAAAGCTAGCACACAAACACACACACTCGCTTCATGGTGTTGTTCATGCCGTGATGCCTAATCCGATCTCCACCTGCACTATGATAGAGTTGGAGTCCGTGTCCCCACCACAGGAACTCTGCAGAGACACTGGAATGTTTACCTGACACTTCCCGCATGTCAGAATGGCGTAGTAGCATTGGTTAGAATGATGAAGACTATATGAATGCACATGTAATAGATCTGTCCTGATTCATGATCATCATCTATGTGTTATATATCTCCGATTTCTGTGACTCCAAGAAATTCCGTGTCATCTTTACAGTATCACTGATCGATATATACAGTACATCTCAAAATATTAAAATGTATACATTTTAATTTTTAAGGATGCACTGTACACTCCGGCGCTAGCCTTTGTATTTGCGTCGACTCGACAGTAAGTTGCAGTCTGCCTTTCACCATACAGTCTCTTATACGTTGTGTAATGTTGGGTGTATGTTGCTGCTTGACAATAATTCAGCCATATAAATCTGTTTTTAATTTTCATACCCAAGTACACTCACTCACACACTCATTTGCCGAACCACAATTCCCGCGAGTAGGGTTGCGGGGTGGCTGGAGCCTATCTCAGCCGACACTGGGCGAAGGCGGGGTACATCCTGATCAGCTCACCAGACCATCGCATGGCAAAACCCACACACAACCATTCGTACTCACACCTAGGGGCAATCTGAAACAGCCAATAGGCATGTCTTTGGACTGTGGGAGGAAACCAGAGTACCCAGAGGAAACCCACACAAGCGTGGAGAGAACATGCAAACACACAGAGATTAAGTCTGAGCCCAGGCCTTGAACCCAGGACCTTCTTGCTGTGAGGCGGACGTGCTAACCACTACACCGCCATGCAGCTATAGCTAATTGCATACACACCATACGTTGCCGCCCATTAGAGTGAACCGCAGCAAAGAAGGAAGACGAACAACACACTAATCTGTATCTCACACGAGGAAACGGCAGATCCATCCCTAACGCCGTGTGAAAGCCGAGTTCTCTCTCGATCCCTCTTTATCAGGTTCCATTCATTCACTCTGTCGGCTTCCTCATGGCTCTAACTGAACTCTGTTTGTTTATATGCACCAAAATTCAAAGTCTGTCTGATTTCATTTCTCTCGCAACGCACAGTGTTTTCAGAAGGTATCGGATGCTGTCTCTCTCAGTTGGTCCCAGCAGACCTGTCTCACCTCAAGCTGCTTAAAGTGTGAGAAACCCAAGGAGAGCCGCTTGGCCCCTGACTCGGGGAGTCGCTGTGCTTTTGAAGCTGGCTGCCTGTATTCGTCCGCCTGGGGTTGTTATCCACTCTCTGTAGAAATATATCAATAATAGATGTTTTACTCGCACTGAGATGTACCTCAGAGAGGAGGGGGGGGTGCCTTGACCTCTTGTGGACCCAGCTGGCTTTGTGCTGTCTGATGTGCTCCGCGTTTGTGGAAGAAAAAAAAAGAAAGAAAGGAAATTCCTTTCATGTTTGTCAAGGCTAAAATTCAGCCTGATGGGGGAGCTGGTTCATACAGTCCTCTCCTGGTGCTTGTGTGTGTGTGTGTGTGTGTGTGTGTGTGTGAGAGAGAGAGAAGAGCGCAATCCCAAATGACAAATCAGAGATGGAGAATGGCGGACGAACTCAACTAAATGTTGCTGGATCACAAATGTTGACTTTTCACCAAGCATCCACCGTCGTAGTGTCCTTTCCTAAAAAAAACGAAACGAAACATGGCCAGCAAATACACATAACATGCCAAAGGGATTAGAACCCCGTGGATAGGTGTGTTCCTGGCAGGTGTAGTTTCATCCCTTCCTCATCTCCACCTCATCATATTTATTTCCACTCTGTCACATTAAAGTATATTTAAGTCGGTCTTCAAGTGGAGAAAAGCTTCAGAAGTGGGTTTGTTTTGACGTACCTAGACACAATGTCTGTGGATCTCACGCCACTGTCTCTCTGACACAGCTGCAGTGAAGAGGAAATAAAAGATAACCGCAAGTGTAGTTAAAGGGCA
Organism: Neosilurus mollespiculum; assembly: GCA_030014195.1. Classification (NCBI taxonomy): domain Eukaryota; kingdom Metazoa; phylum Chordata; class Actinopteri; order Siluriformes; family Plotosidae; genus Neosilurus; species Neosilurus mollespiculum. The sequence continues at coordinate 31,040,052 of JAQMYF010000004.1, forward strand.
TTAAAAAGGGGTGGAACAGCTGGAGGGGTAATTTTTTTTGGGAGGTGGAGATCTATCATCCCGGTCTGATTAGGTTATTTAAGATTTATTTTTAGGAGTCGTCCCAGATGCACTGGCGATTATTCCTGAAGGGCAGTATGAAAGGCATCTGATATATTTTCACAAATCTAAAGATATGAATGGCACACAAATTGGAATAACAGCCACCTTATTAATAATAAAAAGTACCATGAAGTTAATTTTTTATGTATGTAAATGTATATATAGAAAGAAAAAAACTGGACTTTTTTGTAAACTGGGAGCCCTTTTTATGAGAAGAGCAGTATATATACAGCATCTGTGTAAAATATGGAAAGTATTTTTCTTATTCTTGTACTTTTGTATGTATATTGGAATCCAAGAGAAAGACGTTTCTATTTCTTTTGCGTGTGAGGAAGCAAACGAAAATCTGTAGAAATCGATGATTTTATTATAATCAGATGGGTGGAGGTGTATCATACTGTGAATGCAAATATGCGAATTTTAAATTGTTCTATGGAAATAAAAGTATTTAAAACTATTTTTGCTGTCTTAACATCTTTCCTGTTCAAATGGACCTAAAAACTCACCTCACTCTATCACTCACTCATTCATTCACTTGCGGAACTGTTTAATCCTATTAGCGTCGCGGGGAGGCTGGAACCTATCTTGGCCGACACTGGGCGAAGGCATGAACAGCTCACAGGGCCAACACACACAGGCACAACCATTCACACTCACACCTTTAGTCAATTTGGAGGAAACCTGCACAAGCACAGGAAGAGCATGCAGACTCCACCCAGAAATGCCTGAGCCCAGGGATTCGAACCCAAGACCTTCTTGCTGTGAGGTGGACGTGCTGGAGAACAACCTGCCTTGAACATTTTAGTGTTTTCCTTGTTCCAAACACACCTGATTTAATTCATGACTTCAGATGGGTGTGATAGAGCGGGGAAAGTAATGCCTCAGTGGTTAATGCTCTGGGGTACTGATCCAAAGGTCAGGCATTCAAGCCCCAGTACCATTAAGGGGGGGTTACACTCCAAACAGCTCGTCAGTCCATCGCAGGGCCAGCACACACACTCACACCTAGGAACAGCTAATTTTGGAACAGCTAATTAGCCTAATGTGCATGTTTTTGGACTGTGGGAGGAAACCAGAGTACCTGGAGAAGCTTACAGACAACATGCAAATTCCGCTCAGAAAGTCCCTTGCCGAGCCCAGAACTCAAGCCCAGGACCTACAAAGAGAGACAACCCCAGTCTTATTTTTCTTCTCTCTCACTCACTCAGTCATTTGCTGAACCACTCAATCCCATTAGGGTTGCAGGGTGGCTGGAGCCCATGTCAGCCAACACTAGGTGAAGGCAGGGTTCAGCCTGGACCCAAATCTCATGAACTTGGTAAGATTAAGTAATGCTATTCCTCCTGCTGGTGCTCAGGGCAACTTTACGGACTTGAAGGTGTGATAAATGTAAGAGGGTTCCTACCTTTTTAAATGTGACTGATCCCCTTTTTGTTTGTTTATTTTTTCTAAATATTTTATATTAAAATAACAGAATGTCAGTTTTATGTCATTTGTTGGAGTTTATCAACTTTATCTGTTGGCCCTGTATCAAAGAGGGACAGACATTTGCTTGTTCAAATATATACACATCAACAGTTTCCATGGAACGTACTTATAACTCCAGGAGTGTATAAACCAAATCGGAAGGTGATTATAGAAGGAAAACACACACGTGGATGAAGGAAGACGTAGGAGTGTCAGGATAGAAAACACAGAGCATCAAGTCTTTAAATAGAACACGCACAACAAAAACTAATGAACAGATACAGAGTCAGTGTACAGGGGGCAGGAGAGCAAGAGATGTCATTTACACACAGAAAAGTTAAACCTAACCAGCACTAACACCTAAACAAAGGAACCTCTGAACAGACAGTGTCTGGGTCCACACACACACACACACACACTTCAACACTTTCCTCATTCTTTCAATAAGAAACCGGTTTAGTGATGATGTCATCATATCTCATGATGATAATGCATCTTTCCACCAAGCAAAGTGTGTTAAAGCGTTCTTTTCTTCAGAATAGAAATATTAACTCAATAACATGACCAGACAAGGTTACACTCAGATGATCCAGTTTCCCCTGAATGTCTTTGTTTTGCAAGCTTTCATCATGGCGTTTGTTTTAATATACAAAACTGTGATTCTCCAAGAGCCAGATAATAAAAACACAGGCAGTTATTATTAAAGATATTAAATGTAAAAGAAAGTCAGAAGTCGTTCACTTATTTGCTGAACCGCTTAAACCTATTAGGGTAGCAGGGAGGATGGAGCCTATCTCAGCCGGCACTGGGTGTAGGTGGATTACACCCTGCACAGCTCACCAGATCATCGAAGGGTCAACACCCACACACAACCATTCTCACACACACTCACACCTAGGAACAATTTGGAACAGCCAGTTAGCCTAATGTGCATGTTTTCGGGCTGTAGGAGAAAACCGGAATACCCGGAGGAAACCCACACAAGCACATGGAGAGCATGCCAACTCCACGCAGAACTGCCTGAGCCCAGCCCAGGACTCGAACCCAGGACATTCTTGTTGTGAGGCAGATGTGCTATCCGCTACACCACCACGCCGCCCTAGAAGTCAGGAAGTGTTAAATAGTAATAGAGGCTTTTTTATACTTTATCTTCATCCTCCAACATTCAATTCATTTACACCAGTTCGCTCTGTTGAAATTAGGAGTAACTTTTAAAAGCTAACATAAAATCTAAACAGAAGCAATTCAGTTTTATTCTATAGATAAGTATTGTATATATTTTTCAAACACACCAAAACAGCTGATATTTAAAAAGTTCCTTTCTTATGGATGGTGTTGACGGTGTAACAAACTTCCTTTAATTGATAAAATGTTAAGATGGTTTTACGCTCATGATGAAGGAATAATAAAGACAGGAAGTGAGAGCCTGATCTGAGGTGCACATTTCCACAGCCATTCCCTTTAATAAGAGACACTATGGCCCCCTCTACTGTAAATCTATGGAAGAAGGTAAATTCCAATAAGACGTTGTGTAGCATTAGGATTAGCATTTTACCCTGTTTATTTTATACTGTATACTCTACCAGTCAATAGTCTGGACACACCTCCTACTTCGGTTAAAATGAGTGGGTGTGTCTAGATTTTTGACTGGTACTGTATGTTATAGCAGCTGTTATAAATAATTGTTCCCTCACCAGGCTCGGTTTTTTTCAATCCACCCATAACTCTGAAAAACTCTCTGCATTTAAAAGTAGTGATGCGAGTGCAATGGGATGGGCATTCAATTTGGAATTTGGGAAATCAAACAACCTTTTGATTTTTAATTTTGCTATACTGTATTAATCCTTCAAGTTAAATTATTGCCTCTGCATTTAACCCATCCAAAGTCAGCACACACTCGGAGCAGTGGGCTGCCACACACACTGGAGCACTCGGAGAGCAGTTGGGGATTAGGTGCCTTGCTCAAGGGCACTTCAATCATGAATGTGGAGGAAGTGAAGCTGCAGCTCACTCCCCCACCACCACACATTTTTCCTGAATGGGAATCGAAAGGGAATCGAACCAACGATCTTTCTGTCCCAAAGCCACTTCTCTAACCGTTACGCTTCGTTTTTATAAACATAAGTAGCACACACAAGAAACTGTCTCTAAACGTTTGGCTGGTACTGTGCTTGTATGGATATTTGTTCTAAAACTTATTTGTAAATATATACCGGTAGTATTTCTGCCAGACAGTGTTACATGTGATGAGGAATACAGAAGAAGTTTGTTTTACCGATTTTCTGATGGCCGGTGCTACGCCAAACGGAGTGAACTTCAGAGAGGACTGACAAATTACAATGTTAATTTAAGTACATGAAGAAAAAATGAGGAAACGCGAAGCGAGCTGGTTCCAGTGTTTATGGTGCATAGATTAAAGGAGGATGGAAAAAGAAACACCATCAGATGAAGACGAACTCAGTACAGCTTTATGTTCATCATCATTTTCTGAACCGCTTAATGCTTAAACCATACCTGGTTTCCATTTTAGTGAAGCTCGGAGTCTTCATAGGTCTTTGAAGCCAGAAACACACACACACGCGCGCACACGCACACACACACACACACACGTTTCCAGCTGTATTTACTCAATGCAACCTGTAACAGTCAAGTCAAAGATACAGCAACAACAACAGCAAAAAAAGAAAACAAAATCACTGAGATAAAAGGTAAAAAAATAATAATAAATCCTTGTAAACTCATTCAGGTTTAACTAATCATCATCATCATCATCATTATCGCACACCAAGCTTCAATTATAATCATTCATATAAGTTCAAACTGCGAGAGCATTCTAGTGCTTGGAAAAGCATTCAGTCATCTATGGGTGGCAAGGAACTATCAAAAGATTACAAGGATAAAGTTGTAGATAGATTTAAAAAAATAAATAAACAAAGGCTTTATCAACCCCTAGGAGCACAGTAAAGTCCATAGCAGAGAAGTACAATAATACTAGCACCCTTCCCAGATCAGGCTGCTCCTCAAAACTGGATGGAAAAGCAAGGAGGAAACTGGTCAGAGAGGCTACCCAGAGGTCTGCGGCAATTTTAAGGCAGTTACAGGAATTTTTGTTCGAGTGGTCATTGGGTGGAATCAGGCTGTGATATTAATCTGCTCTGAGCAGAATCTCTTTCACACTACAGTTTAACCGCACTGGTCTGGGCAGTACATGTGATTTTAGAAGGCATGGATATGAAAAGCAAAAAAAGATAAAGTAGTAAGGTAAAGAGCTTGTTTTGATTTAAAAACTTTTTTAAACTAATCTTCATTTTTACAGGTCGTCATTTTGAACCACCACCAAAGACCATCAGAAAACCTCAAACCAAAAACCATCCCTAAAACTACATGATGAACTGATGAGTTGCTCTCCACATCCTTCTCCAGTGCATGTTAGATCAACGGTGCACAACCTGGTTCTGAGACCTTCCTGAAGTCTTCAGGAAGATAGATCCCCAGGATCAGGGTTGGGCACACCTGCCTTAGATCTTTCCCCCAATGTTTTCAAACACAGAAATATTTAGGTCTAAGAGTAAAAGCTTCGTTAGCTGTCACACAAGTCATCTATGAGTGAGTCAAAAAAGAAATGCAATTAGTTTTATTATATAAGAAATAAGGAGCATAAACTTCAAGATATAGGTGTACAATACAGGTTCACATCCCTACTGCTCTGTGAAGCCAGACTATCTACATTCATTTTCTGAACTGCTTAATCCTAATTAGGGTCACGGGAAGGCTGGAGCCCATCTCAGCCAACTCTGGGCGAGGGCGGGGTGCACCCTGGACAGCTTGCCAGGCCATCGCAGGGCCAACACTCACACATTCACACTCACACCTTGGGGCAATTTGGAACAGCCAATTAGCCTACTGTGCATGTTTTTGGACTGTGGGCAGAAACCGGGGTACCTGGAAGAAAACCACACAAGCAAGAGGAGAACATGCAAACTCCACATGGAAACGGCCAAGCTGGGAATCGAACCCAGGCCTTCTTGCTGTGAGGCGGATGTGCTAACCACTATGCCACTGTGCTGCCTGCCAGACTACACTAACTGCAAAATATTCAAAATTCGCCCTGAAGTGAACTCTCAGTTTACCTAAAGTAAAACTTTAAATATGTTAATACAATGTATTTTCTTCAAATCAGCTTTTAAGGAAAATCGATCAACTTTGAGGTCATTTTTCTTAAAACAAGGAATTTGCAGTTACTGCAGTCAGGCTTGTCAGGGCAGTAGCTACTCCTCAACATAGTCAGCACCTCTTTCAGGGGCAGCGTTCCACCTATGAATGAGTGCCTGTATCCCAGCTCCATAAAACTCAGCTGGCTTCTGATATAACCGATTCCTTACAGCAGATTTCACTTTATTACATTTGCCTCTCGGTGCCTCTTTCACTGGACCAAAGACATGGGTCTGATTTAAGTTTAAGGGACCTAAGACAAGTGAGTAGGGAGGAGACAAGAGTTGGTCACCAGGAAGAGGCGATTGTCTCCTTTGTTCTGAGGCTCAAGTGAAGCCTGGCATTGTCGTATTGAAGAACTTTATTCCTCCCCAAAGTTGGTCTTGCTTGCTCGAAGTCTTTTAACTTGATCCAAGTCTCAGTGTAAGCGACAGAGTTGACCGATTCTCCTTGTGGCAAGAAATCGACTTTAACAACATCTTGAGCCTCCCAAAAGATTTTTCCATCCGACGTTCCTGCCTTGAACTTTTTTTTTTTTTTTTGCCTTTGGAGATATTAGATGATTGCCTTTCCGATTGCTTTTTTAAATTCTTCATCTCTTTGGCTCAGTGAAAGAGGCACTGAGGGGCAATTGTAATGAAGGTGACGAATTGAAAACTGCTGTAAGGAATCAGTTACATCAGCAGCCAGTCAAGTTCCAGGATGCTGGGATACATGCCTTCATTTGCAGGTGGAACACTGCCATTAAAAGATGTGGTGACTATGTTGAGGGATGTGAACCTGTAATAACAGCTGTATCTTGATGCACGATATGTTTGTGTTCCTTATTCTCATATAATGAAACGAAGTGTGTTTACTTTTTGACCCTTGTAATATACTTTTGCCATTTTATTTGTATGCAACAAAACAAGACACGCAGAATAACACAAGAGACCATCATATGCTCATGGATGTGTATTTTAATAAAAATAATTCTGTCAAAATTAAATGAGTACAATATTTCTTTAACATGTTGCCAGTATATATGTATGTTTTTTTTCTTTTTAGCTATTGTTTTCCTTTTTTATTTTTGTTTTTAAATGTATTTAAAGGTTCATGCTAAGTAGAGGCTATTTCATGTCACAATGGCTAAAACCAAAACTCAAATAAAATTGAAATAATAACAGAAGTTAACTGTGCACAGCTTGTTGTATTCAGCTTAGTTCTATTTGTCCTGCTTCTTCGCCAACTGAGGCAGAGATGCCACTACACGAATAAGCGAAAAGGGACAACGTCTTGGAGGATATCAGCGCAAGTCTTTCCTTCATGTGTATGCAGTAGGTCCCTGATCAAGGTTCAGTTCTATGGTCGACCACTTTAAAATGGGAGCTTAACCAATGAGAAGCTCCTGATGATTTTTTTTTTTTTTTTTTTTTTTTGCCATAAAAAACACCCTTAAAACACAGGCTTTACTATGTACAGATCAGTAAAATACGAGCTCTTAGATCTAGCTCTGTTAGACGTGATGTCTCCATGCAACACCACTCGGCCTCCTCTTCAGTTCATTTACCAGAAGGGGAAAAAAAATGTTGAATTAATACACTATTGGAAAGTGCACAAAGTATGACCTAAAGGAGCAGCTATAAACACATCAACAACATGTGGGTAGAATGATTTAGTCTTCTGTGAGCCAAAAATTTGGCTTGATTTTGAACCATGTGTACTTCAGACCTTGCAGATGATGTATGTAACCTCTAGACCATTGCTTCTCAACCTTGGTCTTGGAGTATGACATGCACGTTTGGATTTTCTTTCTCGAAAGTTGCAACTTGTCATCTGATTACCAAGTCTCATCTCGGTTGAACTGGTAGAGCAGCTAAAATGTGAGGTACTCCATGACCACTGCTGAGAAACATGGACCAGACCCTTCAGATCTGATCCGTGAAACATTCAACCAAATACAGCTATTGCACAGACTGTACATTCTACTACTGCATCCTGTGATGTGAACAAGGTCGTTTGCAATCTGAGTGAGGTATAACTGAGAATACAATGCAATACAACACAACAACACTATAGGTGTGAAATAAAGGATGTAACAATCGTTCGGTGACCTGCAGTGAAAAGTGAGGAATGCTGAGAAAACCGGCGAGCTCTAGTGAAGAAACTGGGTTTTGTCTGCAAGTAGCACAGTATTAAAATCATTCAAGCCGGGTGTGAGAGAGAGAGAGAGAGAGAGAGAGAGAGAGAGAGAGAGAGAGAGAACTGACAAATGTGAAGGAAGGAAATGAAGCTTGTGAGGGAGAAAAGAGCCAATGAGGTAAGAAAATTACAGAACCACCAAAAACCCCAAACCTCATTCCATTTACACCTTTTCCACTTTAGAACAAAATATATTTATATAAAGTAGAGTCTCCAACAGGCGTCTTAATCAGTCTGATACCAACTACAGGATGAACAGAGATGGTGATGATAATCTGAGGAAACCCCTCATTATCAACTCCATCCTAACAAGTTACTCAGGTTCCAAGCCTCAGTGCTGCAGTCCTAATGAAATTACTAATCTTGGTTCTCTTTAAGAAAAACAAAAAAGTTTATTTTTTATTAATTGCAGCCACACACACACACACACCCACACACACACCCACACACACACACACACACAATAAATTTATTAAAGCTGTCCAAAAACGATAAAAGCTGGGGTTTTAAATAATTTCTGAAGTGTACTCTATAAAGATCATTAAAATAGACAGTTTCTTCTTCTTTGTTTTTTTTTGTTTTGTTTTGAGGTGAGAGAGACCCGAGCTGTGTTTATTTAAAAAAAAAAAAAAAAAAAAAAACACCTTAGAAAGTCTGGGTCTGCAATGCATCTGTATGATTTGCATCTAATAAAAAGACAAGTGCTGGTGCCTGAGGTGAACTATTAGCTTGTAGCCAAGACACAAGGGAACTCTGAACCTTCTCAAAAAAATCCTGCACACACTCTCAAACAATTTACCCCCCCCCGGCCAAAAAAAAAAACAAACAAAAAAAACCCAGACCTGTGGTATAGTAGCCAGTAAAACTTCAGTACGTATAGATTTAGTTTATACTGCACAGGAACGGCGTGATTAGATTGGTTCCCTAGTTTGAGATAATGGATATTATCCATCCCATAAGCTCAGGAAATTCAGTTAAAAAAATTAAAAATAAACCATTCAATAAAAATCGAATTATAGTTTGTTTCTTTTCCTATTCCTGTGTAGTATATACTAAAACAATTATTTACCTCAGGCTTAGTGGATATCCATGATTCAACAATATCAACCAAGTCATTGGCAAATTGATAATATATCTATATATCTATA
>JAQMYF010000004.1:31082368-31108812 GCA_030014195.1 Neosilurus mollespiculum
TTTTGCCTGTCTCATTCTGGTGTGATTGAGATCGGACCTTTGAGATCAGCTGCTCTCTCTGAATTGTTTTGTGGATTCATTGTGACTTGGAATAAACTTCAACAAGCTTTTCCTCACTTGGTGTGTTGAGATTTTAATCTGATTGAGTATTTTTGAGTAATTATAGTGTAATAGAGAATAAATTGAACAACAACAGAATAACCAAGGAGGGACCTATACATCCACCGGCGTATGTCCGCTCGGAGAAGGCTCTGAGTTCCGACAGAGCCCAGCACCCTAACCATTACACCAACAGCCTCCCACAAAGAAACATAAAAACAACTACTACACCCCCCTTCCCAAATCCCAAACAAACATACAAAGTGTTTCGCTGACTTTGTTCAGTCACATGACAATGATGCTGCGCTTGCATTGGTATTCACAGTACTAAACGTCTCAATTGTTGTCTTTTGTGACTGCAGTTGTTTTAGCTTCTTATCGGGAACTTCCCATGGCTTGGTCACCACACTTACGTGTTTTGTCTCAGTGTGACACTGGAGTTTGCATGGTCTCATACGGACTTTACCCAATACATCTTTACAAACACCACACCGAAGTAGTAGAGGGTCTTGAGTACCAATGCATGAAAGTCCAAACTTTAAATAAACATTGTCATATCTCCTCCGTTTTCTATCATCAGATTCTCCTGCCTCTCTCTCTTATGTCTTACAAATCGATCCATTCCCTTTCATGCAGCTTAATTATGCCAAGATCTTCTTTGTGCCGGGGAGGCACGCCTCACGTACTGAAAACCACTGATCTTGCATGTCTTATCACTTTGCAGCTTTAAGATTTTCCTTGAGTGGAACTAAAAGGCCCAAACCTGTTCCTGCATATTCCCCTGACCAAAAAGCATTCTTCTTAAAGACACTTCTTGATAAGGTTGCAAAGTGTAAGGGAACTGAACTGAACATATTTGGGATGAAGTGGAATGCTGACTAGATGCCAGGCCTCCTCCCAGAACACCAGTGCCTGACCTCACTAATTATCTCTTGGCCGAATGGGCAAAACTACATCACAATGATTCACAAACCAGTGGAAATCCTTCACAAGCCTGGAGTAGAAGTGGGTATAAATATGAAGTGAGACGTTCAACATGCAAATACTAGTGTGATGGTCAGGTGTGCACACCTATATAAAAAAAAACATTTGTGTGGATGTGGAACTAATTTAAAGAGCACCTTCCATTTTCAACTCACATTAACACACAATAAAAGTTGCAGCTGGTTTTCCACTGAAAAATACTGCAGTGAATGAGATTCCCAGATATCATTTCTCATGCATTTTTTTGACTGATGCCAAAATATTTTTCTAAAAGCAGCCTGTATTTCTGTGTAATATCCTGCTAGATTGATTATGTCCACTTGTAACCAGCACTACACCAGTGTTTCAACTAAACAGTGCACATAATAATGACTTGGCATAAAGGTGTTACTATCATTCAGAAAAAGAACATAAAAGAAAAAAGCAGGTTACCTGTGCTGTGCAAGTGGGAGGTGGTGGCACTGTGCCGGGGGCTGAGGCTTGGGGAACCGGAACAACTGTCCTGGGGGTTAGGGGAGTGGACACTAAAGCATCGTACCTCACTGTCTGTACCATTCACCATCTCCACAAACTGCCGACACCTGAAAAAGAAAACTGATGAGTCTTCCAGGGAAGATTGTGTCACTACTCTGCTTATTTCCTCTAGCACTAAAAATTCTTAATATTTTAAAATAAATAAAGAAATAAATTTATTGAACTAAGATTCTGTGAAAGTTTGGATTGAAATAAGTTGAGTGGTTGTGGAACAGTAAGTGGAGATTAAGAGGATTCGAAGTAAGTGTGATGACAGACAACGTCGACAATGAAGCAGAGGGCAATGATGCATGACATCTATCTGTTCCTACAGCTGCGCTGGCAGGCAACACAAGGAGGTGGCGATGTTTTATGACTTTGTGTGTCAGATATCGTAAAATCGTAAAACTCTGTGACTGATATTCAAAGACTGTCTGTCTAGACACTTGTCATCAGTTACACTAACACTCAAAGTAATACAAGGCTTGAGTGAGTCTTTCAGGCATAATTACAGCATTCAGATCCTGACTATCAACTCAGAGATTGCAAGTTCAAATTGGACCAGCTCTCACGGGAGGGAGGGATGGCATACTCTAACTCCCCTGTCGCTCACAGCGATCACCAGCCAATCATGGGCGTCTGTGGGCTCAGTTGTACAAGGGTGTGGATAGTGCTTACCCTCTGAGTGTGTTAGACCGCCCCCAAATACGCATGTGCAGCAAAAGGTGGGTGGCAAGCATTGCATGTCACGGAGGAGGCATGTGCATGTTTATCCCCTCCCTGGTTGGTGGTGGTCGTGTGATAATGAAGGCAATACTTGATTGGTGGGGGGGTGTTTGATTACAGCATTCCATATTGTTAGTGTGGTCAAACAAAATGCCCACTATAATTTTATCCTATGTGTAAGCAGGACTTCACCCTAAGTAATTAGTTTGCTATCAGTTATGACCTTTGACAACTTCAGTAAAGGTTAAACCACCAGACACCTTCTACCATTTAATTTATTTTCTGCTTTGATTATAGCATGGCCATGGTAGTATGGATGATATGTATGGACTATGATATGATATGATACCAGGTGTCAGGTGTATATGGTAGTGAAATCTGATACGTATCAGATACATAGCAATGCAACTTGCCTAAACAGGCTGATCAGAATTCATACCTCTTATACATTAATCTAACTCTTGCATTCATCACACATTTGAGGTGCGGTTGTACAAGAAAAACCACTCAGTCACTCACTCATTTGCCAAATCACCTAATCTTACCAGGGTTGCAGGGAGGTTGGAGCCGATCTCAGCAGACACTGAGCAAACCCCAGGGGCACACCCTGAACATCTTACAAGACCATCCCTGGGCCAACACACACACACAACCATTCACACTTGCACCGAGGGGCAATCCGGAACAGCCAATTAGCCTAATGTGCATGTCTTTGGACTGTGGGAGGAAACCGGAGACCCCAGTGGAAACCCACACAGACAGTCCTGCAGGCAGAACTTGCAAACTCCACACAGAAACGCCCTCGCAAGCCAGGGACTCAAACCCAGGATTTTCTTAGTGTGAAGCAGACGTGATAACTACTACACCACTGTGCTGCCCCATAAGAAAAAATAAAAGTGCATGGATTAAAATTGTTTAAGGAGATTTTAAAAATACTCGCTGGATACGGCTGTCGGCCAGCCTGGCTCCCAGGCCAGAGGAACTTTAAATATTTTAAAGCAAAACTTATATAAGAAACAGCCATGGCTGATAACGCCCTCCTTATAGTAAGGATGAACGCATCACATGAGACAGTTTGCATTGGGACAGACTTATGTGAGATATACACCAATCACCCCTAATATTAGCACCAGAGGGGCATTCACTGTTACATCATTCAGTCTAGTAATGTCAGAGGAGCATTTACGGCATTTGGCAGACGCCCTTAACCAAAGCGATTTACCATTAACCTTGTTAAACAAGTGAGCAACTGAGGGTTAAGGACCTTACTCAAGGGCCCGACAGTGGTGGTACTGGAGATCGAACCGACGACCTTCTGATCAGTAGCTCATTATCTTAACCACCACTGAGGCCGCACCACTTGACTGGTCTACTGCTACACAGCCCCGTACACAGCAAGCTGCAATACACAGTGTGTTCTGACTCCTTTCTATAAGATCCAGCATTAACAATTTCTTCAGGTTGTGCTACCGAAGCTCTTCTATGAGATCAGACCAGACATAACCTTCACTCATCACACGTATCAGTAAGCCTTGAGAACACATGACACTCTTTACAGGTCACTGGTTGTCCTTCCTTGGACCACCTTTTGTAGACACTTACACTGTATACCAGCAACTCCTGACCAGACCTGCATTTTTGGAGATGAACAGACCCAGTCGTTTATCATCACAATGTGGTATGAGTAAAAAACATGGATTTGCTCTGTAAATTGAATTTAAGCCACTTCAGCATGCTGTGTGAACACAGTCTTAATGATCTGCAGTTTTCAAAAGGTGATGTCATTATTTTGATTTAATATCGTATCATTCTAACTTGAGTGTTGGGATTCAAAGCCTAAAAACAGGACAGACTTTCTACTGATTAAACAATTTAATAGACTATCATCGGGCTCTTTTCAGTCAGTCAGACCGTTTCTCTCAGCTCCCCAATCAGCGCTGACTCTTCTGGCTCCTAAACAGCTCGTCCGTATATATTAAGGTTATTGCGTCAGCTGTCTAAGATTCTTTATGAAGATTCACTTTTCATTGTTCTGTTAACTGATTGTTTCCACTAATAAAATGGGTCTATCTGTAGTGCACCTTGAGGAGGATATTCCTGGTCATATTATTTGATATCCGAAGCTGAGAGTCAAAACCACATCTCATTATTCATACCAAGCAACAGCTCAGATGATGATGACGTTTCTATGGAAGCATTCTGATTAATATGGTGTAGAGTAACAGCTTGGGTACATGTACAAAAAGACATCCAGCACACGTCCATGAGCATTCTCTCTCCTACATTAGCCTAAAAATGCCAACCTGTCTGCAAATAACTCATCATGAAAACATGAACACCATGTCTCTGAATTAATACCATGCTGGTTGTTAAGGTAAAAATAAATATTAAATGAAACAGAACTCAAATAAAATCTAGTAGAAACGGTTATGTGGACTATTTCTCCACTGCCAATACCTAGCAAGGTGGAAACCACGTCATCTAGGGCACAATTGTCAAATTTAAGGCCCTTGAGCCAAGTCTGGCCCACCGACTCATTTTCTGTGGCCCACGAGTGCTTTTAAAGTATACGAATATTGTACATACTTTGCATCGACCATTACCATGAAACCTAATTCTTCCTTCCACTAGGTGACGACAACCTACTTAAAGTGTTATTCATAGCACATGAGAGATTGCAAGATAGCACATTACTGTCAAGAATGATTAGAAAAGAAAGGTAAATAAAGTATAATAAACTAAACTAATAATTTTGCCATGCAGGTTTCATGGTGGCCCTTTTTGACTAGATTATCTGTCCCTTGACAACCTCGCCCCTTGATGAAATTTAGTGGTGTGGTCCTCAGTAAAAATAAATTTAACAACCCTGATCTAAAACAAAATAAATACTTCAATCCACCAGATCATACTCCATATTTTTGGTATTTAGTAAAAATAAGATGAAATTGAGGACCTATTACTCAGTCTAGAGTTAGCGATAAGTGAAGTTGTATAAAACGTTTATTTAAAAAATAAATAAATAAATAAATAAATAAATATTTAAAAAAAAAAAAAAAAACCTAATTGGCCAAGCTCTCATGGAAGGTAGAGATGGCATAGGCTGTCACTCACAGCAATCACCAGCCAATTATGTACGTCTGTGAGCTCATTCCTACTAAGGGGTGGATTTCCCTTTCCTTCCATGTATTAGGCCGCCCCTAAAATGTGTATGCGCAACAGTTAATAAAGATGTGATTGGCAGCACTGTGTGTCACAGAGGGGGCATGTGCATGCTTACACCCCTTGCTTGTTGTGTGTATGAGTTTTTGTGTGTGTGTGCGTGTATGTATGGGTGTAGAGACTCACTTCAACATGAAGAGTAAATTGGGGTTGCGTTCTAGGAGTCCGGGGTACAGCTGATGTGTGGCTTCAATGGCCTCTCCAACACGACCTTCCAATACCAACTTCTGTATTCCTGTTTCCATATACACAACACACACATGCACACACACACACGCACACACACACACCATCTGTGTAAAATCTAGCTAATTGCTTTGCTGCCAAAATTCATCATCAACACAATGCTCTGGCCTGCAAAATAATTATGAGTGATAATTAAAAAAATATTTGAATTAGTTTCATAAGTGCATGTCTAAAGTCACCAACTTTTCACCAACCTACATTCATGTAGTTATCCAATTAACCAATCATGTTGCAGCAGCTGTATGTAAAAAACCATAGCCTTATAAGTCAGCGCCTTTATTTAAAGTTCCAATCAAACCTCAGACTGAATAAAACAAGTGTGATTTCAGTGGCATGATTACCAATGCCGGTCAGTCCGGATTGAGTGTGCCACAAATTGCAAATCTCTATTTTGTCAATGAAGATGGTTTTCTGATCACTACGGGTTCTACAGAGCGAAGGAGTTCTCCTGGGATTTTTACAAAACGGTCCCAAAACAAACAAAAAAAATCCTGTAACAGCGACGCCTCACTGATGAGAGAGAGATCAGAGGAGAACAGTCAGGCTTGCTTGAACTAACAGAAAGATGATCATGTTAACCATTTTTTACAACCATGAAGAGCAGAAAAGCATTTCAGAACACACAACAGGTCAAAATCTGAGGTGGATGGAACGGCAGAAAATCAGGTTCCACTCTGGTCAGCAGATAAACGGAATCTGATGGTACCGTGGGTACAGGATTACTAAAAATAAACAGGTGAAAAATGAAAAACCAGCTGCAATATTTACTGAAACTCTTGACAAGTATAGTCCACTCCAAAAACACTGGAATGGTAAGGTTGATGCTTACATTTTACCCTTCCTGTATACTGAAGACATTTGGTTTGAGATCAAAAGATGAATATAAAAATAATTTCATCTTTCATTTTTCAAGGTTTGAGATTGGTCATGTATGTCAGAGTGTGTGTGTATGTGTGTGCGTGTGTGTGGGGCCACAGTCAGTCGAAAACTGATACACAGATTTCAACAAAATTTGTCCACATGTATGGGTCTTGGGCCATCAAAGAACTGATTACATTTTGGGCGTGATACATTGTACAAAAGGGAAAAGAGGTGAAAATCACCCAGAATGCGCAGGGAGAAAAAAAAAATACACAACTCAAGAATAACTGGGGAACAGGCCACAAGGGGGCACCATAGTTCTACATCATCTGCCACTATAACCCATATAAAGAGATTGCGCTAATTTGGTGGAAGTCTGCATACCCAGATTGCGTTTCTAGATTTATCTAAATCTAATTTTTTAAAAATTACGTCACCTTTTATTTGAATTCTCCTGTTTTTCAAGGTGGTCGGTGTGCCATGTAAAATTGGTTCTTTGAACAATTAATACCTTGGAATGTCTATAGTTGGTTTGAGCCCCAAGTTTCACTGGTGAAGTCTGCATTTGGTAGTAAAAAGAAAAAAACAAGCATAAGACCATAAAAATGTCTATGGGATAAATGCAAGTCATTGGCAGTTAAGAAAAAGGGGGGAAAAATCAATCAGAGCCATTCCACACCATTGGGTATAACCAAAACAGCAATTTCGAATGTCCTGAAATCAAACACATTAAACAGGTCCTGCAAGGTAAACAATAGCAGCTGATGACAAAATCATGGTGAGAGACAAAAACATTAGTTAGTAACATTCCTGACAACCTTCATGTGCTACGGCAGGGGTGAAAATATCACAAGCATTTGAAGATTCTGACTTCAAAGGCAGAAATATAGAGGCCATACCACAAAATGCAAACCATCAGAAGTACCAAGATTAATTTCTACTAAAGTGATGAGTGGGAGGGAAAGAAATGTTCTTTTCATTATCCAAAACATATGACATCATTGGCTAAACACGGGGCGGTGGTGGCTTGGTGGGTAAGGTGCTGGGCTTACTGATCGGAAGGTAGGGGGTTCAAGCCCTTTTATCAGAGTTGTCACTGCTGTCCCCCAGTGCAGCTAACTGGGTTATCAGAGACCAGCCATGTCTCTCACTGTCTGTGGTGAGAGGCATTTAAAAGAACCCTTGCTGTCGTTCGAAAAGAGTAGGCCATTGGATTGCTGTCAGCACGTTTCTGTGTGATAGGTTGTGTGGCCTGCGATGGCCTAGCGGGCTATCCAAGGTCAGCTGAGATGGGCACCAGCCTCTCCATGATCCTAATTAGGATTAAGCAGTTCAGAAAATGAATGAATAGTTAAACACAGTGGTGGGTAGTGTCATGGCTTCGACTTGCATGGTTGCTTCTGGATCGGGGTCAAAAATCTTTACTGATAATGTAACTCATGATGATAGCAGAAGAAATCACCCTATGCTCCCTGAATCACCTCCCACAAGTTGGGCTGGCTTAATGGGCACTTCTTTCATTACATACAGTCAAGCTGCTCCCACAACTTCAATCCGGGTTAAGATCTTGTGACTACACTGGTCACTTCATTATTGTGCTTCTCCTCTAATGTTCTTGCGTCATTTGAGTGGTTTGGATCACTGTTCTCTTGTAGGAGCAACATGGCTTCAATCAATTGCTGTCCACAAATTATGGCACTGAGTTGCTTAACGGAATGATAGTCTTTCTTGTTGAAAATCCCTTTTACCAAGTACAAACTTCCCACTTTCCCACCACCAAAGCATCCCCAGAACATCACATTTCCCCCATCATGTTTGACAGCTGGCATCAAGCACTCCTCCAGCATCTTTTCATTTAAATGTTCCTGTTGTGATTCAAGTACCTCAAACTTGAATTTGTCAATCCACAGCACCTTTTTTATGTTCTTCATGCCCAATATCAGTGTTCTTTTGCCCATATCTGATGTCAGAAGGTCACGGTTTCATGCAATAATAAAGGATATGCCACCAAACAGAGTATTGATGGTTATTTCCCTTAAAACTATCTGTCCCTATACTTTTACTTACCAAAGCTTGGGTAGTCTGCCACCAAAGGTACCGTGTTTGAATTTGTTTTACCTATCTAGACACAAAAATGCAGAGATACCCTCTTGTATACATCTTTTGATCCCAAACTCAAACATCTTCAGTGTATAGCAAATAGCCCTTGATTTTCCAATACTTTTATAAGCCACTGTATCTGCATGTTTATGTGCTGCCATATGATCCGACCACTGCCTGAACATGTACAAGTGAAAACAATGCAGTCTTATTAAAACCAAAAAAAACACCATATGTATGTATTACATAAGTAGCGTATAATTAGCCCAATTAGAGTGTGTGTACAAAATTGTCACCCGACGGGTATACTCTGCACTTATATGGGATACAAGATTGAACAGGTGATGATGCTGATGGTGTTGATGAGAGTGAGGACGCTCTGGGTGTGTTGTGTGTTTAAATGCATGAGATTTCTTACTCTGTCTGTTCTTTATGGAAGCCTGGTCCTCCTGTATCATAGTCTCTGTGGCTCGGGCAAAGGCCATGGCAGTAGCACAGTACCCATGATGCACCAAATAGCTGGACACCATACTAAAGGGGGGGAAAGAAAAAAAAGATTAATAATAATCAACGGGAACTTTGGAAGCAGCATGGTATGTTAGCAAGTCCGTTGCTTTTTCAACAGTGATCTATGATGTACAGTATTGTTAGAGGTGATATTTTCACTGATCCTTTCTGTACCGGTTTACAGTTTGTACCGGTATTCTGAATTAAATCTGATGTAAATTAGCCTTGTACATGAATCACACAGCAAGTGAACTTCTATTAATGCACAAACATTATATTTAGTTCTTTATAGCAATGAGATAAACATTTGATCACGCAACCACATAAAATGAAAAACCGCTCAAATAATTACACATTTCATGCCCAATCTTACTTACCAATGTTTCTAATTTGTATGCCAGAACCTTGAGTTTGCCATGACCTTGACACTCTGGCTGCCATAAATCCATATAAACCTTACAAAAATTTAACTACCTGCTCTTGAGCTATCACTCTGATGAATCCAGAGAATCTTTAACAGATACACACACTGATGGCTGGAAAGAGGAACTGCCTGATGGTAAAAATTGTAGATACTAATAAAAATGAGTCTTGTGCTTTCAAGCATGTAAGCGTAAGTAACACGTATGTTTGACGAACAGGAAGTAACTTCCTTATAAATCCTGCAAGCATTCAGAAACTCATTCTTGCTACTGTACAGAGAAATCTCAGCCTCAGGTCTACAGTAAAGACCAAGGTTTCTCAGTACTGACCGAGCCAACGAGGTCAAAAAGTAGATTATTATATGGAATTTTAAAATGGCCACTGGTAGTGCCACCTCAGCCTTGGTTTTCTTTGTTCTGTTCTAGTTTTACATCCTTTTGGTGCTTTCTTTGCCTCGTGCTGGATTTGCTTACTGTGTACTTTGTTAACCGGCTACATGCAATACTTGTTTCAGTTTGTTTCTTTTCCTCTCTTTTGTCTCTTGGGTTGCCAGTCCACAGTAAACCACTCATCTAGCCACATGCATTTCAAACAGGTAGCTTTTAGCTTATTTAGCTTGACCATGGAAGCTGCTAAAGAGTATAGTGCACAGTGCAGTTAACTAAAAGCCAGTTATCAGATTGCGTATACTGTTGTCACCATAAAATAAACAGATTTACGCTCTGCCTAAAAGCAGAGCTTTCCATGAGGCAAGCTGTGAGAAATGTGTTTCTTTTCTGTTCAAAATTAACATTTATGCTGATGATTCATTTCACACCACACGACCCTCCATGCACTTCATCGTGTAACTCTCCGCAGTATGTACAGTCACTGACAAGAGTCTTGTCGCACATGTGGACATTCATGTATATAAGCCCACATCTCACCAACCTATTAACCGATTTTCACCAACTATGTCTTACATTAATCCTACAAGTATACAGATTGTTTTGTGAAAGCAGCAGGAAATTGTAAATTTATTTGTACTTTTTACAGCTAATAAAAGACGAACATATCCATTCTAGGCTGGACAAAAGACTTGTCGTAATCATGTAACACCAAATTCTGGATCAAAGTAATTAGTAAAAAATAATGAAAAGTGCTTGATTACTTAAATATACATAAAATACAGGTATTAAAGCAGCTTTCAGGCAATATATAAAATCTTTTTGCAAAAACTGTAGGAACCTTCAAGATCTCCTAAAAGCAAATGAAAATAATTTGCAAGCAGTAGTAAGAAATTTCAGACACCCTTGGTACTGGGTAAGCTCGGTCATGCAAGGAAAACTATACACAAAACAACTGGCTGTACAAAAGTTGTAGTTCGCCTCCTGATGACTCCCTCAAAAGCTTCATTAGGACTCATAGCTAGCAATGTCTGATTCAGCATCAACTGTACATCATATTTCTTGCAATGGTCACCATACACCATACAGGTCCTGTACAAGACACAGCTAGAACACCATGACGTGCTTACCAAGGCCCTAACACATGGAAACATATTTGAGATGAATTATTAATTCAATAACATATCGCTATGCCACCAATGTTGTTACTGACCATCTATAAAATTGCTGGAGTTCACCGAAGAGCCAGTCATGTATGAAAGTGAAACATCATGGTTTAAGGTCACCTCCAGTACACAGGTATCACAAAGCTATGTAAGATGGGTGGTAACATTATCAGACGCAAATATCAACAGATTATTGCTTCTCATTATGTTTTAAACCTCCAGGTGGCTCAGATTTCTCACCACAGGGTTGATAACAGACTGTTTTCTGACAATTTGCTGAATGAGCTGCCCAGTAAAATAGCTTAACTGTGTATTAAAAATGGATTACAAGTGTCTTGGGCCTCAAGAATTTTAGTATCACTTACAAATTTTCATTATTTGTAATTTGAACATCTTGAAGGTGTCTGCTTCTTTTAATATGATAACTATTCATATGGACAAGCACCTGGGAGTCTGGTATGAGCATAGCCTTGTTTACAGAGGCATTACTGACCTTGAGTGATGCTTTTCATTTTTCAATATAATGTTATATTTGCTACAATATTATATATTTAGTTATAAACAAGGTCATTTGATTATTTTTCTGTAATAAATATAGTCCTAAAAGTGAAATTAAATCTCTGCAACAAGACTTTTTTCAAGGCAAAAACAGGAATGTTTATATTTAAGAAGCTTTAGAGATTAGAAGAAATTTCTTTCCAATACTGCTGCTAGCACATAATATTCAGTACCATCAGAGGGTTATTTTAAGTCATAGTTGATTAAAATCGGTTAATAGGTTGGTGCGATGCGGGATTTTATACATGGAAGTCCACATGTGCGACAAGACTTTGTCAATGACTGTATAATTCTTCATGGTGTACGTTCTGGTGTGTATATTGTCTTCTGTCAATAATATGTACATTGTCTGTATATCCCGCACAGTCTTTATCATGTGCTGTATAATTATTATAACATACTGTATACTACTATGCATTACCAATAATACAGTGATTATGCCGCTCACATTGCATAAATGCATATTTATATTATTTCATTTCTTATACAATTCTGCAACAGCGACACCAACCACCGGAAACAAATTCCTCATGTGTTAACATAGATGGCCAATAAACCCTGATTCTGAGGTTTTAAAAGTTTAATGTAATTAAGAAATTAGTCTCTTGGCTTTATTTAGTTTGAGGTGTTAATGCTGATGTTGGTATTAATATTTCCTGCCACACCAGAAACTATGGTTATCAGCTGCTGCTCCATTCTAAAGGTGGTACAGGCTGACACAGTGTGAATAAAAATAGAGTATGCATTAGGACCTATAACATAATATGGTAGGCTTACATGAATGGGTCAATGAGTGCAGCTACAAGGGAGGTATATCTAATAAACTTGCCACTGAATGCACTTTATAATTTAGGAAATACAGTACAGATACCGCTGTATGACTGTAGCAGCTGAGAGGAAACCATAGGATGATATACTGACCCGCACACTCGGAATGACTGACTGAGAGAACGATGCAACTCGAGAACCCACCATGGCTAGATATGCTGAGTGAGGCTAAGCTTGGGAGTCCAAACCTGATCGCAGGGGCTCATGAGTGCAGCGTATGGATCTGTGCTTCACAAGCCGCATAGTGTACATATAGAGTGATGTGAAAAAGTAAGTCGAACCTTTCCAAACAATTCTATAGTTTTTATGTATGAGCACATAAAAAAAAAATCCTCGGGTCCTTACCAGGTGATGAAATGAGGTAGCTCAGATAACCAACATCACATGGCATATTTGACTGTTATTATTTATTTAACTAAAATGAAATAACTGCCTCCAGGAAACTTAAGACAGTTAGCAGCTCGTTGATTAACCAGTCAGTGAGTGTGAGCACCTCATAAAAGTAAAAGACAGACCGGGTAAGGACCAGATGATTGTATTATTACTATTATTATTATTATTATTAGTAGTAGTAGTAGTAGTAGTAGTAGTAGTAGTATTATATTATATAGCCGCATTCACACATGAAGCAATCAGCGATAAGTGAACTGCTTCGCTGCTGAGCGACACACGACATTGCCTGGTGAGAGAAGAGAATTGCTTCACCGCTCAGCTCTTGTTGCCTAGGTAACCCCCTTGAATGTTTCCCACTTTAAAATCTTTGAGTGAAACTGTAAGCAGAACCATGTTTCCCTTCAGCAGGTCCATGAGAACTTTATCATTATAACATTTATAAATATATGTTGTTATATGTAAAACCTATATAAATATAAACTCACAGAAAAAACGTGGACTCAAGCATGGCGTTCCCAGTTATTATCCTTGTAAACTTTCTGCACCCGGATGTAAAGCACAGGATATTTCCACACAATGATAATGAGCTCCTTTACCGTGTTTATGTGGCTGGATTAATAAAACTCGTTCTCATTATTTCCCTACAGAAAGGTTTTGGTGAACTCCCTGTTTGGCAGCATCTGTCAAATCAACGCCTACTTTAAGATCTGATTAATAACCGCTTAATTCATGTCAGGTGAAAATTCAGCTCACGATCACTGAATTCGTCTGGTCGCTTGTCACTCGTCACTTCATGTGTGAATCTGGCTGAAGGATAGGTTTAACCAAATTAAAAATGGGTGCTCACTTCTGCAGGACTGTCTGCCACTCTCCAAGTCTCTCTCCGATTGGGAAACGAGCAATCATACTGTGGATCTTCGCCCTCCATTCGCTCATGTAGTCCTCGATGTCGAACACAAAAGGATGCTGACCAAAGTTAGCATCTACAATCTCTCCAGGTGTCTGTAGTCCTACTGTAGGATAAAGATTGGGCTGGAAAATAAAATAAATAGAAGTTATATTAAAGACAGGGCGACATAAGAGAAACCATAGAGATGGAGATACATAGAGGAGTGATAGAGGTACTGTTGGTATCTCAGTGCATGCACGTTTTTACACTAGTTACTAAAATACTATGCGTATATATACACCTCACTCACTCATTTGCAAATACACACACAACCATTCACACTCACACCTAGGGGCAAATAAAAACAGCCATTAAGCCTTATGTGTATGTCTTTGGCCTGTGGGAGGAAACCTGAGTACCCGGAGGAAGCCCATGCAAGCACAGGAAGAACATGTAAACTCCATACAGTAATGTCCTTGCCAAGCCCGTGGCTTGAACCCAGGACCTTCTTGCAGTGAGGCGGACATGTTAACTACTGCGTCGCCATTCAGATTAGCATCAAATTGCTTTATTAATCGTAAAACCCTGCCAATCACATTACTAGCCTTTAAACATGGAAATAAAGCATTCCAAAGGCATGGCTGTGAAAACAATCTGTCTCGGTATGTGGACCTGTGAAGCTGAGCAATGTTTCACTTACTGGGAGGTCTGTGAAGGCCACACCTGGAAAGGGGGAAAAAAAAGACACACAAACAAATAAATAGCTTTACAAGTACGTCAGGTTTCGAGCCATGACTGTATGTTTAGTCATCAGGTGTATGTCCTGACAGGACAAGTAACATTTCTGCTCTATTACCCAAGCTGTGTCCGTTCTTGGTGTAGAAGCATGTGTTGTTAATGAGGTTCACGCAGCAGCCAATCACATCGCCCGTTGTAAAGGTGGGTCCATATGGTTGGCCAGTCCCTGAGGAGCAAAAGGAGTGCCCGTCGTCACCGTGGTAACCGTAGGAGTGTTTGTCCCAGCCTGGAAGTAACGAGAAATAACAGTAATTAGATTTTTTTAAGGATATCGCTCATTTTTAATCTGTGTATTATTATTATAGAGGAATAGATTAGAGGGCAGTTAAATGGAAATTCACAGCATTTCAGCCATTCAGAAATAAAATAATATGAAATACCCTATGTGGCCACAGGGGGCACCAGATGGCACTTTAGATTCACACAGGCCACTATGAGTGACTCAGCTCCCTGTAACACTTACTGTTCACCTCAGACACCGTGAATGCCAATGAGACTCATTCACGCCAGGCCTAGGTGTTGCATATGGTGGCATGTGAACAGTCTGGCATCACTGTGCACTAACATTTTACCAGTTTAAAAAGCTATACACAGAAGCAGGAAAATAAGGGAGCTAGGTCATGCCTGATCTGTGAAAAGTTAAATTAATCAGGAGAGGAGTACGGACAGATACATAGAGCCATATTCATCATTCTCTGAATGTTACTGGCTCCAGACATAACACCTCCCAACTGAAACACACAGTACTTACAGATGACATCATCGCTTTTCTTCAGTAACAGCGATTCACATATAATATGATGTCAGCAAGTCCCAAAAGAGCCTTTGTTTCAGATACCAGGACAACTGATCAACATTCAAGAGTGAAACCTCTGTCACATGTGAATTCGTAGCATTCGGTACAAGGGTACAGTAAACTGAAATGTGGACACTCTAAAGTCTGAGTAACAAAACAAACAGTCTGTACAGATAATATGGTATACCCTAGAAGGTAAAGGTGCAAGACAACATGCACAAGAGCATGCAAATAACAAATCTAAAAAATCAAAAAATAAAAAGTGGTTATGTACGGCTATAGCCTTGGAACACCTGCTCATTTATACAGTAATCCAACCAGCCAATCATGTGGCAGCAGCACAATGCATACAGTCACACTGATACACACCAACATCAACCGGCAAATGTTCACAAAAAATGTGATGTTTGCGACCATGTTATGGTTGTTAGTACCCAACTAGTTTGAGTATTTCAGAAACGGCTGATCTGAGATTTTCCACACATACCCAACTCAAGTACACAAAGTGGTGAGAAAAACAAAAAACATGAAGTGAGCAACAGTTGAAACACCTTGTTAATAAAAAAGCTCAGAGAAAAATGGTCAGATTGCTTGGAGCAGCCCGGAAGTCACAAGTCGATCTGTGTGCAATATATCATGATATTTTGATCTCCTGCGCTCACAGCAGCTGATTTCACTATGCCTTGTTTGATTTTTTTATATGTTGTATATGAATGGCTGAAATGAATCGTGTATGAATGGATGTATGCATAGTTCTATGTAACCCTGGGTTTACACAGGGGCACAATGTCCACCATCTCCAGGATTCAACAAAGTGTGGAGCCCCACGATTTATGATTTATGATTTATGAGCATGGAGAACGACTGGGGTATAAAAGGAGGCAGGGTGCATCCAAGACATGAAACTTGAAGAAACCATGTTCCGAGTTCATCAAAATCCCCTACGATGGCACATCAAGGTCTGTTATGCTCTGTTAAACTCTACTACGATTCCCATGTTCTATAACAATTGCCGTCAAATTGTAATAACCATGGCAAAACATTTTGTCACCATCGTCACGATTTCACCAAGTTCCCTCAAGATCACAATTCGATCCGACCACCCCCTCACGCATCACAATACTCGTGGAGATAGTGGCCGCTGTGTAATATGTGTGTTTTTGTGACGCTATCACCATGTACAACCCTGATGAGCAGAAAAGCACCTCAGGATGCAGAAAACAGGCTATCAGTTTATGATAAGGTTCAAACAAGCCCATCTGGTTCCCGGACCATGCCACAGCTGAATCACAAAGATCTTGCGTTATCATCATTCATACGTAAACATGCACTAAAATTCATGACCTGTACTTAAATGATTATAGGCACTACAATTGCAATAATTTCTGCATACAGGGGTGCTGGAAAGTATGTGAACCCTCTAGGATTATCAAGCACTTTGAAGGGGAAATTAGTGTCAGGTGTTTTCAACCAGTGGGATGACAATCAGGTGTGAGTGGGCACCCTGTTTAATTTAAAGAACACGTATCAAAGTGTCAGCACGTGTTTGTGGAAGTGTATCATGGCACCAACAAAGGAGATTTCTGAGGACCTCAGAAAAAGGGTTATTGATGCTCATCAGGCTGAAAATGTTTACAAAACCATCTCTAAAGGGTTTCCACCAATCCACAGTAAGACAGATTGTGTACAAATAGAGGAAATTTAAGATCATTGTTACCCTCCCCAGAAGTGCTTTACCAACTAAGATCAATCCAAGAGCAAGGCGTGTAATAGTCAGCAAGGTCACAAAGAACCTTAGGGAAACTTTAAACCAACTAAAGGCCTCTCTCACATTGGCTAATGTTACTGTTTATGAGTCCACCTTCAGGAGAACACTGAACAACAGTGGTGTGCATTGCCACTGCTCTCCAAAATTCCATTGCTGCTCATCTGCAGTTTGCTAAAGATCACATGGACAAACCAGAAGGTTATTGGAAAAATATCTTGTGGACAGATGAGACCACAATACAATTTTTGGTTTGAATGAGAAGCGTTATGTTTGGAGAAAGAAAAACACAGAATACCAGCATAAGAACCTCATCCCATCAGTGAAACATGGCGGTGGTAGTACCATGGTTTGGGCCTGTTTTGTTTCATCTGGGCCAGGACGGCTTGCCATCATTAACACAACAATGAATTCCGAATGATACCAGCAAACACTTACGGAAAATATCAGGACACCTGTCCATGAAGTGAATCTCAAGAGTGGGTCATGTAGCAAGACAAGGATCCTAAGCCCACAAGTCATTCTACCAAAGAATGGTTAAAGAAGAATAAAGTTAATGTATTGGAATGGCCAAGTCAAAGTCCTGACCTTAATCTAATTGAGAAGTTGTGAAAGGACTGAAGTGAGCAGTTCATGCGAGGAAACCCACCAACATCCCAGAATTGAAACTGCTCTGTACGGAGGAATGGGCTAAAATTCCTCAAAGCCGATGTGCAGGACTGATCAACAGTTAGTGGAAATGTTTAGTTACAGTTATTGCTACAAAAGGGGGTCACACCAGATCCCGAAATCAAAGGTTCAAATACTTTTGCCACTCACAGATACGAAATATTGGATCGTTTTCCTCAGTAAATTAATGACCAAGTAAAATATTTTTGCCTCATTTATTTAACTAGGTTCTCTTTATCTACTTTTAAGACAAAGTTGGATGTTTTAGGTCATATATATGCAGAAACGTGTAAAATTCTTAAGGGTTCACAAGCTTTCCAGCACCATTCTATATCGGTTACATGACTGACAGGTCAGATGACTGTATGAACGTATACAGATGTTCCTATTAAAGTAGACGGCGTGTGTTTGAATATACACTGAAATGACTTGCACAGTCCTGGTGTGGTCCCAGTACGGATTAGCGGTGGAGCAGTGATCAGGTGTCACCATTGAAACTGGTAGCAATACTAGAATTCTACCAGCACCAAACAACCGCAGAAAAAAAGCTTAACCTGCACAAACGCGTTTACTCTTCCATCATATTCCAAATGTTCTGAAACAAAAGAGCAGCATACGCAGAGAACATTGCATGAAAACACACACAGACACACACACACACACACACACACACACACACACACACACACACACACTCGTGTTTGGTCAGTCAATGTGGAATTAGAAGAAGCACTCCAGATCGTTCCTCAATTGACGGAGAAACCGAGAGACACGTGATACCCGGATTGGTCATGTGACCAGCCATAGATGGGCATGCAAATTTGCTCAAAACACCTCTTTTACTGTGAGTGTGTGTGTGTGTCACATTCCTCCACCCTTCACAGCGGGTGCCTGACAAATTGCAGATCATGAAAAAACTCAGCATGTATACAAACTCGCACTACCCTGAATTTCAGGTGTAAGAGCAAGACTCAACAGTCACATGGAAACAATAACGAGTCATTCCGGCTGATTTAACGACTAAAATAAACAGCATTCACAATTTCTGGCCAAAATTACATCAGTAAACTCACTCCCACCCCCCCCAAAAAAAATCTTGTGTTTACGATCAGCTCAAACAGCCCACAGGAAACTTAAATATGCACTAACTTCTGAGTCATCGAACACAGATATTCAAAATGAACATTAATGGGTCAAAAAAACGTGGAAAAAGGCTCCTGAGTGGGGCGTCAACAAGGTGCGTGATTATCAACCTGGAGATCGCAAGTCGAATCCAGGTTAATGCCACAGCCATCCGAGGCAAGGGAATTGCCACTGATTTCCTGAATCGATTCGATTTTGATTCACAAGGTCCCAATTCGATTTGATTCAATATCGATTCATTGAGAGATATTTCAGCTACAGTACCTTTTTTGCTTGAATATGAAAGGAAGTCTTAGAGAACTAATGGCAGGAATTATATTTTCAGTTGAATTATTAATAAGAAACCTTCTAACTAGGCACAATATTTAAAATATTAAATTTCACACTAAAAAGTGACCCCAAACTTGTTTCCTGAAAATACTTTTTATTGACCAACACATTTGATCAATCAACATAATAAAGTGCAACACAGCTTTAGCAGTCAGTAGAGTAACCAGATACAAGTGCTTTCTTTAGTGGAGATGATGGGTCTACACATCACGTACATTAGTATCTGTGCAGTGTGTACACTTTGTAGTGATCACTCAACTAAAATGGAAAAACAGTGTGGTCCCAGAGAGAGAACAATTGTGAATCAACTCGAAAAAAACAACAACTATATACCATGTCAAGTGTGGATGATGCCTCGTCAAATGATTGCGGAGATTTGTGGTATTCCTGCAACATTTTACCTCCACACATCTTGCTCATTGCACATCTTGCAGACTGCACTGCTTTTGTCCAACTCGTCCCTGTCCTTATACCTTTTAAAGCAAAATGCAGCCACACAACTGCTTTCAACTTTGAGGGTGTCTTTGGAGCAGCGCAGGGTTCCGCCATGTTTGTTATGAAGAGCCAGCCACGCACGATGCCAAATCTCGTTGTGCAACGGCAATTCATGCCAGAGGAGGTGTCACATGGGAAGGGGGGTTGTAGTAATAAAAGACCGATCTTTGAGTAAACTGAATCAACATCGTAAATTTCAATTTAAAAAAAAATCGATCTGAATCGGAAAAACTATTGTTTTGAACCCAGCCCGAAAAGAAACTAAAATTTACCAACCCCAGCTTTAATGCTAACAAAACAAATACAGTTGCTTAATTGGATAAGCTGAGAAACAGTGAACAGTAAAATACAAATCCACTGAAATGCTTAATTACACTCCACTGAATTATAATAATCCCAACAAATCTAATAAAGCTCAGAAACACCAATACAAGCACTCCACAGGACTGATTTTAGCATCCATAACAGGAGACAACACATGTTTGTTCCTGAAAACCCAGATCCACAGAGGAATAAATGGCTGATATTTCCTCCTGGCAGACACGCCCGTCTACCGAGGCCTTGTTTGGAAATTTGGAGAACTAATCCTTCATGAATTCACTGTGTGCCGTGTTCCAATGTGTTGAGGACACAAGAGCTGGTAAAGAGAGCTCAGGGTTACTCAGGCTCCAGCACATGTTCAGGCATGTTTAAAACAGTTCGAATATTGAGACGGGGCACAGAGGGACGGTCAGAAAAGACACAGAGAGGGTGGGGATGAGAGTGACTCCAAACCACAAACAAATTAAATGATAGAAATCAAAGTGGGTTAATCAGAAGCTAAACAAGGCTCGCTATAATGGTAGCAGCTTTTCCATCTCTATCAGAGATTTACAGAAAAGTTTGTAGCTATTTTAAATTCATATCATCCCTTTTAAATGGCCCACTGCTCCTACCACCCCGCAAAATGATTATAACAACTATATAAGGGCAGTGGTGGCTTAGTGGTAAAGGCGATGGGTTACTGATTCGAAGGTCAGCGGTTCAGTCCCCACCATCCTCACTGTTGGGCCCTTGAGCAAGGCCCTTAACCCTCAATTGCTCAGTTGTATAAAAATGATAATTGTAAGTCGCTCTAATGCTGTAAAGTTAAATGTAAATATAAGAACAACATCCAAAATTGGTCCTTCAACTATTCCATATGTAAAGAGTTGAATGTGATTTTACAAGGCAGACACTGATAATATACAGGTTTAGGTGCTGCGTGAAGGCGGAGCTCCTGACAGATATGGATAAGTGTCTTAGGCTGGAGCTATGAAAGCAGCGCAGCTCCTTAAAGGCCAGAATCAACTTCGACCCTGCAGGAAATGAATAAACAAGCAAATATATAAATAAATCTCCTCCAAGTTTCCTGAATTCATTCTGGAGTGAAAGCAGGAAGGGTTAACACTGAGTCTGTTCACCGCCTTTGACTTGCTGATTTCCGCCCTCATTTGTTTCACCTGTTTTGTTAGTTTAATTATCTGTTTAACAAGTTTTTGTTCCGTGCTACAGTTCATGGCAAATGTTTGTCTGCCTACATGAGTTAGATTACGTTTTTATTTTACTATGTGCGAGTCTGAGTGGTGCTGTATCTCCACTTGTGGAGATGTCCACACTTGAACAGTGTCTCCACCTGTTCAACACATATCAACATGTCATATTTGCAAGAATTACTTCCTGAGTAGCATGAAACCACCCACACACATGTACACACCTCCCCTGTTAACTCACCTGGCAGTCTGTTCATGTTGACACCCTGGGCGGACAGTCCAATGCCCATGTACCTGTAAACAACAGTGAGAAAAGAAAGCAAAGGTTGAAACCAAGAACTCTGTATAATTAACAATTATTCACTGAAGGCGAGTTGGATGTTGCAGGACAGCCCCTGCGACAAAACATTGAGGGGACTATTCAATTTAGCCACATCCACCGAGCCTGAGGCGAATAATTGTTTTAGTTTATTACATGAGAACAGAAAACACAAAGTTTAGATTTATTTTTATTTTAGGTAACAGTATCTTTTCAGACACATTCAAAGGTTTAGTGTATAAACTACACAGAAACAAGGAAAAGCAAACTAAAACAAGATTTGTATTGATTATTTTTACCTCTTAGAACCATTACAGACCCAGGTGAGCTCTGCTCATAGTGTAACGGTGTACCAAGTTTTAGTATACAGTATACTACAGAGAACCGTTAGTGAACAGCGCTCTGTAACAGCGTTTTTTGTTAAACTCATCCAAAGTTTTAATAGTGACCTACTAGTCCTAATAGTGATCCTAGTGAAAAACTGTGAGTGTCTATTGTTTTTATTAAAGCATTATCCACTCGGGAGAATATCTTTTAACCCCAAGATAGCAAACCAATCAGACTGCGTCATTCCTACGTAGTATACTGTATATACTACTTTACAATGTCACCTACATAAACTGCAGCATCAAACAAGAAACAGCACTGAAACTAATCAACAAGAAACAATCTCATCAGGGTGGTGATATGAAAAAATTATAAACTAGCATGCTAATATACAGATTTAGGCTCTGCCTAAAAGTGGAACTCACCATATGATCTTTTTAAGTTGTGTTTCACGTCCAAATGTAAATGATTTATGTTGATGTTTTAAAATCCACCTTCTCTGGAAAATTTATAGAAGCAATGGCAAACTACTTTTGCATGCAAGCGGTACTCAATAGGTAAACTCTGGTCGCAAATGTAATTTAACTTGGACCAAGACCTAACGCTTTACACTAATTTAAATGTCATTTAAATGGATTTTTAATAGAGAACTTTTCTGTGTCTCAAAGGAGATTGCATGCTGGTTAGTTGTTCTCAAAGGACCCGATTTACATATTTACACTTTTACCACCAGGTAAACACTCACAGAAGCTGTGACAGCATTGCTATGACAATGGTGAAGTCACATGACTAACCATTGTATCATCCTATCAATTAACATTGGCGTTTGCAAGCTAGCGTGTTGAGGTATGCATTCATACCTAAAGAGCAGATTTAAAATTGTTTAATAAGTAAAAAATGTTTCTTAGTAAAAACCAAGTGTTTAAGACTTAAGAGATTAAAAACTACATGTTCGTATTCCGGGACGCATGGAAGCATAAAACCAGGCAGGGACCACCTTAAAGACGGTGGCAATAATTCCGTACTTGCTGGAACTTTGCTTGATTGACCTTCCTTTCTCTGGATCTCCGACTGATATCGGAGTCGCCTTGTTCTATGATATAAGGATTCTGTGATTGGCATTTTTAGCGTAGCGAGGTTAAGAATCTGCTTCTTTTCTGATGAAAGAATGTTTCAGTCACTGATTTTAGAATAAATAAAGTCTTAACCTCAAACATATTAAATATTTAGGAACTCTATAGTTATGAAGCAAAACATTTCACGTGGGAAGCGTTTCTGGCTGGCGGCATGGTGGGGTAGTGGTTAGCCCTTCCACCTCACGGCAAGGAAGTCCTGGGTTCGAGTCCCAGGCTTGGTGAGGGTGCATGTTCTCCCTGTGCTTTCGTGGGTTTCCTCTGGGTACTCTATCTTCGTCCCACATCTCAAAGACATGCACATTAGGCTAATTCCAATGGGTGTTCCAAATCCCTGGCAATCCCAGGCACCTTCTGGAGCCTTTCTCACCCAGTGTTGTCTGAGAAAGGCTCCAGAGTTCCCCGCCAAAAGTATTGGAACAGCTTTCTATACACTGAAGATATCTGGACAACACCGTGGTGTAGTGGTTAGCAAGAAGGTCCTGGGATCATGTCCTGGCCTCTGTGACGGTGTTTCTCTGTGGAATCTGCATGTTCTCCCTGTGCTTGTGTGGATTTCCTCCAGATACTCCGATTTCCTCCCACAATCCAAAGACATGCAAATTGCCCCTAGGTGTGTGTGTGTGCGCGTGTACTGGTTCTGTTATGGACTGGTGAACTGTACCTCACCTTCACCTAGTATCACTTGAGCTAGGTGCCAGCCTCCAAGCAATCCTAGTAGGATTTAGAACTTGCTCAAAGCACAAATAGTTACACCACATGCAACATATTGACAAAAATTAAGCTTTTATTTGTAAAAATTGCAGAGTTTATTGGTCATTTCCCTTTACCGCTTTTGGGGATTTACTTTCGATTTTCGTTCAACCACTTGCAAAACAAACTGTTTCTGTTCTTCACTGTGGGCCAGAGATTCATTGAAAGACTGCATGCCACTGCTTTTTCTGCCAAATCATTTGTCACTCGCAGGGAAAGTAGGGGCGGTGGTGGCCTGCTGAATTACTGATCCCAAGGTTGGGGGTTCAAGCCTCACTATCAATGGGTCGTCACTGATTTACACCATTACAGTTAACTGGGTTATCAAAGGCCAGCCATGTTTTTCACTGTCTGTGGTGAGGGGCATGTAAAAGAATCATTGCTGACTTTCGTCAAGAGTAGGAGTTTCTGCCCGGTGGTGGCCTGGCGAGCTGTCCAGGGTGTACTCTGCCCTCGCCCAGAGCCGGCTGAGATGGGCGCAATCCTCCCTGCGACCCTAATTAGGATTAAGCGCTTCAGAAAATGAACGAACTTGCAGGGAAAGTACAATAGCTTGAGCCTCTTTGTATGATTGTTCAGCTTCCCATTATTGTGGATCCTTTTTCAAGAAAAGTTTGATCCAGTTCCAAGATCGCATTATATAGTCTCGCGCGCTACACTTGGCACCTAAATGCTAAACTTTGGCCGCGTTGAGCAAGTAGTAAATATTGAGCTATCTGCCTCGAAATTTATATTTGGAGTTTTTGTATGTAGTGTCACAACAATTTAACCAAGCCAGTACAAAACATTAAAGTTTAAATTTTCCCATATTGTTAAGACGCACACTGACTCGGAGCTACGTCACTCACAGTTATATGAGAGAGAGAGAGAGAGAGCTACGTCACTCACAGCTGTGAGAGAGCTACGTCACTCACAGCTGTGAGAGAGCTACGTCACTCACAGCTATGAGAGAGAGAGGTACGTCATTCACAGCTATGAGAGAGAGAGGTACGTCACTCACAGCTATGAGAGAGAGAGGTACGTCACTTACAGCTATGAGAGAGAGAGAGCTACGTCACTCACAGCTATGAGAGAGAGCTACGTCACTCACAGCTATGAGAGAGAGCTACGTCACTCACAGCTATGAGAGAGAGAGAGCTATATCACTCACAGCTATGAGAGAGAGAGCTACGTCACTCACAGCTATGAGAGAGAGAGAGCTATATCACTCACAGCTATGAGAAAGAGAGCTACATCACTCACAGCTATGAGAGAGAGAGAGCTATATCACTCACAGCTATGAGAAAGAGAGCTACGTCACTCACAGCTATGAGAGAGAGAGAGCTACGTCACTCACAGCTATGAGAGAGAGAGAGCTAAGTCACTCACAGCTATGAGAGAGAGAAAGCTATATCACTCACAGCTATGAGAAAGAGAGCTACGTCACTCACAGCTATGAGAAAGAGAGCTACGTCACTCACAGCTATGAAAGAGAGTCGCCACTCACAGCAATGAGAGAGTGCGACGTCACTCAAAATTATGAGAAAGAGATACATCACTCACAGTTATGAGAGAGAAAGAGCTACATCACTCACAGCTACAAAAGAGAG
Source organism: Neosilurus mollespiculum (assembly GCA_030014195.1). Lineage (NCBI taxonomy): Eukaryota > Metazoa > Chordata > Actinopteri > Siluriformes > Plotosidae > Neosilurus > Neosilurus mollespiculum. The sequence continues at coordinate 31,107,895 of JAQMYF010000004.1, forward strand.
AGCTATGTCACAGCTACAAGAGAGAAAACTGTCACTCACAGCTACATCACTCACAACTACGAGAGAGAGCTACGTCACTCACAGCTACAAGAGAGAGAGAGAGAGAAAGAGAGCTACATCACTCACAGGTACAAGAGAGAGAGAGAAAGAGAGGTACATCACTCACAGCTACAAGAGAGAGAGAGAGAAAGAGAGCTACGTCACTCACAGCTACAAGAGAGAGAGAGAAAGAGAGGTACATCACTCACAGTTGCGCGAGAGAGAAAGGGCATCATTATTCACAACTATGAGAGAGAAAGCTACAAAAAAATCGCTACGTCACTCAAAGCAACGAGAAAGATTGAGAGAGCGCTACGTCACTCACAGCCACGAGAGACAGAGAGAGAGATGTCGCTCATAGCAATAAAAGATAAAGAGAGATGGAAAGAATTATGTTACTCACAGCTACAACAGAGAGAGCTACGTCACTCACAGCTACTGGAGAGAGAGGGAGCAAGCGAGAGATAGAGTGAGTGCTAAGTCACTGTCAGCCACGAGAGGGAGAAAGGGAGCTACATCGCTCACAGCTACAACAGAGAGAGAGCTACGTCACTCACAGCTACAAAAGAGAAAGAGCTACGTCACTCAGCTATGAGAAAGAGCTACGTCACTCACAGCTACAAAAGAGAAAGAGCTACGTCACTCAGCTATGAGAAAGAGCTACGTCACTCACAGCTACAAAAGAGAAAGTGCTACGTCACTCAGCTATGAGAAAGAGCTACGTCACTCACAGCTACAAGAAAGGGAGCTACGTCACTCACAGCTACAAAAGAGAAAGAGCTACGTCACTCAGCTATGAGAAAGAGCTACGTCACTCACAGCTACAAAAGAGAAAGAGCTACGTCACTCAGCTATGAGAAAGAGCTACGTCACTCACAG
>JAQMYF010000004.1:31114953-31128468 GCA_030014195.1 Neosilurus mollespiculum
CCCTGCGATGGCCTGGCGAGCTGTCCAGGGTGTACCCCGCCCTCGCCCAGAGTCGGCTGAGATGTGCGCCAGCCTCCCAGCGACCCTAATTAGGAATAAGCGGTTCAGAAGATGAATGAATGAATGAATTTTCGGTAATCATAGCAGTTTCTCGTGGACACATTGACTCTACATTACCATGTCATCATATGTCACTTCCTTGTTTATGCTTCGTATTGCTACTATTTTTGTAATTTTCATGCAATTTCATTGGAAAAATTTAATTGCATTTATTCATTCATTTTCTAAGCTGCTTAAACCTAACTGGGGTCACTGGAACAAAGGAATGAAAAATACTGCAACATGAAGTACAATTTTTCTGCTACAAACTATTGCACTGAGTCCGCAATAATCCTAAAAACCAGATTTGAAATCCTGGAGGGATGAATAAAACTACTGCAATACTTTTCCTGATTTTCACAAGGTTTAAGTCCTGCTGTGTATGTGATGAAGCTGCAACTGGTAACTCCCTGGTTGTAACTGGGAAAAAGCACAGAAAACTACCTCTTGACTCAAAATGCACACCGAACATCCTGAGCTGGGAAATGGCGTTATTACAACTTGCAAATTAACACGTTCAAGGCACCAAAAACGCAGCTTTGGTTTGATGAAAGCTGTCTGTGACATTCTGTAGCCACTCCGTACTTCTAGCATTCTAACACTTACCCATCTCTCCCTTTGCTGACAATCTTCACCTCGAAGTAGTAGATACCACAGGCAGCCGGGATTGGGTGGGTAGCTCGCACGGATGCCGCGTCTTTGTGGTTTTTGCCGTGACCTGGAAAGAGAGCGGATAAGGAGAAAACAATGAGTCACTGATTCAGGGTTTTTCCTCCCCAGAGAATTCAAAGCCAGTCGCCGTTCTTAAATTACATGCTGCAATAACAAAACACCGTTTTCGTAACCATGCACTGTTCTGCTCTTCTCTTCAGTGGAAATCTGTAAGTTAACTTTAACACCATCGGTCCAAAGAGATGGTGTGGCAGTTAGTACGCTTGAGCAAGTTCATGAATTGTGCTTTGTTTTGGACTGGAGGAAACACTGCGTCGATATTTTCCGAGCGTGGAAAACCTTGTGATCACACACACTTCTGAAACCAGGGCCTATAAGGCAGACAGCGGAAATCCTGATGTGACACCAGCTCTCCCAGTCCATCATGCTATACTCAGAATTATACCCTGATTAGTATTTTTTCTTAAGGTTGAATATCTAACCTATTTATTGAAACCCCACGAGAACAAACCTAGAACCTGGGACTGGAAATAGACCCGTCATTTCAGACAAAGGTCACAGACTGAATCTCTCTCTCTCGTGCACACGCACACACACACTCGCAGAGAACAATGGTAAATGTGTGACTGGAAGAAGAAGCCCACGGCCTCAATATGTTTTAATAATGATTAACACATGAGCCTGTATGACTAAGAACAACATGAAAATTCCATTCAGTTCTATATGGCCAAACTCACATGTCTGATATTATCAATGTAATATTAACCACCTCAGGATAATTACTACATTACCTGTCCAAGGAAAGGTGGGTGTCACTGGATAGTTCTTAATTTTTATATATTTATATATATACAAACTTTGCGATGTGTAACTGATGGTGTGTTCAACCGAGTCAGAGTTTAAGTGTGTGTGTGCGTATGTATATATATATATATATATATATATATATATATAATAAAACACAGAAACATAAAGAACACACAGAAAGAAAGAAAAGTTAACTAAAACAAGATTTTGACATTTTCTTTTTCCTTTTTATATTTTAACCATGACAGAGGCGGGTCAGGTGAGCTCCGCACACTCAGAGTAGAGGTAAGTGCTCTGTAGTTAATGGTTCATTTCTACATCCTACTCATCTAGAGTTTAGTACATACTACATGGGAATGTAAGTAAACCACGCTTATACTAAATCAGAGTTTTAGTATATATTACATGAAAACACAAGTCAAACTAAAATGAGATTTTTATGGTTTATTTCTATACTTTAAAGAATCAGAAAGACACCGTGTCCTCCAAGAGACTGTGACAAACCTTCAGTGTTTATTTTGAATCAAGCATTATCCACTCGGAATAATTATTCTTAATCCCCTGAGAGCGGACCAATCAGATTGCTCTGTTCCCATGTAGTACATACTAATAGACATTATCCACATTACAAACTCAGAAGAATGCTTGAATAAAAAAGTTAATAATTTTAGTTTGCTTTTCTTATGTTCTCATGTAATATATTCATTTATTCATTTTCTGAACCGCTTAATCCTAATTAGGGTCGCGAGGAGGCTGGATGTAATATATACTAAAATAATTATTCACCTCCAGCTCAGTCAATGTCGCCGATTAGGATTTTTTGGCATGAGACAGATGAACAAGCTGGATTTTGCTATTTAATGATGTGTTTAGTAGCATGTAAAAAAAAAAAAAAAAAAAAAAATGTAACTTGGTCCCTATCATCATAACTAAACATTCCCACGGACTGATGTTGTCATCAGCCCAGTGCACCCAAACACACCAGTGCTGTTGTTTTGCCATATCAGCAACCGTACAGCATGTGTAAGCCTCTGAGAACATCAAGCTGATGATTGAAGAAACTGAAAAACTCATTTCTGTCGGTCATGCTAGAGCCACGCAGAAAGACAAGGACCATTACAGTGATGTGTAGAAACATCACCCAGACAATACTTTCCCTACTGGGAGTCAGAACCTGTGCTCAAAACAGCAAAACTTGTTTTAAACAAGCAGTTCAGAAGTTCTAAAACTTTCGGCTGCCAACAAGGAAGAAACATATTTGTACAGACAGCACTGGTGAGACCTGACTTTTGAAATTGAGATGAGAAAAACAAGACGACCTACAAGACGATTATAATAATTCCAAGCTGTCAAGCACAGAACCATAAATGGCTAGCACGCTAAAGGCTTAGCAACAAGGGAATCAATCATAACCTACCCCTTGCATCAAGGGGTTATTTGCCTCCTTGTCTGTATGATGGGAATTCCTAGCAGCCATTATAGCTCATGTAAGCTAACTAGCTAATATACGGGACTGTAAGTTTAGGGTCCACAGGGTTGTGAATACTCATACTCACCGTATCCACTGGTGTTTTATGGTGCTTGGGTGTTTATGTTATTCTCCACATTGACAGACATGTTGGCAATAATGTTTACATGCACATGGGTCACCAGTGCTCGCAAGTACCTTCTTGGAAACAAGTTATACACAAGATTTTTCTTTTCTTACTTTATATGTGAACATGCTTTAGCATGGTAGCTTAAATTAAGTCCGGATAAAATGGCTTAGCATTTAACAAATGTTCAGTTGAATCATTTTCGCTGTTTAACTCGAAGAACAAATTAATGTCTTAAAAAAAATCTCACTGACTGAAAAAGTCTAAGTCCAGCCTTCCACCTTAACACACAGACTTAAGCCCCAGTTGGCCAGTAAATTCACACATGGGGGGGCATTAAACCGCAAAAAGTCGCAATGGTAAATATAAAGGTAATCTGCAGATGAATGAACGGCGGGACTTACCATTCGTTCCAGTAAACGAGTGGATGCGTGTCTGATGTATGTAAACATAAGCTTGTATGATTTTTATATGCGCCAAGTTTCATTTTATTCAAAAGTTTAATAGATTATATATGATTTTATAGTTTAATACCTGTATACTGTTATTTTTGCCATTAATCTGACTAACTGACGACTTCACGTCCTACTTTTGTGATTTCGCACACTCGCAAGATTAAAACTGGCGGCCTGTCAAACAAAAGATAAACGCAAACTATCAAACGGATTTTAACAGAAGTAAAAATAGCTGTTTAGAATGTCGAAACCCCTCAGTCAGGACACCTGAAGTGCAGGACAAATTTTATATGTTCAAGGTCACTGTGCCAAGCACAACAGTCACATTAACAGTCAGAAAATTAGCTACCCCACACACAGGTTTAGGTCATAGGGAGTGCCTATGCAAAATTTCAGAAAGCCAATGGCCAGAAAGCCTTTGACAAAATGTTCACACCCCGCCCGCTAAGCCAACAACAATACCCCTCCAGCCATAACTGGCTGAGGGGTAAAAACCACCTGATAATGAAAATATACACATGTTCATGTGTAACAGGAGAGTATGAAAGGTTTTCCTTTCATTTCACTTTAATATTAAAATCTTTAAAAACTTCTAAGAACAAAAAGTTTGTTGTTGTTTGGATGAATCATTACTCTGTAGTTACAGTTATTCAGTTAGAAGAAGGTGGTATGTTCCAATCTCTGACTGGTCCTGTATATATGATTAATATATTAAGTTTTATGCAAAAGTGCTTTACTTTAGACACTGGAAGCCAGCTTAAATCACTGTTAGATATGGGTAGGTATGTTTATAACAAATGTATTATGGGTTACATTTGACATTTAGGTCAGAATATTCCTTTGCGTTGGACACACCTTGTTAGATTTTGCATGAAGGTGAAAGAACTCAAAGCAAGTCGGGGGAACTTTCCAGTTCATATGTACTGCTCAACATGGACACAGCTGTTGTACACAAGCTAATAACTAGCACAGTAATAGCCTAGCTTTATTATCTCAGGAAAAACAGCATGTTTAAAGGCGCCTATTCACTACTGAATATCCTACGTGTGTCTTATCTTCTATTATCAGTTCATTTTCAATGAATATAAAGCTTTCCACGTAAAACCACCCCAGCTCAAAAGCATAGTATCACTTATTTACCTGTTCTACTGTTTTGGGTCAGTATCTGTTTACAATAACAACCATGTGACCGTGGGAACGATCTTGCGCATGTGAGGTAATTTGTCAGCGCAATATCAATTTGTAGAAAGTGGAAAAGTCTGAGATCAAGCATTTACAGAAGACAGTGGACCGGTTAGCAGGTCCACCTCACAGCAAGAAGGTCCTGGGTTCAAGTCCTGTGCTCGAGAGTTTCTGTGTGGAGTTTGCATGTTCTCCCTGTGCTTCCATGGGTTTCCTCCAGGTACTCCAGATTCCCCCCACAGTTCAAAGACATCCACATTAATTAATTGGCTGTTCCAAATTGAGTGTGAATATTTGTGTGTGTATGTGTGTGTGTGTGTGTGTGTGTTGGCCCTGTGATGGTCTGTTTAGCTATTTAGGATGTACCGTGCTTTTACCCAGTGTCAGCTGAGGTAGGTTCCAGCCTCCCCGCGCCCCTATTAGGATTAAACGGTTCGGTGAGTGAATGATAGTGTAAAAAGGCAGCATGGTGGTTTCCTCCAGGTACTCCGGTTTCCTCCCACAGTCTAAAGACATGAACATCAGGTTAACTGGTTGTTCCAAATTGGCCCAGGTGTGAGTGTGAGTGCAACTGATTGTGTGCATGCTGGTCATGCGATGGTCTGGTGAGCTGTTCAGGGTGTACCCCACCATCGTCCAGTGTCAGCTGATATAGGCTCCAGCCTCCCTATGACCATAGTAGGATTAAACGGTTTGGCAAATGAGTGAGTGATAGAATAAAGTCTAATTTTTTGATACCATCAGACAACCTGCTGTGTGCTGGCTGCAATAACACTGCGTAATTATTTCAATTATTTTATTCTGTCCTATTCCACAGTGATAAACATACTTAAATAAGAAAAGAAAAAAAAAAAAAAAGAGGACTATTTAAAGGTTTCTTCTCGGGTGTTCAGCTAACAAAAGCCTAAAGCTTGTAATGATGCGTCAGGGACAGAGACTGATTTAGGATCCACTTTTCCCTGCAGACATATCCTAGATCCTACAGCCCTAATATGCGTATATTCACGTGGAGGTGTTCGCTTACTTCCAGTCACTGAGACTATGTGAGGTGAGTCTCTGCGTACGTTTGTAGATAAGAGTGCTAAGTAGAACATGTCCATGATGCCCTGATTGCTTTATATGAAGTGACTGACACATGAATAACAAAGTCAAAGACAACCAAACAGAACAAATGGTACTGATGGGTCCTTGGAGCTGCGTAGGTACGTGCGGACGCAGTCATTCTGAAATCATGTAAGCAAAACATATAATGTTATCTGACAACATTCAGTATATCCTCTCCAACCTCACACAACTGGAAATGATGCAGTTCCATGTACGGAGTTTGAACCGCTCCACACTAGGCAGTTCACACTGCATTGCTCCAGTCTATTATTATGCAGCGCTATAATATTAGCGCTAATAATCAGAGTGAATATTCATGTGCTCGGAATACAGTAGCAATATTAATCACCCCTATTTATAGCTTTCTCAGTCCTCTGAGCCACAGCAGGCCTCCCTCCTCCCTCCATGTCCCCAAAAACATCCATAATAAAACATAACATGCACACAAAACCTATAAATAGCTCACGTACCCGAGCGCAGTACTGTCAGACGACCCTGTATGTGCTAATCCCACACACACATGCGCAATCTCAAAAATGCACACATATGCGCTCTCTCCTGCCCCCATCCACTCATATTCTGTTCTATTAATACCAGCAACAAAAACACATACACACGTGATCTAACTGCACAGAGGCGCAAGACGACGCTGATGGATTTTCTGCTTTACCACGTGTCTCTCCTTGCTCATGCACACACCCCGACAGAGCTTCCTTCCCCTTGACATAACCATAGGCCTGTCACTGGTGAATAGATGATACTCTAACAATGCTCAATCAAAAGAGGCCCATTCACGTCTCCACTATACTAAATAAAGATGAAATACAGTGGTATCTCTTGGAAATAAAATGGAATCGGTCTCGGTGTCTTTCTGAAGCCATTTGTTTACTCCTGTACGCGAGTGTTAATGACCCCTGCACTGGCCTCCATCATCTTTCTAATTTCACTTGAAATCGTACCCCTTCTTCTGTTTGTTAGCACTTGATCTCTGCCTTTTCTACTTTCTAGGAATGGGTGTTGCACTTCCAAGTTATCTCACATGTGCAAGGTCGTTCCACTGGTCACGTTGTTCTTGTAAACAGACACAGAACCAAAACAAGATGTAGAACAGGTGAATATGAGATACTAAGCCCATGAGCTGGGATGATTTCACCAGGAAACCTTTATATTCATCCGAAATGATAATAGCAGAAGAAAAACCCATCAGATATTCACTCATGAACAGACACCTTTAACACACAGCAGTCCTGCAACTGCCAGAGCTGCTCTGTAGTCTTATTTGCAGAACACTGATCTCGCCCCCTCGCCACTTTCTCTCTTATCAGCTGATTACTGCAAAACGGCTTAATCATTAATTAAAACAGAAACCTTACTGAAACCCTAACACGAAATTGTGAAGTTGACGTTCAGGTCATATTCCTTTCTGCGCGGATGAAAACCCCCGCCTTCTGACAAGGCTCGAACAGAAATACCGAGATACACGATGCGAGTCACATTTCTTCAAAGGACACGTTTCAGATGCAGGAGCCACAACATCAGCACGACTAAAATCAAAAACACAACCACGTCGGTGCTCGTCCTACCCGAAGCCTTTCCATTATTCAGAATAAATGTCAGAACTGACGACTCGGTGCACGTTCATAGCGCGGCAGGGCAGAAATAAATCCAGGAACAGGGGAAAAGGATAAGAGGGAAACAAACAGACAAGGAGCAGCATGCCAGTGTCAGCAAACACAGCTTCCCAGGCTTGCACCCTGACAGTAAAAAGAAGCCACAACAATCTGGCAGTGTCACGAAACATGCATGGCTGGGTATTCAGAAGTCAGAAATTCCTTTTCATGGAAAACAAGGGGCACCGTACACTGACCAGCATCTGAGCAAACACACTCGTCTGTCAAGTTCATCCTTCCACGGTGAAGACAAGCTGAGATTTCTTCTCCGTGTTCGCTGGGTAGAAATGTCACACTGTCAGACTTGAACCAGGAACTGACTGACGTACAGCTTACAGGAATAAGGAGTTACATCATGTCACATGGCGGTTCATGTCGATGACGAGTAGCATCATCATTTATCAATCTAACACAGAACCCGGTGCAGGAATCATCATACGACACGTTTCTCACGTGATTCATGAAGCACTTCAGATCACACAGGTACAGAGAGATTGAGAGAGAGAAAGAGAGAGAGAGAGAGAGAGAACACATCTGAGAGATACCACCACCATGAAGAATAGTGACTCAACAGTAACTCATCCCTGGCTATAAGGAAAATTTAAAAGGATGCACCATTGCTGGGATTTAATAACAGGCCACACTTTATTTATAAACTACTACGTTACAAATCCATTATTGATGCTTTGAACGGCTTCTATTTATTACAATCAGTTTCACCTAAAGCAACGTCCACACAGTAAGCGATGAGCAACAAGCGATTTGTGCGACACGTGACATACTCAAGCAACACAGGCGAACCGTTTTGGCGATCTGCTTAGCAAAGTGTTCTGGCTGCCTAGGTAACCCTTTCGCATTTTTCCCCACTTCCAAATAATTCACCATGAGCAGCTAGTTCCTTACAGGAAGTGTAGGTCTGCGAGCAGTATCTAGCTAGCACACTAATAACCGGGTACAGAATGAAGACTCTTGTGCATCATGAACCGGGAAATTTGCCAAACCACTTCATCCTACTTTGGACATGGGGAGGCTGGTGCCTTTCTCAGCCAACACTAGGAAAAGGCAGGGAACACTATGAACAGCTTGCCAGACCATCGCAGGGCCATCACACTCACAACCAGGCTCAAGTTGGAATAGCTTATTAGCCATCCTTATGAGGACAGTCGCTACACAATTGATTGACTTTATTCCCCAATTCTTTAACTGAACCTCACCATCCACAGTCGCTATGGTGACCGAGCCAGTGCATCAGTGTATATCAGCGTATAGTTCCGTTTAAAAAGGTCAGTCGATGGGGTATTAATGAATTACATTGTTTTGAATGATAATGTATATGTGACCCATCACAGAAAAGCGAGTGTTTAGTTAGTGTAAATTATTTGTGTTATGATTTAAAAGGCTGAAAATCCTGGTAGGTTTTGGTTAGTTACTTCAAAACTAGACAATAATGTTAGAAAATCTGGTATCATTTTAAAGTTTAGGATACCAGCTACAAAATGGTACCAAATAACTCAAAATTAATCATTTCCGACTTAATACCCACTTAGCTGTGGTGAGGTCACACGTGGTGCAGTTCTATGGCTGGTTAAAATGTGTTTACTGGGAATTTATTAAACCTAAAAACGTTCATTTCGGACCTTTCTTACATCCCCATTTCATGATTACAGCATCAGTGTTCGAGTCCATATTCACTATGATGCTTCATAAAGAAAGCACTTTGTTGTGCTTAGAGCCACTGCAGACTATATTAAAAAAAGTAAAGGAATCAACCTGAAGAAGGAAACTAAAAGAAACAGGAATTTGTAACGAGGCAGGTCATAATTTTATGCTTTTCATGAACAAACACGGTTTTGTTCATTATTAACATTTATAGTTAGTTTCCATGATGCCTTTTTGTGGTAATTTCCCACCTCTTTTTTTTTTTTTTTGCACTTTCAACCTGCAAAGTGGAAAATATACAGAGACCTCGAAGAAAGTGTTTTTCTGTTTGTTCTTTCGGGGCTCATAAAAACTTTTAAGGAATGCATTAACCTTTGCACGAGCGCTGAACACATGCGTGGTGCCCCATATAACACCATCGACCCACAGGTCAGGTCCCCTTGCATACACGGGCACCACACATGTACAGTACAGACCTACGGAAGTCCGTGTAGGTATTTCACTCTGGTAAGTGTGTGCTTCAGTAGAGTAAGGCATGGACTGATGTTCTTAGCACTCGTGAAAGGTTTAAGGTAACTGATTTCCTTTATCTACACTTTCACATTTACAGGCCTGAGTGTCTATTGGTACTACACTGAGCTTCAAACATTCACACAACATTCAGATCTCACATTTCAGCAGAGCAACATCCACAGAAATCGAGAGGAACAGCAACAAGCTTGCTGGGTAATGTTGGCACTAACACTGATGTTCAGAATTCTCATCCTTCATTAAACCGGAATGGAGCTGGTGGTTCCTCGAGGTGAGGAGTTGAGGGGCTTTTTGGGTGGTTTTTACCAGTTGCACGAGAAAATTACAAGAAGCAGGCATCATGCGAACCATAAATCTGGTTAATTCAGCTCATACAGGCAGGGGTGGAAATTAACACTAGTCCGCTGGCCCGTGGCAAGTCAAAAATCTGTAGGATGAGTCAAATTAGCTAGCAAGTCATCCTGCTGGTGACCCGACAAATCCAATAGGCAAAGATACAGTGTTCCTGGTCAGTAAATATGAAGGAGGACTCACAGTTTCATAACTTCACTAGTCCTGTTGGCCAGTAGCTTCGTTTTGCTAAACTTTGTTTTGTTGCCACGTCATTTGAATCTGCATTATTAAACCGTGCTTAGTTTGGCAATGTAGCCCGGCAGAAAATTCAAGATTTTGGGTTCATCAGCAGAGTTCATCAAAACCAGAGTGAAAATTTTATTACCAAAGCATTTACGTTCCTATTTTCTTATAAACTTGAAATATAAAATATATTCCTTTAGTTTCTTTTTTTTTTAAATAAACAATAACTGTTCATTATTTATTTATGATCATTCCTAAAGATTTAAGTTAAATTTATTAGTATATACTACACAGGAATGGTGTGATCTGATTGGTCCACTATCTCAGGATTTAAAAAAAAAAAAAAACGTTATTCTGAGTGGATAACGCTTGCATCAAAAAGATAGACACTCAGTTTTTTCACAGCCATTTGGAGCAAGACGTGTTATCATCATCACGCTTTAAAATGGGAAAATAAACCATGATCTTGCTTTAGTTTGTTTTTCTTGTGTTTCACGCTTCATGAAGCATGCTTTACTGGTTTACTGTTAAATGAGTAAACAGATCCTACCCTATTAGCAACAGCGCATTCAGCTCAGCTCAGAGCGCAGAGCTCACCTGACCGGCCTCTGTCAGGGTTAAAATACAAAATTCTTGTTTTAGTTTGCTTTTCTTTATGTTTTCGCATAGTATATATATTTAACCCTTCAAGAGAACTAAAGAGAATTAAAGAGACTAAACTTCTAGCACCTAGACTTTCCTACCAGTTTGCATTTTAAGTAAAGCTAATAAAAATTAAAATTGCTGTTCATAAAGTGTCTATCGACGGTACATGTCGCTATCGTTTTATTGCCCAGGCTGAACAGAAATCTACGAGGCCACTGGAGTTGTTGATCTGACTGCGTGAACCTACAGCACTGTTGCTGTGGCTTGTTACAATTCTTTTTTTATGACTGCTTAGTCATGCTACTCCAATCAGTTTTTTTAAAAGATTCGAAATAAACTCTTTAAAACATTTGTAAACTGCAGATGAAATAATGTTGACACCCAAAAGGAAACGTTATATTGATTTTTCTTTTCGCTCTGAAGGATGGGCGGGACTAATAGGCCTCACTGGCCTATTGATATCATTGATCAATTCGTACCGTGATATATCGCTAACAAACTTAACGATAATCTGTTAGAAAGCTGAGCAGGAGAACCATGTGTAAGCTCTTTACCTACATGCTTTTTCAGTTTGGGTATACGGCACAAACCCTTAAACATAAATCCAGTGAATGTTCCGATATTACAAGATATATACACCTTAATTACTCTACACTCTACTAATGAACGTCAATATAAAATACAAAAGATTCCTAAAACAGAGCCTTTTTTATTATTATTATGGATTGTCATGCCATTCTGATATCCTAATTAAAGCCGAGACAGCTCTTATCTTAACAAAGCAGCAACTCCAACAAATTAGCCTCAGTACAGCTTTGAGAAACGGAAACCGGGCACCCTCGCCAAAATAGCACTGAAATCACCAGGGCAAGGGGGAGTAGCAGCTTAAATCCCGTACGAAGCCGAGCTGCTGCAAACGCAGTGGGACAAAAGGTGCTCAGATCCAGATTAGGACAAAGAGCTGAGTCTGAGAGGCGCATGCTTCTGTCAATGCTTATTAAAGGTATTATGGAAATCTCAAATAAGCACCGTTATTAAATATCAAGCTAACTGTCCTCAGTGCAGCAATAATAATCATCATCATCATCATAAGTCTGTTCACACGGTCATATTGACAAAGGGCATTCCATATGACAGTTCATACAAACCAACTGCTAAACAGTCAGTCAGAGTCTGTTGTTTAATTCATTAAGCCGGAATCTCGGCTTCTGTCACCCAGTAGCGCCACATTAACAATGCTAACAGGCACAATACAAAAAAATATGTTTATGACATCTTCACTCCACTGAGATAATTCAGAACACATACTACTAAGCACAAGAAGCAAAAGCTTCAACTCATAGAACCAGATCTATCCTTTTTCTCCTCCTCATTCACCTCGATATCCCTGTACTCAGTGTGTAGATAGCAAGGCTAGTAGCGTTCAAATAAAACTAACAAAGCAGAATGATTCTGATTGGCTAATCGGGTCTCGCCAATGTCTGATGACTGGTCAAGAGTGAGTTTAAAAAGACAAAAAACAAACACTAAGGACTGTGTTCATTTCACACCTGGGCAAGTTAAAGACATTACAGTCAGGTCCATAAGTATTTGGACAGTACCAGTTTTAGTGATTTTGCCTCTGTGCACCAACACAGTGGAACTGAAATGAAGCAGTCAAAATGTGAAAATGCTACTCGAAGGGTTTACCAAAAACAACGCATTAAACATTTACGAATTACAGCCATTTTTACGCACTGCTGAAACCAAAACACACACACACACACACACACACCCGGCTGAAAAGTAATTGGACAACTGTCTGCAGTTTCGTGGCGGATTACTACCCGTTTCTTCTTTATCTCAAGACAAATTGAAAAGACGTCAGGGCTGAAATTGAGTCCAAGTGTCAAATTTGCATCTGGCAGCTGTTCATGGGAAATTTCATCATGCCTTCCAAAGATGTGTCAAATGCAAGTAAAAGAGGCCGTCATTAGGCTGAAAACATTTACACACGTGTTAAGTGCTAACAGAAACTTTAGTACTGCCCAAATAAACAACTCAATATTTCAAACAAAGAACACACTGGGGAGCTCAGCAACACCAAAATACCTGGAAGACCATCGACGACAACTAAACTTGATGATCACAGAAAAACCTGTTGGTAACGTCCAGCTAAGTCAAGTATTCTCTGAAGGATGCAGGCTTATGACTATTAAAGTCTACAATCAAGGGACACCCTTATGAATGTAAATACAGAGGGTTTACCTCAAGATAAAAACCAATGATCACACTCAAAAACAGAAAGATCAGATCAGCCCCATTCTGGAACAAGATTCTTTAGACAGATGAAACCAAGATGATACTTTGAAATTGAATGGCATACAATAATTATGGGACGAGTACAGTAGGGATGTGAATCGAACAACAGCTCACGATTCAATTCGATTCCGATTCTTGGGGAGACGAATCGATTCTTGATTCAAACCGATGTTTGATTCATAACCATTACAAACAAAGGGAGCCAATTTCACGAGTAAC
>JAQMYF010000004.1:31128568-31147591 GCA_030014195.1 Neosilurus mollespiculum
GAACAATTCACGACGGAGGCCGTGTGTGGACAAACGGTACGCGTTGTGAGTAAGGTTGGAAATGCTCGAAAACACGTCATCTTAAAAATTGATTCGATTCTTAATGATAATAAATAAGAATCGCGATTCAGACGTGAATCAATTTTTTTCCGGCACCCCTAGAGAACAGTATGGAGAAGAAAAGGAAAGACTCGTGATCTTGAAGTGTACCACAGCATCTGTTTAAAATGGTGGACCTTGTATGCATGTATGGCTGCCAGTGGAACTGAGTCACTGGTGTTTGATGACATGAATTCTGAAGTGTATAGAGCTGTACTTTCTGGTCAGATTCAGTCAAATGCTGCAAAAATGTCAGTAAGGCCAAGCACAGAAAAATGTATAATTACCCAATACATATGGTCAAAGTAATCCAAGAGCTTCTTCAGGGAAAGAAACAGAATGTTCTTAAATGGCCAAGTCAGTCAACTCGACTACAGCAAAACGGCTTTTTGCTTTATTGAGACAAAACCGCAGGCAGAAAGACCTACAAACAACCCAAGGCAGCTACAGTAAATGCCTGGCAAAGGATCTCAAGGGAGGAATGTCAACATTTCAAGTTGTCCACGGGTCCCAGGCAGTCACTGTCTGCAAAGGACTTGCATCAAAATTTTATAAAAGATGCATAATTTTCTAATTATATTAGCTTGTCCAATTACTTTTGATCCTATGAAACTGGAGGGACTTTTAAAAGAGCTGTAACTTTTAAAAGGTTAATGAGGAACTTAAAAAAAAAAACAAACTTGAAATTAAAGATGAAAGTTTACACTTTAGTCACATACTAACTGCATCACTTCACATCCACTGTGGCGGTATACAGAGACACATTTTCAGACCATGACACTGTCCAAACACTTATGGACCCACTTATATGGAAGGATTTGTGGACACATCACCGTCACACCCATATGCTGGTATTCTTCAACCTTTAATCTGCAGGTCGGAAGCACGCCAAGATGTCCTAACTAGAAGTCTGGCATGGTTTTGTTCATTATAGCTGTAAGATTTCATTTCAGTTGAACCAAGACGCTCAACTAGTCCCAGTCTGACCTGTGCACAAAGCAAGGTCCGGAAAGACATGGTTTGTTATGACTGGTGTAGATGAATACGAATGGACTGCTCAGAGCCCTGACCTCAACCCCATTCAACACCTTCGGGATGAACTGGAATGCTGAATCCTTGCGAGGCTTCCTCCCCAAACCAGAGGTCCTGACCTCACTAATGCAATTATAGCTTAATGGAAAATTCCACATCGCCATGCTCCACGATCAATCAAGAGGAACATCTTTGCACAAACATGAAGGTTATTATAACATTCGGGGTGGAGCGTCCCATACTTTTGATGCGATGATAACGTTCGCCTTTAAAAGTGCAGATGTTATATTATTTTCAGACCTTTATTTTGTATTTCGGACACCTGTAGAGCACAAAAGCTCCACAGTTCTACAGGAAGCTGCTTCCCCATCTCCCTGAAACACTTATTTTGAAACAACAAGTTTGGCTTCCTCCTCCCATCCATGGGCTTTCCGCTATAGGTGCCTACTTTGCTCTGATTGGTCGCCTTCCTTAAAGCCTTTCCGTTCCCTTTGCAGGGAGGCAGACCAGGATGGGCGGAGACTGCAGTGTCACCTGCTGTGCCTGGGGGCGGGCCATTGGGGGAAGGCCAGCTAATCAGAAGGCCAGCACACCGTGACACGCTAGTGATCCGAAAAAAACCCCCAAACTTGTGTTGACGGCCAGCTCAAACAGCCCAGAGAGAAAATTTAACGTGTGCTAAGTTCGTTATTTGACACTTTGACCAACACTTCAGTTTAAAAAGCAAAAATACCTCCCCTGTAGGAACATCATTAACAATGCTCTCATTCGAGATGTTAAAGGCGGACTGCACTGACAGGGTGCCAATCAATCCATTCCAAACCATAAGCAACCTGATCCAGTGCCATTATTTATTCAGCGTGACGTCAGTGCGATCGGCGTGACGTCATGTCCGACAGGGCTCAGGATCGCTGAAGTGAGGGGTATAGTGGTGTGTTGCTGGGGGTGAGATGTGCTGTAATGGTTCCTGCTCGTCAGGACTGGCGGATGAATGGAGCTGTTTGAGAGCGACGGTGTAATTTTATCTAATTCTGGTGTTTTCAGTGGCTCGGTGCGCCCTGACCCTTTTACAGCCTCATAAATAACTCATACACCGCAGCTTTACACGCTGGACAAATCAACTTCACTGGCAGAGAAGCGAGAAAACAAAAACTAAGAGTCGGTGTTTCAACAGACTGGACCTCTGCATGAGTGGGGGGGGGAGGCCTGAACCCAAAACACTCTCCGGTAATATGCTACTGAGAGTTTATCAAATGCTTAATCCATCCGGGCTGAGTGCACACACACACACGTCAGATGTGTAACTAAATATAGCAGCTCCTGTATAACTCGCTCAATCCCAGAGTAACATGTTCCTGTAGGGATATGATTTGGGGTTTTCTTGGCGACCGCAGGCCGGATGACAGCAGCTCCCTGACACAAACCTGTCCACCCTGAGCCCTGCATGTATTCATATCAAATAAAACAATGTACCAGTCTCTCTCTCTCTCTCTCACACACACACACACACACTAGTATAAATCAGCGAGCTTTCAGCCGGTTAATGTTACCTGTATTCGCATAGGCAGTACAGGGCTTGCTAACAGTTTGAATAATTTAGCGTAAAAATGAGGGAGAAGATTGATGGAAGTAAAACATGGCTTGTCGGTGGATTAAATCGCTCCTGGGAGAACAAGTTAGCAAAGTCAGCACTGAAATGCGTTGTATTGCAAAACAAGACAGGCTCTCTGTAACCATGTTGGGTGTTTTTCTCTCTCTCTCTCTCTCTCTCTCTCGTTAGCTTACGAGCTAGCTAGTGCTGCTAGCCGAACTCTGAGCTGGTTTGTTGTACATGTCAACCATTTGGGCAATTCATCTTTTCCTCTGATGAAACAAAGCAGAGAGAAGGAGAATCAGCTCAGACCTGATCGGGGAGATTTCACACGCAAACATATTCAAGTAAAAACACGGCGCCCGTTTGCTTGGAGAACATTTGAGGCCCAAACCATGACAGTTAACCCCGCGTTAAAGACAGTGTCCCGCCTGTGTACCTTTATAATGTACCCGCAGATTGTTCTGCGACAGCCCGATGTAGCTGTATTTATCCTTGGGGCTCCACGACCGGGGTAAGGGGGTCTCTTCCTCGTTCACGGCCGGATAGAGCCGCTTCAAACGCTCATTTAGCTCCTGCTCTTGGTCATTTAAAGCAGGATCCCCCTGTAACAGGCCGCCTGCTCCAAGCTCTGCCATTTCTGATTGGGTTTTGAGTTCCTTTCCTTTCTTTCCCCTACCTAGTTATGTCAATCTTCTAAACGGGAGAACGATAGACTGAGGAGAAATAGCACTAGCGATATCCCCGGATAACCAACGCTCTATAGGCAGTGGCGCGGTGCACTTTGGGTAACGTAGTTGAATATCTTGTCCCACGCAATACATACAGATGACAAGTCGGAAGTTAAAAAACTACAATACCCAGAAATTATAATAGGCGACGCTCACTGACGGGAGAGAGGCAGCAGTGGAGCTCAGTACATGTAGTTTTAGAAATTAATAAGTGCACATTCATGGTGTCTGCAGCTCGCTTATCCAATACAAACACACTAATCGAAATATATCACTGGGGTGTATTTAAAGTGAACATTCCTATGTTTTATTGCAATTTAGATCCAACTTCTTCCCCCTCTAGGAACTCTTTATGTAACAGATCATACTAATCCTTAATGTTTTGCTGATGACCCACAAATATTAATACAGATTAGCGCATCTTAAACGTCCTTTTTCTTTTAAAATAATAAATCACCGACTTAGTTGAAAGCACTTATAATGCCTATAATGTTTGACTTTTTCACTTTAGTCTTCTTAAAATAAGCACTTATTCTTCATGATGTTTAAGTACAATATTTATACCAAAGCTGTATTATATGTGAATATTAATGCAGCTGCTCGTATATTTCCATATGTTTCACACTTTATGCAGGAAAGGAAACAAGCTCAGAAAAACAAGTTCATGGATCATGTGTGAAATATATTAGGCACCTAAAAATTGCCTTAATGAAATAATAGAGCAAACCAATAATACTAATAGATGCTATAATAGTAAACAAAGCCAATATGTTGTTATATGCAATTCTACTTAATGGGAAAGTTATATGCTATAAAATATTTAAAAATTGAAATTAACAGTAAATGCATTTTTAACCGGCAGGAAGTGGCCTCCTTTCCATTTGTGGACTCATTGGGGTCCTTCACTACTATGGCAACCGCTCATAAACAACAACAGTGTCGCAACGTTTGTGCTGAAGTCGCAACATAGACTACGAAAAAGCATTAAAAAGAGAATATTATTCTTATATTACATTTTTTTTCACATGTCTATAAAGAAGGACGTCTATTTACCACCACTGTCAACATCTGAAAGGCAAGGATAAATATCTTAGAAAATGGCAACTTAGTGGTTTTGAAATAAATATTATTATTATTATTATTATTATTATTATCCAGTAAATACATAAAATCAATAAACAAACTCGTGCTTTTTTAAGAAACGGCGTCGTGTTCGGGGTTCTGCTATTTTGAATCAGTGATTCACAAATGAGTCGATTCTTTGAACCGACTCTTTTACGTACACGTTGATTGCATTCAGGACATCAGCCCTTGCTTTTTATAGAAAATATGGTTACAATACATTGAGATTTAATCCAAGAATAGTTTTACAGACACCGCTGACAGAACGTTTACTGCAGGGATGCTTTCTGTCTTTGCTGTCATGTCATGCACATCTGTATTGCCTTCACGAGTGCAATTATTTTAAATAGATCTAATAATCTACAGTAGTGTGCAGTGAAGATTATACACCACCACTTTTATCTGAAAGAGCTCCTTATAAAAAGAAGTAAAAAATTACTTCTCTATAATTTTTCAGTGAAAATGTATTAAACAATGCTACTGCAGGCAATGAGAACCAAAAAAAATGATTCCAACAAGTATATTGAGGTAAAAGTATAAACAAAAAGACTGAAAATACCAATTTTTCAGAAAAATTGAAAGGTGTCGCAGATTTTATTTTTATTTTTTGACTTTTGCATAGCATGAATGAACTTCAAACCATATAGAATGGTTACACAGTGAAGAAATTAAAATATATGTGAACACTATGATTGAAAAGTTAAATGCTGTAATTAAAGTAAAGAGTGGCCACAATAAATATTGACTTTTTTCTCAAAAAAGAGACTGTTATTTTTGTTATTACTATATATAGTTTTTTTCAGTATAATCCAATATTACATGAAATAAATACTTGATTAATATTTAGTTTCTGATTTATCTTCATTTTGTTAAGTGTGTAGTCATCACGGCATGCTACTAAATTTTTTTAATTTCTTCACTCACTTAACCGTTCTGTATGGTTTGAAGTTCATTCATGCTATTTTGAAAATTTGTGACACTTTCTGAAAAATTGGCATATTCAGTGTTTTTGTTTATTAGCCATACTTTTACCTCAATATACTTGTCAGAATTATTTTTTGGTTCTCATTGCCAACAATTTTATATAAATATTATATAAATATAATTTAATATCTATTATAAAGAAGTAATTTTTACTTCTTTTTATTAGGAGCCCTTTTAGACAAAAGTGGTGGTGTATAATCTTCACTGCAACCTACTGTACAATTCAAAGTAATGTTATTTTGTTAATCAGAAGTCATATATCATGAAATAAGTTCCTTGATATTAAAATAAAGATTGAAAACGTAGGTTTCTTCTGGATACTTTGGTTTCCTCCCATAGTCCAAAGACATGCATATTAGGTTAACTGACTGTTCCAAATTGCCCCCAGGTGTGAGTGTAAGTGAAATGTTTTGTTTGTGTGTGTGTGTGTGTGTGTGTGTGTTGGCCTGCGATGGATTGGTGAGCTGTTCAGGGTGTGCCCTGCCTTCGTCTACTGTCAGTTAAATCAGGCTCCAGGCTCCGTGCAGCCCTCATAGTAGGATTAAGCAGTTTGTTAGTTGAGTGAGAGAGTGGGTTAGTATTTAAAAGATCCTAACAGGAGAAACTATTCCATTTCTAAGTATTGTAACCAGTTGAATTCTGCTGTGGTGTCACAGTGGTGTAGTGGTTGGCACGTCTGCCTCACAGAAAGAAGGTCTCAGGTTCAAGTCCTGGGCTCAGAGAGAGTGCTTCTGTGTGGACTTTGCATGTTTTTCTTTGGGTACTCCAGTTTCCTCCCACAGTACAAAGACATGCACATTAGGCTAAGTGGCTGTTCTGAATTGCCCCTAGGTGTGAGTGTAAGTGTGAATGGTTGTGTGCGTGGTGCCCTGTGATGAAATGTCGAGCTGTACCCAACCTTCACCCAGAGATGGCCGCGATAGGCATCAGCCCACTCATGACCCTAGTACGACAAAGCGGTTTGGAACCTAAAAATATATTCTAAGTTCCTTTGTAATTTAACTGTATTTATAGCAGACTTTCATCAAGCAAGGCGACTCAAGGGCAAGTGAGGACTGTGTCAAAAAATGTAAAAGTAAGTTGCTTCCTAACCTAATTTTTGATGCCTGCTCTGGCTGTCCTGTTTAATGAAACTTTAAATAAGCATAAAGTTAAATAGATGAAGCGATAGTATAAAGTTATAGATTTCATTGTGATTCTCCTTTTATTTCTTCCAGGTTATGGATGGATGTAGCTCTGGTTTTCTTTCTACCTGGCCTGCACATGTCAGCTCTCAGGTTGTCCAGCCACCCAGACAAAAACCCAGTTGCTCTGGTGTAAACAGAAACCATGGGTCTGTCCATAATCTACATAGCTGTACAAATAATATATTTTATTATAATCATATTTATAGAAGCAGAGAGCATATTACCCAGAATGTACAGAGAAAAAAATTTACATATAATTCATAAACTTGTGAACCACATTTCTAGACTAGATATTTTTACAGTACGTAAGTAATCTCTTCATATCCTTTGTGTTGATGAGGTGATGGAGTGCTCTTACCTCATAATGTATCATGTGCCTCAGATACAGTGATAAATCTGGACGTTCTGTAGCGAAGCCACGGTTCCTGGAACAACTGGAGTGTTATCTCAGGAGAGAACTGGCGTATTTAGACATGCATAGCCCCAAACTCCAGCAGCTCAAACTTCAGGTTTACACTTTATACACAGAAACTATTTCCTGTAATATGTAGCAGAGCTGTGATGTTTGTCTGGTCTTAAATGCTTGCTTTATGTCTGTACTTTAAAGGCGTACCGAGAAGTTTTTGACTATTTTATGGAAGACTTTAAAACATACAAGCCACTGCTGTCTGCCATCAAAAATGAATATGAGATTACTCTGGGTATGTACATGTCTCTCTGATGAAAACAGGTTGGCGGTTGTTGTAACAAAGTACAAGTTTCTAAAATTACAGGGGGGAAATTCTCCTGTCATTGCAGTGAAACTCCAGCAACAGATCCAGGAGCTGGAGCCTCTCCGTGCCCAGATGGTGCTGCTGTCAGAACAGTGTGAGGAGAGGATTCTCAGCCTGAGGGAGCAAGAGAGAGCTGAGATCACGGCTTTGAAACAGGAGCGCCAACATCTGCAGCAAGTCATCGAGAGCATGAAAGAGCAACAGAGCGCTTTACAAACCCAGGTTGGAAATTTGACACATTTTAACATTAACCCAGTGCAACAAACCGGCGCGAAACAAATCACCATACACACTCGGATTATATTCATGACGCCAGTGACCTGACTCTTGGAACCAGGCCACTCTTACATAATATCTCTTGCATGGAATGAACTTTGTATGAAAACAAGTAGGGCGGCACAGTGGTGTAGCGGTTAGCATGTCCACCTCACATTTCTGTGTGGAGTTTGCATGTTCTCCCTGTGCTTGTGCCTGTTTCCAGCCTCCCTGCGACCCTAATAGTGGGATTAAGTGGTCCAGTGAGTGAGTGAGTGAAAATAAGTATGGGAGATAGCAGTACAACTTGGCTGCCCTGTGTTACAGGTCTTTTATGCATGACTGTAAGACTTTTTGAGACTGAGATGACATTGAGGTGTCAATTGTGAACATGTTACATAGAGGAGCTTCATGCTTAAAATGGAATCATTCTGTGTCAAAAATCTGTTTTTCCAGAACCTCCCCAGGTCACCGTCTCGGATTCTCATGAAATGTTTTGGTACAAGTTCATACATATGTCTGATGAACACCTGTAAAATATTTCTGCTTAATTCCAAGTAGTTTCATAGTTATAATTTTTTTTAAAGGCTACCCAAAATGCCATTTTTCACCCGTTGTTCCAATGTTCAAAAGACAATAACTCGATTCTTTAAAACATATGGAACTCTTCAATTTTTCTTTCTTTCTTTCTTTCTTTCTTTTTTTTGGCAAAAGTGGACAACTTGTCATATTTGTGATGCTTTAGAAAGAACAATTAGTTGTGTAGGCCATACAGGAAAATAGGTTTTGTATCTGGGGTTTCCAAATATTGCATATACAAAATTTGATCTTCATATCTGCAGATATAGCTGAGATATCATGATTTTGAATAGCCTTTAAAAAAAATTATAACTATGAAACTACTTGGAATTAAGCAAAAATATTTTGCAGGTGTTCATCAGACATATGTATGTACTTGCACCAAAAAATTTAATGAGAATCCGAGTCGGTGACCTTGGAGACACCTGATAATTTCACACAGAATTACCAGGTACCCCATTCATGACTGAATATCTGATGCATCTTCCAATTTCAGTTAATTTTGGATGAATGTAAAGGTTTCCTGGTAAAACCACCCCAGCTCACAGGCTTAGTATCACTTATTCACCTGTTTTACATCTTGTATTGGTTCTGTATCAGTATACTATGACAATAACAATAACAAGACCATGTGACCGGAGGAACAATCTTGCGTATGCATGATAACTTGGCAGCCCAACACCGATTCGTAGAAAGTAGAAAAATTTGAGATCATGTGTTCTGCATTTTCAGTCAAGATGGTGATGTTTACTAATATCATGGCGCCCGGTGCAGGGGTCATTGACACTCACATACAGGAGTAACCAAAAGGTTTCAGGAAGACATGATGCCTGATTTCATCAGCAATAAACACTGTAGTTTACTCAATCACTCATTTGCCAAACTGCTTAATCCTAGTAGGGATACAGGGAGGCTGGAGCCAATCTTAGCCAGCACTGCCGATGGTATATCCTGAACAACCCTCGAGATCATCGCCGGGCCAACACACACACAACCATTCACACTCACACCTAGGGGCAATTTGCAACAGCCAGTTAGCCTAATGTGCTAGTCTTTGGACTGTGAAAGGAAACCGGGGTGACTGGAGGAATCCCATGCAAGCACAGAAAGAACATCCCCAAACTCCACACAGAAACACTCTCACCAAGCCTGGGACTCGAACCCTTACTGTGAGGCAGATGTGCTAACCACTATGCCACCGTGCTCCACACCCTTTTTTTCATGTTTATTTAATACACCTGGGAAATAAATGGACTCCTTCGTACTGATGCAGCCAAAAGTGTACCGTGAGAAGGTGTAGAGGTTAAGAGCGAACTTTATCCACTTCACTACAGATCATTATTATTTAACAGCAACATAAAATTAGGACATTTTTTCAGTTATTGCTTGGAGTGAAACAGCCTTAAAACCGACCACATTACATTCCAAAATGTATATCTTATTAAGGGAATACATTATGATATTATTAAGCAATAAATACTGTACGAGATCATTAAACCTGGTCTGTTTTCTCGGTCACCTCCCAGCAAAGAAGGTTGTAGGTTCAAGTCTCACAGGCGGTTGGAGCATTTCTGTGTTCCTTTTCTCCCTGTGCCTGCATGGGTTTCCTCTGGATAATTCAGTTTCATCACACAGTCCAGTGACATGTGGATTAGATCATGCTGTCAGGTACAGAAATGTGCGAATATGAGAGAGAACAGTTGTCCATCTCTGTGGTAGATCACCATTCCTGTGATTGATTGGTGATTAAACCTGGGTGGGTGCAACCTGTCGCCTGTGCTCAGCTGGAATCGGCTCCAGCTCAACCACGACCCTGATGAATAAGCAGTATAGATAATGGGAGGATGATGGTTGAATGCACTGACATCTCCTAGGCTTACCTTGGACTCCATCCATTGGCTCGATATTATTCGGTTGGTGAACAGTTTCTCAGCCCAGCAGTGACACTGGGGTGATACTTTCACACTCACTGACACACAGTACCATGCCGCTATGATATCAGTGTCATTTCTGTGCTATGACCAATAAGTCATATTTAAAACACAGGTACTGAATTTGGCATGGTGGAGTTTCTGTGTGGCGTTCTCCCTGTGCTTGAATGGGTTTTCTCCAGGTACTCCGGTTTCGTCCTACTGTCCAAAACTATGCACACTAGGCTAATTGGCTGTTCCATATTGCCTAGTGGTTAGCACGTCCACCTCACAGCAAGAAGGTCGTGGGATCGGGTCCCAGGCTAAAGCATTTCTGTGTGAAGTTTGCATGTTCTTCTCATGTTTGTATAGGTTTCCTCCAGTACTCTGCCCCTATGAGTGAGTGTGAGTGTGAATGGTTGTGTGTGTGTGTGTGTGGGTGTGTGTGAGCTGAGTGTCTGTTGATGTGACTGGTGTGTCTGGTGCACTGTTCAGGGTGTACCCTACCTTGACCCAATGTCAGCTGAGATAGGCTCCAGCCTCCCGATGACCGCAGTAGGATTAAGCTGTTCAGAAAATGAGTGAATGAAAGAGAGAAACTGGTCCGGAGTTAGTAACATCTAAAGCAAAACCGCTTAATCATAATAGGAGAGGCTGAAGCCTATCTTAGCCGACTCTGGGCGAAGAGGGGTACACCCTGAACAGCTTTGCAGTCCATTGCAGAGCCAACACTCCCACCTAGGAGTAATTTGGAACAGCCAGTTAGCCCAATGTGCAAGTATTTGGACTATGAGAGGAAACCAGAGTTCCCAGATAACACCAACACGAGCACTGGAAGAACATGTAAACGCCACACAATAATGCCTGCACCGAGCCCGGGACTCAAACCCAGGACCTTCTTGCTGTGAGCTGGATGTGCTAGGCATTTCTGCCCATAGGGTACATGTGTCTGAGTGAAATGAATTGTGCAGCTCTAGATATGATATGTGAACAAATAAATTTGGCCCAAATTGTGCAGTATCCACACAGTAATCTGTAAAAGTGATGAATTGATGGATTATACATTATTTCATTACTGTTACAGGTTTCATACCTAGAGGAGGACCTTGCAAGACAGTATGTGCTGTACAGGGAGGAAAGTGACGCCCGCAGGCTCCTCATTGAGAGTACCAGCAGTATGAGCTACAGCCCACAGGAGCCTAGTTACACACTGGATGGTGGCAATCATTGCATCACATTTCTGAAAATTCAGTATTTTTGCCTTGATGTTGACATTTTGACAGCATGTGGAGGAAGTGCAGGATTCACAGTGTGGTGCTTTAACTCTTCTTTTCCTTTCTGTGTTAGAGGATCCTGTGAATCTAAAGCTGGCTTTGGATGTGTGTAGGGAGGATCTAAACAAGGCCCAGATAGAGATCAACAAGTTACATGCAGAATATGGGGATGTGGTTCCACGTAGGGACTGGGAGAATCTAGAACATATGTACCAGGAGAACCTCCTAAAGGTATAAGGCAATGTCTCATGTGGGTCGTATATATTCTGTATAAAGTCCGTTTTTCTCTTGTATCTTTGTTTTTGTGGTAAAAATTTATAACTCTTTCTCTAAAACCATATTTATGTTACACATGGATTAATAAAAATCTGATACCAGGAAAAAACACCATACTGTTATACTTTAAATTAAATCAGGACAGACACAGGTGAGCTCTGAATGCAGACAGGAGCAGAACCAAGCCGTGTAACTGCTCTTTAAACCCTTTTCAGGAGTTTTGGTAGTACTATCATCACTCACTCATTTGCTAAACCGTGTTCCCCTAAAAGGGTCACAGTAAGGCTGGAGCCTATCTAAACTGACTCTGGGCGAAGGCGGAATACACCCTGAACAGCTTACCAGTCCATTGCAATTAGCCTAATGTGCATGTCTTTCATCTTTGAGAGGAAACCAGAGTACCCAGAAGAATTCCACGCAAGCACGTGGAGAACATGTAAACTCCATATAGAAAATGCCTGAGCCCGAAACTTGATCCCAGGACCTTACTATGAGGCGATGAGCTAACCACTACACCACTGTGCCGCCCTGGTAGTACTATGCGGAAACATAATGAGAAACAAGATTTTAATTGTTTATATTTGCACATTTTAACCATGACAGAGATTGGTCAAGTGAGCTGTGTATATTTTAGCATATACTACATATAAATACATAAATAGCATATACTACATATAAATACATAAATATATATATTGGGTGGCACGGTGACATTGTAGTTAGCACATCCACCTCACAGCAAGAAGGTCCTGGGTTTGAGTCCTGCGGGGCATTTCTGTGTGGAGTTTGCACGTTCCCCCTGTACTTGCATGGGTTTTTTCCGTGTACTCTGGTTTCCTCCCACAGTCCAAAGACATGCACATTAGGCTAACTAGTTGTTGTCGTAACTGCCCCTACGTGTGAGTGTGAATGTGAATTGTGTGCTGCCCTGTGATGTACTGGCAAGCTGAGATAGACTCCAGCCACCCCGTGACCCCAGTAGGATTAAATGGACAGAGAGATAGATGGATGGATATACTGTACCTCTATCTATCTGTGTGTGTGTGTGTGTATATATATATATTGTATGTGGGAAAAAATAACAGTACTACAATTTCATCTCGACAAGCCTGTTTCGTGGTTGCCCACTCGTCAGGGGATTTTCTTATATATATATATATATATATATATATATATATATATGTATGTATATCTCCCACTTATAGTACATACAAAATCTGAACAAATACGACACATTGCTAAATTTACATCACCAAATCAACACAGAAAGAGACAGCTCTGAGAGAAATGCTTTAACACCTCGACCACAGTGGGAGCAGTGTGCAGGTATAGAGCTGTTCTGTACTGTTCACCAGATGGATGGATTGATGGATGGATGGAGTGTATGAAATGATCTTGCTGTTGCATTTTAGATGTTTTTGGTAGCCAGGATCATTGTTCTGAGCTGTTTGAGGGCCAGTCCAGTCAAAATAAACTGAAGGTTTTGCTGAAGGAGTTGAAGAGAATAGGTTTGGAGTGGAAAGACTACTTTACTGGACTGGTGAGATCTAGTACTCGGTTATCATTATTATTGTTTAGAAATTATTATTGGTCAAACTGCACTTCATAAAATTCTCCCACCCTCAGGGTATTTCTAGTGATGTTCCCATCTATCTGCGCTATGAGGGCCGACTGAGGAACCTAAGATTAAAAAAGGCTGATGTTGTTCGAGTTCTAAAGGACATATGGAGACAGAAAGCATCTGAAGATGAGAAGGTACCTTCCAACAGTTCAGTACTTCACTCTCTCACTCATCCATTTGCCGAAACACTTAATCCGACTTGGGTCAAAGGGAGGCTGACTCTGGGCGAAGGCTGGGTACACCCATTCAACCATTCACACTCACAATCACACCTAGAGGCAGTTTGGAACAGCCAATTAGCCTAAAGTGCATGTCCTTGGATTATGGGAGGAAACCGGCTTACCCGGAGGAAACCCATGCAAGCATGGGGAGAACATGCAAACTCCACATAGAAACATCCGAGCCCAGGAATCAAACCCAGGATCCTTACTCATTTTGCTTAGTTGCTTCATGGTATGCTTTTTGTTTTTTTATTTTCTTGGGTTGCCAGTCGACAATAACCGCCTCATCTATCGTATGTATACTGTCTCTAACTGTATTTGTGACGGGTAATTTTTCAGCCTATTTTCCTTCTCATGGAAGCTGCTGAAGATTATAGCGCACAGTGCAGCTAATGGCTATGTTGCACATCCCGCACATCAACCAATCAGATTGCACCCAGTGCGGTTGCCATATAAGTGGGTTAATTAATGGAGGTATCACTGGATGTGTTGGTTATGTATTTTGCCAACACAGATGGATGAAAGCTGTGACCTTAAGGAGTTTTTGCACCGGTATCTTTTAAAGCAGCATAAGGAGAGCTCAGGACAGTGGGCTTACAGCCTGCTTGATGGCATCAAGCGTTACCAGGAAGATGACTTCATTGGTCTGTTTTATGACATTCTCCAAGGCAAGGTTCGTTATTTGTCCTCTTGATTTCACTGGATGGAGAACACTAGAACATTATATGTTAATGTTAAGGTACAGTACTATCTGAGTGATGAGCATGGGGGTTTATTGAGAGTTGATATGTGGCAGGTGGACGAAAGTGTGTACCATGGCCAGACCCGTCTACTGTCTGATCTGCTCAAGGTGCTCATACAGAGTGACAGCGCTGAGAGTGGATTGCTAAGCCCATCACAATTCAGGTGACAGATTTATTAAAACCAAATACCTCTGTCAGCTCCTGCTGCAAAGCAAATTAGAAACACCATTTACAAGTTTTGTAACATTTATTCATTAATTTGCCGATCAGTTTAATCATACTAGGGTCGCCCGAAGGCTGGAGTGTATCTCAGCCAACTCTGGGCAAAGGCGGGGTGCACCCTGAAGAGCTCACCAGTCCATCACAGGACAACTGACATGCACAAACATTCACACTCACACCTAGGGGCATTGTGGAACAGTCAGAATTAGTCTAATGTGCATGCCTTTGGACAGAGGGAGCACAGGAGAACATGCAAACTCCACACAGAAACACCCTCCCTGAGTCTAGGACTTGAACCCAAGACCTTTTGGCTGTGATGTGGACATGATAACCACTACACTACCATGCCACCCTCTTCTGTAACATTCATTCATCATTCATTAATTTTCTAAGCTGCTTAATCCTAATTAGGGTCACGGGGAGCCTGGTGCCCATCTCAGCCGAGTCTGGGCGAGGGCGGGGTACACCCTGGACTGCTCGCCAGGCCATTGCAGTGTCATCAGACACACAACCATTCACACTCACACTTAGGGGTGATTTTAAACAGCCAATTAACCTAATGTGCATGTTTTTGGACTGTGGGAGGAAATCGGAGTTCCCGGATGTAAACTCTGAAACGCCCAAGCCCAGGAATCGAACCTGGGACCTTCTTGCTGTGAGGTGGAAGTGCCACCGTGCCGTCTCTTCTGTAACAGTACTTCTTAAACCATCCATCTGTTTAACTGTAAAATTATGCTACTGTATTCTATTTATTGACCACCTCAGTACAGTAATCCAAAAATACAAATATTTACTTCATTATTTATAAGTGTGCGGTGATATTTGGTCTATTTTCATTGATTGAATGCACTAACTGTAAATAATTCCACCACACAGAATGTAACTATAAATAAGTAATCAGTGATTATGTTCCTATAACAGTACACCTCTCAGAGTCTATTCCTTACATAATGAACCTACAGGAATATGTTTAATGCTGATTTTCAGTGAGGCTCTAAGGACAGTGTTCCCCCTGAAAGGAGATCAGGATATAGAAGAATTGCTGATGGCTGCACAGTCAGAACTGCAGACCAGAGGAGGAAGCATTGCATATCAGAGGCTGTACACAGAGGTGAGCTCTAAAATGCTCTAAAACATAGTTACCAAACTGCTTCATCCTAATACGGTCACAGTCACAGGGAGCCTATCTCAGCCGACACTGAGCAAAGGCGGTTACACCCTGAACAGCTCACCAGACCACCACAAGGCAACACACACACAACTATTCACGCTGATATCCTCACACCTAGGGGCAATGTGGAACAGCCAATTAGCCTAATGTTCATGTCTTTGGACTGTGGGAGGAAACCCGAGTACCCGGAGGAAACCCATATAAGCACAGTGAGATCATGCAGACTCCACACAGAAACACTTTCGCCCAGGACTTCAACCCAGGACCTTCTTGCTGTGAGACAGACCTGCTAACCACTACATCACTGTGCTGCCCTGGATTTGGACAATGACACAATTGTTGTTTCATAATTTTGCCTTTGTGCACCACAGCAAGGAAATAGAAATTAAGCAGACAAGGTGTTATTAAAGTGTTGACTTTCATTTTTAATTCAAGGCATTTAAGAAATATCTTTACCAACAACTTAGAAGCAATTCTTATACATCCCGCTGCTTTCACAGGCTCAAATTACATAAATTAAAATAATAAGTGGCACGATGGTGTAGTGGTTAGCATGCACCTTACAGCAAGAAAGTCCTGTGTTCAACCCCTATGCCTGGTGAGGGTGTTTCTCTGTAGAGTTTCCCTGTGCACATGTGGGTTTCCTCTGGGTACATCAGTTTCCTTCCACAGTCCAAAGACATGCACATTAGGCCAACTGAATATTCTTGATTGTCCTGAGGTGTGAACGGGAGTACAAATGGTTGTGTGTGTGTGTTGGCCCTGCGATGGACCGGCGAGCTGTTCATGGTGTACCCCGCCTTTGCCCAATGTCGGCTGGGATGGGTTCCAACCTCCCTGTGACACTAATAAAGAAAAAGCAGTTAAGAAAATGCAATGATAAATTTAAATTACTATAAGGGCACTTTAAGAGTGAAAACCCACACCAAGCTGGAGAAAAAACAGAAAGTACACAGCACCCCCTGCTGGGCCTGCTGTTATACCACACTCGACGTCCTAACTCACAATCTAATAAAAAAATATTCACTAGCACTAGCAAAAGGTAATGGAGTCTTCCATGGGGCGTACTTCATCCCTCCCAAAAAATTCATCAAATACTCTTCATAACATTTTTGGTAAAGTTGCTAGAAAAAAAACAGTCAAACAAACCAACGCTGTCGAAAACATAACCTTCCTGGTGAAGGTCATTAAAAATGTAAGAATTCTTTATTATATTTTAAGGTAAATCCTTTGTAGTCAGTGACCACCTGAAGTCTAGAACTCATGAACAAAACCGAAATGCTGAGCTTCCTGTAGCTGCGTTTACTGTAGCTGCCTTCAGTTGTTGCATATTTATGGCTCTTTCTAAAGGCAACACTGAAGGCAGAAAGTGAAAAGCTGCTTAGCTGACTCCAGTTCTTTGCCTGAAGAAATTCTTGGGTGGCTTTTTTGGTCTGCTTTGGGACAGAAAGCCGAAATCATCGCTCTATTCACTTGAGAATTCATTCTGCTTTTTATGTCTGCAATCACATCATCAATAACCATCAGTGAACAAATTCCATTAACAGCCATACACGCCCATGTTATAATCCCGCCTCCTGTTTCACAGATGATATGGTAGGCTTTGGATCATAAGTGGATCCTTTCCTTCTCCATACATTACACTTCCCATCATTCTGGTTCATCTTCATCTTGGTTTCATCTGTTCAAAGAATCTACTACCAGAAATGGAAAAGCTGTTTTTGGGGGGCAGGGATTGAATGAGACTATAATTTTAATATGAACTGATATTTTACATATTTTGTAGTGCTGAATCTAAATATATCACCTGAAATGACCGCTGATAATTCAATACGGTTGAAAATCCAATATGGCAGCCATTTTGGATTCGGTTAGTTAAGTAACACTTTTATATGGCTTGTAATACATCAAATTACAAGTTTTATCATGTGTGGATTTCATTTGTAACCACCTAATTTATATTGAAGCATAAAATAATCACAGAAATTCCCATACAGTTACACCACAGAGTACAGAGTTACATCAAGAAACCATGACTAAAACAGTTAACAGTTTAAAGTAATGAAACATGTAAAATATTACTATAAATTAAAGTTGTCATTTTAGATCACTAAAATCCGATTTTAGGTATGTTGGTTCTGAATGAGGGAGTGCCATCATCAGGGGGTTGGTACAGAGGGGTTACAGGGGGGCCAAGTCAAAAGTTCTCTTTGATCCTTTTTTCAAACCCATTATCCATTATTTTAAACCTTTTTTCCTCATTTTCTCCCCTAATTTAGTCATATCCAGTCCCCACTCGTCAAGTATTGCCTCCCTTATTAAACGACCACCACCAACCATGGAGGTTGTCCACAATGATGCGGCCCATGCCTCACTTCTACGATTGAGCTCACAGACAGCATTGGTTAGCTGGTGACTGCTGTGATTAACAAGGAAGAGATTGTATGCCATCCCTCCTTCCCGTGAGTTCCGCCAATTAGCTCCCATGGGCATGAGCCATCAACCTGGATTCAAACCGATGATCTCCAGGTTGATAGTCACGCACCTTGTTGATGCGCCACTCGGGAACCCAAACCAAATGGGTAGTGTAAAATGCTATAATGCATGATTTTATTCTATTGATCTTGCTTTAGGATACAGATGGAAAGCAGAGTTACTTCATGGGTCTGGTAAAAGAGCAGGCTATTGCTGAGAGATATCAGTACATCAGTCAACTGAGAGAACAACTAAGAGGCAAACAGTGAGAGTCTGAGATGCTCTTCATGAATGTTAATTAATATTATTACTTCATTTTTTTAAGTGATTAAAGCATTAAAACTTGATCCTTAAATATTCTTTCAGGGAGGTGGGAGTGGAAGATCTAAGAGCTGCTTTCAAGACAATTGATACCACACTGGACTCTGAGACTCTGGACTGTTATTTGAGTACAGCCTTTCAAACGAAAGAGCTGCATGAACACACAGCACTTTTAAACACTGAGCTCACACTCCAGCGCCTCACTGCAGCTAATGTAAGCAGGGCAGGACCCATGTCTCAGTGGGAATAAGTCACATAAACATATCTAAGGTGTACACTGAGGCTTATTATAAAAGATTATTAATTATATTAGACACTCTAGGTGAAGGCGGGGTACACCCTGGACAACTCACCAGACAATTGCAGGGTCCACACACACACACACACACACACACACACACACACACACACACACACACACACACACACACACACA
>JAQMYF010000004.1:31147691-31161277 GCA_030014195.1 Neosilurus mollespiculum
GTGTCCACACACACACACACACACACACACACACACACACACACACACACACACACACACACACACACAAAACCACACAACCATTCACACCCACATCCACACCCACATCCTAGGGGCAAACTGAAACCACTAATTAGCCTAATGTGCATGTTTTTGGACTGTGGAAGAAAACTGAAGTATCCGGAGGAAACCCATGCAAGCACAGGGAGAACATGCAAACTCCACACAGAAACGCCTCAGCCAGGGACCTTCTTGCTGTGGCTAGCTAATCACTACCCCACCCTGCTTTAATAATATTTAAACACACACATAATCAAAACTATTTTAAAAAAGTAACTGATGAGTAAAATAGCTTCTGTGTCTACTGTGTGGTTCTAATACCCCTTTGTCCTAAAAACATCACATTTTCACCCAATATATATACATACTTAAGTCAAAAAAAAATACAAATGCTTCTCGGCCATAATAGCCCATTTGATGAAGATAGTGTTTAACAGTTTTTGAGCTGGTTTGGATGTCTTGTGCAATGTCTGCGACCTTGGAATCTTGGAGCGAAGGCATCTTTCTGATGTTCCAGGTCGACCTGGTGTTGGATCCGTGGTGGTCTTACCTTCACTGTTGAATTTTTACCGGTGACAGAGGAATATTCAAATTGTCTGCTATTTGTCACTGGCTGATGCCACCCACTGATTGACCCACAATTCCACTTCTCTGAAAATCAGACAATTTAATGACTTAACTTTAATGAACATGAGTCAGACTGCTGTATAAAAGTGCACAAAGATTGTGCTAAAGTTATGCAAGCATGCCCTGCACTTCAGGAGCTCAAGAATTGTCCGATTTTGAAGTGGAATTGTGGGTCAGTCAGAGATAGCCGACAATTTGACTATTCCGCTGTCATCTTCATCAAATGGGCTATTATGGCCAAGCAGCAAGACGCAAGCCTCTTCTTCGACCGACAAATATTAATTCTGAAAATTTGGGTGTCTTTATATATGTCCAGTCTCTGTATATGCAGGGTGACCCAAAAAACCTCCCACATTTCAAAGGTAAAGTTTAAAAAAGGTTAATGAGAATCAAATTATTATTTGCACACATGAACCTTAGTGATGCAGGAGAGGTGGTGCTGAGGTCTGTTGGTGGCCCAACCCCAACTTGAACCCTTTGATGTTGAAGAAGTGGATGTGTGATTTCAGTAAGATGGAGCTACGGCACACACAGCTCAAAGATCATTGGAAGTGCTGAGGGAAATGTTTCCGGATCGGGTGATCTCATTGTGTGGTGATGTCGGATGGCAGCCCGTTCTCCTGACCTCGCCCCTTGTGATTTTTTTCCACCCCAAACTCTTGAAGCCCTTAAAGTTGCTATTCAGCAGGAGATTGCCGCTGTTCCCGACATGACCCGTCGAGCAATGGCAGCCTCCATAAATCACTTCCAAGAGTGTATAGATAAAGACGGCCACCATTTGGAAGATCATATTTAAATCATGATAAATAAAAACTGTATTGTATGAAGTTTCATGTGTGAAGTGTAGTCAATTTAGGCAATTCTTTAGAGTACAGTTCTATTCTACTTAAAACTAAAATTATTGTGCCAATGTTTTAAAAAAACTAAAATTAATTTATTGCTTCCAAAAAATACAAATAAAATAAAGATTTTGTGATCGGCATTTGTACATTGTGAGGGAAGTGTGTGTGTGCGTGTTTTCTGAGAAATAGCTTCAATAGTTTGAAAATGTCTCTTCAACATCGCGTGGTCATTGGGGGCCGTACCTCTGGATTGGCAAACCGGGGTGGTAGTTCTTTTTAAAAAAGGGGATCGGAGAGTGTGTTCCAACTATCGTGGAATCACACTCTTCAGCCTACCCAGGAAAGTCTATTCAGGAGTACTGGAGAGGAGGATCCGACCAATGTGGTTTTCGTCCTGGCTGCAGCACTCTTGACCAGCTCTACACACTCTACAGGATCCTGGAGAAGGCATGAGAGTTTGCCCAACCTGTCCACATGTGTTTTGTGGACTTGGAGAAGGCTTTCGACCATGTCCCTCGGGCTATCTTGTGGGGTGTGCTCCGGGAATATGGTATACTGGACCCGTTGCTACGGGCCGTATGATCTCTGTATTGCCGGAGTCAGAGCTGGGTCCGCATTAGTAACAATATGCTGATTTCGTTTCCAGTGGGGGTTGGACTCTGCCAAGGCTGTCCTTTGTCACCGGTTCTGTTCATAAATTTAATGGACAGAATTTCTAGGCATAGCCATAATGTTGAGGAGTTCTGGTTTGGTGGCCATAGTATCTCGTCTCTGCTTTTTGCGGATGACGTTGTCCTTTTGGCTTCATGGCGGGGACCTCCAGCTCTCGCTGGAGCGATTCGCAGCTGAGTGTGAAGCGACCGGGTTGAGAACCTCCAAGTCCGAGGTCATGGTTCTCAGTCGGAAAAGGGTGGAATGCACCCTCCGGGTCTGGAATGAGTTCTTGCCCCAAGTGGAGGAGTTCAAGTATCTCGGGATCTTGTTCACGAGTGAGGGAAGGATGAAGTGGGAGATTGACAGGTGGATCGGTGCAGCCTCTGCTGTAAAGCGGAGCTTGTACTGGTCCGTCGTGGTTTAGAGGGAGCTGAGCCGGAAGGCTAAGCTCTTGATTTACCAGGCGATTTATGTTCCTTCCCTCACCTATGGTCACAAGCTTTGGGTAGTGACTGAAAGAACAAGATCGTGAATACAAGCAGCTGCAATGAGCTTCCTTAGAGATAGAGTGAGAAGTTCTGTCATCTGGGAGGAGCTTGGAGTAGAACCGCTGCTCCTTCGTGTTGAGAGAAGCCAGTTGAGGTGGCTTGGGCATCTGATTAGAATGCCTCCAGAACGCTTTTCTGGTGTGGTGTTTCGGGCATGTCCAACTGGGAAGAGAGCCCGGGGTCGACCTAGAATGCGCTGGAGGGACTAGGTCTCTTGGCTGGTCTGGGAACGCCTTGGTGTCCCCCTGGAAAAGCTGGAGAAAGTACCTGGGGAGAGGGACATCTGGACCTCACTGCTTAGGCTGCTGCCCGTGCGACCCAACCCCGGAACAGGCAGAAGATGAAGATTAAGTTTGAAAACTGTAAAAATGTCTATAATGAATTGAATCATGATGGGTTCAATGGTTAGCACGTCTGCCTCACAGTATGAAGGTCCTGGGTTTGATTCCTGGGCTACGGGCATTTCTGTGTGGAGTTTATATGTTCTCCTCATGCTTGTGTGGGTTTCCTCCGGGCACTCCAGTTTCCTCCCACAGTCCAAAAACATCCACTATAGGGTAATTGGCTGTTCCAAATTGCCCCTAGGTGTGAGTGTGAATGTTTTTGTGCGTTGGCCATGCAATGGCTTGGTGAGCTGTTCAGGGTGTACCCCGCCCTTACCCAGAGTCGGCTGATGTGTGCGCCAGCCTCCCTGTGACCCTAATTAGGATTAAGCGGTTTAGAAAATGAATGACTGAAGTAATGAATCATGATGATGGTAAACATAAGTAAGTTTTTTTTTACATTATCAGATAGTTTTGTTTATTATAGTTGAGTCTTCTCGTGTGATGAGGAAAAACAATGCTCATAGACCTAGCATTCATTCGCTCATGTGTAATACTGAGCACTTTTCACTGTAGAGATATAGAAATTCCTTCTAAAACATGGCTCTATATATGATCTATGGCATTTTGTTTCATGAGCATTATATACATTTATACAATAATACTTTATTAAAACGGCACTAAGTTCTATTTCTTAACTTTACACCAAAAGAATAGGTCTAGGTCAACAGTATTTATAGACATTCTTTCATAAACCCCTGGCTATGCGTTACAGAGCCCCTGGGGGTCGTAGGACCCCACTTTAAAAACCCTTTTTATCAGTCTTTTTATATTCCCATTCCACAGCCCTGGATGCAGTGGGGGACTTACGTGGTTGCTAATACAGTGCATTTTTTAACCTGAAAAAGGGTTTCAAGCCTTCTGCAGAATCCATTCCTGAGAACAAACACATATTCACACCTAGGGGCAATTTAGAGTAACCAGTTAACCTAATGTGTATGTCTTTGGACTGTAGGAGAAATCCAAAGTACCCAGAAGAAACCCACACAAACCCAGGGAGAACATGCAAACAGAAAATGCCACACTAAGTCTGGGACTCGAACCCAGGACCTTCTTGCTGTGAAGTGAGAATGCTTCAATTATGCCACCATGCCCCTTCCACTATATGATATGTGGATATAAAACATTCATTCATTCCTTCATTCATTTGCCAAATGGGTTAATTGCCAAAAGGATGGAGCCTATCTCAGCCGACTTTGTCCCCCACCGACCAAAGGTGGGGTACACACTGGACAGCTTGTCAGATCACACAGGACCAACACACACACACCTAAGGTGAATTTGGAACAGCCAGGTAGCCTAATGTGCATGTTTTTGGACTGTGGGAGGAAACTGGAGTAACCAGATGAAACTTACACAAGCATGGGGAGAACATGAAAATTCCACACAGAAACACCCCCTAGCCGAACCCAGGACTCAAACCCAGTAGTTTCTTAGTGTGAGGCAAACATGCTAACCACTGCGCAATGGGGCTGCCCACATATACAAAACAGTGCAATTATAAGTATGAAATCAGTTGAAAAGGCTGCATTTACCTTTTAGACTGAGAAATAATTAATATGTTTTTCGGCTCTGTAATTATGAGGGTAGGCTGAAAAGTTCATAGTAATCCATTTCATCAACAGGATGAGATCTCTTATACCAAGAGCAACCAAATGCTGCAACAACAATGGATCCCTGAGGTACAGTCGTTAGTGTAGAGGGGTGCTGGATGTGATGCTCCCCAGCTTAACCTGTTGTTGCCTGTCAGTCAGGAAGCTGGTGATCCACTGGCAGGTGGAGGCAGGCACTGTGAGCTGGGAGAGATTTTGGTGGAGGATTTCAAGTATGATGGTGTTGAACGCTGAGCTGATGTCCACAAGCAGGATCCTTGCATATGTCCCTGAGGAGTCAAGGTGCTGCAGGATGTAGTGCAGGCCCATTTTGACTGCGTCATCCACCGACCCGTTCGTCTGGTTGGCACTGCAGGGGGTTAGGCAGAGGGCCTGTGATGTCCTTCAGGTGGTTCAACGCCAGTCTTTTGAAGGATTTCATGACCACAGACGTCAGTGGAATGGGCCTATAGTCATTCAGACCTGCAATGTTGGGCTTCTTGGGAACTGGGATGATGGTGCAGTGTTTAAAGCAAGAGGGCACTTCACACAGCTTCAAAGATCAGTTAAAGATCTGGGTGAAGATGGGTGCTAGCTGTTCTGCAGACTCTCAGACAGGAAGGTGCCATGTGGTCGGGTCAAGGAGCCTTTCCGGTTTTCTGTTTCTGAAAGAGCCGTCTCACATCTTGTTTGCAGATCCTTATGTAGTTGGGGGGACTGAGGGGAGGGGGTGGGGGTCGTTGATAGACCTTTTAACATCTCATAAGTATGATTTTGCATCTCATAAATACAACTTAGTTATCTTATAATTATTATATGGTATCTCATAATTTATGACTTATTATCTCATATCTATGACTTTGCCTCTCATAATTATGACTTAACATCTCATATGTAATTTGCATCATATAATTATGACTTAGCTATCTCATAATTACTACTTAACATCTCATGGGTATGACATTGCATCTCATAACTGCGACTTGGATATCTTATAATTACGACTTAGCTATCTCATAACTATTACTTAACATCTCATATGTATGACTTTGCATCTCATAATTATGACTGAGCTATCTCATTATTGTGACGGACTGGCTCGAGCTCCGGAAATGTTCGGAACAAACCAGGCCAGGCAAAGAAGTTGGTTTAACGATTTATTATGAGTGAGCCAATAAATGTAACAATTAATAATAAATTAATAGAGGGAGAGGCGGTCGTAAGCCCGTTGTTCCAGAGTGTACGAGATGAGAGGCGAAGACTGGAGACTGCTTGCGATGGATGAAGTCTTGGATCTTGCAGCAATATTCTCGCAGGAATGTTTGGTTGACCAGGTTCTAGCGTAGTCCGCTCAGCAAGAGAGTGGTCTTTGCACTTACATAGTTAACATAGTCTTTTGTGACATTATCACA
This sequence comes from Neosilurus mollespiculum, assembly GCA_030014195.1. Taxonomy (NCBI): domain Eukaryota; kingdom Metazoa; phylum Chordata; class Actinopteri; order Siluriformes; family Plotosidae; genus Neosilurus; species Neosilurus mollespiculum. The sequence goes on from JAQMYF010000004.1 coordinate 31,153,810, forward strand.
ACTGGTAGGCTTTGTCATAGTAGACCTCTGTGTGACATCATCATCATCATCACTACATCACCATTGGTAGGCGATGTCATAGTAGATATACACCATAGAAACTACTAACAGGATGTGCCTGTCTCGTCACATGATTACAACTTAGCTTCTCATAGTTATGACTTAGCTAACCCATAATTACGACTTAACATCTCATATGTATGACTTTGCTTTTCACAATTTCGACTGAGCTATCTGAAAATTACAACTTACCATTGCGTAAGTATGACTTTGCATCTCTTAATTATCTCATAATTACGTCTTAGCTATCTTATAATTACGACTTAACATCTCATGACATACTAAGTGAAAATTATGATTATATATATATATATATATATATATATATATATATATATTATAATAATGATTTAGAATATCCTAATTACGACTTAGCATCTCAGAATTGTGACAAACAAGCCGATTTTTTCCTCTTGTGTCGCAGAGGGCTACTGATACTCAAGAAATCCATAGGGGCGCACAGACTATCACCAAAAACTTCATTTCCCGGAACTCAAATGCGTGTTTACTGCGCATGCGCAAAATAGCAGGCGGCTCAACTTCTCCACCGCGCGCTCTGTTCGCCATAACTGGACCCGAGGATAGCTACAGTTAGGGCTCGCGGAGGTAAGCCGTTCAGATTAAACTGTCACGTAGCGCTTAATGCAGTGTGTGTTGGTTCATCACTTAAATACGTCTCATTATGGAAGTCCACGCAAAGACATTATCCGGTGTTTTATCCTGTCAGAAATGGCGGGTTGGTGTGTGAGTGTGAGTGAGTGAGAGAGAGAGAGAGTTAGCATGTAGGACACGCCTATGTTGTGCGACGGGAGTGTGACCGGGCCGCGCCGGTGCCTGATGATAAAAGTCCGGAAGACAGCTCGAGTGACTGGGAGTATTTTTAGAAAGGAACGTGATGTGAGCTCCATGTCCCTATAGAGCAGAACCTTCCTCGAGCGAGGCCGGAGCTAATGTTTTGTTTTGTTTTTTTCCCCACCTCAGTTTTCACAGTAAACTGACGGTTTAGACCTCACTTGCTACCGAGATTTAGCACGAGCGCAATGAATTAACACTCGGCTAGCTAACCGTATTGCTAGCTCAACAGCGTGCTCGCTTTATAACTTATTAGGACTAGTTAATTAAGCTGTGGTGTATGTTAAGCCTAACTTTTTTGTAATATATATATATATATATATATATATATATATATATATATATATATATTCATTTAACTCTACTTTGTTTCTACCACACCACTGGGTGTAGCTTTATTTTGCTAGCCTTGGAATCTGGCCATTATTTAAACTAGCTAGCATAGCAGGCTAGCTCAGGTCTGAAAGCAGAGACAGCATGAGAAGGGCAGTTGATTTACCACAGCAGGTTAGATGTTTCACACAGATTAACTCGGGTAATGAAAGGTGTTTGGATAATGGTAATAATTGTAATTATGGAGTTTGTATGTTTTAGTGTTGAGCTGAATCAGATACTGTCCTCCCGAGTTTCTATCGAAATGATGAGGCAGTTGTTTTTTTTTTTTTTTTTTTTTTTTTTTTTTTTTTTTCCACAGGCACATGATTAAAGTCATGTTGAACTCAGTTAGTTGAATTTAGTCAACTTTAAAAGTCATCTAATATTTGGAAAGATATAAAAGTGGTCGTGTGACACTCCCGGGAGAATTCAGTGCTGGAGTTGGGTGTGTGTCTGCTTATTATGAAGAGATTGTCAGAATGTTCAACCTGAGTCATAACATTGAGTCTGAACTCCAAATTTCAGAGATCTGAGAGGGGAAAAAACAGGAGTGTTTAATTATTCCATGCAAAAAAGAAATGGGGGGGGAAAAGGTTGCATTTCTTGTATGGTTACACAGACATGCTACCGGGAGGATCTCAACATGTGCAGTAATATCCAACTCTGTCAACTTTATATTACTGACACAAAATTTATTTTCAATGTCCGATTCCCACTCATCATTATTTCCTTCTCTATCAGGTGACCATCACCAACCAGGGAGGGGCGTAAGCATACACATGCACTGCTGCCACCCGCCTCTTTATGCACTGCTGCGCATGCGTATTTGGGGGTGGCCTAACACACTCGGAGGGAAAGCGCTATCCCCCTCATATGAATGAGCTCACAGACACCCACGATTGGCTGGTGATCGCTGTGAGTTTCTGGGAAGTGAGTGTATGCCATCCCTCCCTCCCGTGAAAGTTCGGCCAATTACTGAACGTGATGCGAACATGTGAGCATTTTGGTAGACCAGTCACCGGTGTAGTCATCAAGTGATTACAAATTTTAGGCACTACATGCTGTAGTAAGAAGCCGATAGCGGCAAAAAAATGGAGTATTGGTATCGGTGAGTCCTCGAGTGCATGCCCTGATTCGATACCACTTGATAAAACAGTGATTTAACCACAAGAAGCTGCTGTTTTCAGTCCCGGAAATCAGGTTTTCTTCTGCATTGGAAAAAACATGCTGATCTTTCAGTTTCTTTTCCAGTTGTAACTTCTGCTGGCTACATTTAGCTGTCAGCAGTTTGGAAGTATTTTCTCACCAGTAATACAGTAATGTGGTGTTTATGCATGATGACAGTTTTGTGGGGTGGCAGTAATGTCTCCAAATTCAACACCAGCAAACGTATAAGGCAACTAATGATCGAATGGTAGGAAAAATGCGAGTCAGTGGTGGGGGGAGCAAGCCCTCCTCTTTCTGCACCTTCATGACTGAAGTGTGTTTAAGTACCTCATGAACCAACTGTTCTCAGTATATGCTAAATGTTTGTGTGTTCACTTTATATGGGTTAAAAGCAGAGTGTAAGCTCCCTCGTGTGATTCATACAGTATATTATAAGAGTAAGATGAGCTCGTGCATTCAAGTGATGTGATAAGTTTCACAGAGACAGTCATAACAGATAGACAAATGAGTCGACTTTTAAATAACTCCTTGTTATGCTAAACAGTTATTTTACAGGAATAGTAATAAACTTGGAAGATCTTTTTTTAAAGTACTTCTATGCTTCAACAATTGTTTTATACACACTATCAGTCAAAAGTTTGGACACACCTCCTATTTCAATTAGTTGGTGTGCCAGACTTTTGTCTGGTAATGTATGTTATAAATAATTGTTCCCTCGCCAGGCTCGGTTTGTTCACTTCTCCTGAAGTTTTGCTGTAATCCACTGTACCCAGAAATCTGACAAACTTTTTGCGGTTAAAGTTGTGATGAGAGTGCAATGGGACGGTCATTCAACCTGGAATTTGTAAAAATCAGGAACTTAGGCAACATCCAACTTATTTGATGTTCTTCCACTGATTTAAACTGTGTAACTTTACCCTGTTATTTATAACAGTATATTAGTTTATATGTATTACATGTAGTATTGAATTTATGTTAACTGAGTTTGTCGAGGCTCTGTCCTCTTCGCTCCCAGAGTCCTCCAGAGCTTGTCCTTCAGTCTGCCAAAGGTTGTACTGGCTCTGGCGATTCTGTAGGCCACTTCCTCGTCGATGTTAACCGAGCGTGATAGGGTGTTGCCAAGGTAGATACATCTATTTGCTACTGCCAGTCTCTGGCCGTTGATGGTGATGTGGCGATCTATGTATAGAGCTGTTGGGGCTATTTGGTGGAGTACTTCAGTCTTCTTGATGGAGATTGTGAGGCCAAAGTCATCACAGGCTTTGGAGAAAAGGTCAGTGCTTCCCTGCATGTCAGACTGTGTACTGGCGTTCAGCGCGCAGTCATCGGCAAAGAGGAAATCATGGGCTATGTCTTCATCCACTTTGGTCTTTGCCTGCAGCCTTCTAAGGTTGAAGAGTTTCCCGTTGATACAGTATCGGAAACCGACACCAATATCTCCTTCACGGGAGGTGTCGGTCAGCATGGCGGAGAACACCATGCTGAACAGGGTTGGGACCAGCACACAGTCCTGCTTAACTCCGTTGGTGATGGGGAAAGATGGGAGTACTCACCGTGATGATGTGCTCTTGTCTAGCCATCGTGGGGCTGCAGGACCGTCTCTGTGAACTTTGCAGGGCATCCAAACTTGGCCATGATCCTCCACAGCCCTTCACAGCAGACCGTGTCAAATACTTTCGTCAGGTCCACAAAGGTGGTGTAAAGCCCAACGGCGAAGATCGTGTCCACGGTACTTCGACCCCACAAAATCCACACTTGCTCTCAGTGAGTAGGCCGCGTTCCAGATGTGAGTTGGCGCGATTGAGAAGGTTGCGGCCAGAATCTTCCCTGCGTTGGACAGCAGGGAGATGCCGCGGTGGTTGTCACAGGCTTTCCTGTTTCCTTTATGCTTATAGAGATGGATAAAGGAAGCGTCTTTGAGTTCCTGTGGTAGCTTTTCTTGTGTCCACATGGTGTTGAACAGGCTTGTCAGTCTCTTATCAGAGTCAGGCCACCAGAAGACCTCAGCTGGGATGGAATCGGCACCAGGTGCCTTGCCGCTGGGCAGGTGTTTGATGGCTTTTGCTATGTCCTCTTTAGTTGGGGGATCTGCCAGCGTGTGGTCTATTGGGACTTGCGGTAGTCTTGCAATGGCTTAGTCATTGATGGTTGATTGTCTATTGAGGACATTGTTGAAGTGTTCTGCCCAGCGCTCAAGGATCTTATCCTTGTCCGAGATCAGCATGTTCCCATCTGCACTGAGGAGAGGGGACAATCCCGACGAGGTGGGACTGTAGACGGCCTTGAGGGTACTGTAGAAGTTTATGTCCTTCCTGTCTGCGTAGGCCCAAATGGCGTCGGCCTTCTCGCTGAGCCATTTGTCTTTTGCATGCGGCGTAGTTGAGGCTGAGCTGCTGTTGTGGCTGTGTTGAACGCTTCTTTCTTGGATGGGGGAGGGGTCATTGAGGAGCTCTCTTTGGAGTCGGTGTTTCTCTTCAAGTAGTCTGGATGTGACTGTTGTCCTGGTTGTTGTGGGTAGTGGGGCCCACGGTGGCGGCGGCGTAGACAGCATGACTGAGACGCGTCCACTCTGCATCCACATCTGCATGCGGATCTATGTTGCATGGTTGAATCTTACTCTCTAGCTCTTCTGCCAGTACTTGCTTGACAGGGTCGCTCTTGAGCTTGGAGACGTCCAGTCGTTTGGGCACTTTGATGCCTTGGGTCCTCCTGAGTGGTGTGATACGGAGGTTCATCTTGGAGCTCAGTAGGTGGTGGTCCCAGCATTCTACCCTGCACATGGTCTTCGTGACTCATTCCTTTTGCCCGACGATGACATCGTCCAGTAGATCCCAGTGCTTGGAACGCGGGTGCATCCATGATGTCTTGTTACGATTGGGCAGACGGAAGACTGTTGGTGATGAGGGGGTCGTTAGTGGTGCTGTTTTCCAGCAGGAGGAGTCAATTTCTGTTGCCATTGCCCACGCCGTGTTTCCCCAGCACACCCTCCCACGACTTGTGTTCTCTGCCAACTCGGGTGTTGAAGTCACCAAAAAGGATGAGCTTGTCTGTCCTGGGTACGGCTGAAATGGTGTCCTGTAGATCCTTGTAGAATCTTTCTTTCACGTTGCAGGGGTTGGTCATGGTGGGGGCATAGGCGCTGATCAGTGTGGCAAATCTCTTCTTGGGGAGCGAGAGGCAGGCGGTCATCAGGCGATTGTTAATCCCCATGGGGGCGGCTGCCGGCTTGTTGACCACGTTGGACATGATGACAAAACCAACTTCTGCCTCGCATTGCTCGTTGTGTCCACGACCAATCCAGAAGAACGTGTAGCCAGCAGACAGTCTCTCTGGTCGGTTAGTCTTGGCATGGTCCAGAAGGGTGCGCACATTTCATGCGCCAATGGTGGTGGTCACCTTAGGTGATTTAGATTTTTTTTTTTGAGCTCTTACCGCTGGAGTGGGACTCCTGCCAGCTGCGGTATGCTGGCCAGGTAAGAGTGAGACAGGCAATTTTTGGGACACCTTTTCTAGTCCCCCAGGCTACGGGGGAAGAAGTGCTGTCCTGAATAGGGCTGCTTCGTCGCCCAGGTGGCTGCCAAGTTCCAGCGCTGTCAGGTTCACTGGAAGGCGACCATATGGCCTGGGCCGCTTACGTGTAGAGTTGTGACTACGACTGCCAGTGTGTCCACACTTGTCGCTTGGCCACTCACCAATTGCTGCAGGGCTTAAAAAGAGGATGTGGCTGGTGGTGAAGTGATGGGGATGAAGTCATGACTAGTGCATGAATTGGATTTAAGTAAGGTAGAGTTGCGTGAGTTCGTCAGTCTCATTCTCTCATCCCTGTCCATCTGGATGCCGTAGCATGACAAGTTGAAACAACCGGAGAGGGGCTGGGATGTGGTGGGTGGCTAGCAGTGCCTTTCCTGTCACACTGTTCCCTAGTCATGCTCCACAACGCTCCGCTGGGACCACCTTCATGCCCGTTGAACCAATTGAGTGGTTTTGTCCATGCCGTCTGTTGGAGCCAGTCTTCACATGCCTAGGTAGACAGGCCCTAGATTTCTCACCAGAGGGTTGACATCTCACCAGCCACCCTCTACCTGGTTCAGCCCGCCTGCCAAAGCGGCTGCCGGGGTGTGGCTGCCGCGCATGCTACAGCTTCGTGGAGCCACAGGCACCAGGTGGGAACCAATGCAGGATGAGCTGTCTGAAGAGGACGTAGCAAGCCCCCCTGCAGAGGTACTACCCCCATACACCCGCCCATACATTATATAAACTAGTAAACAGTTATAAATAACAGGGTAAAGTTGCACATCTGTTTCCAAAAATTAATGCAAATATTTTTAATGCATAGGTATCGGCTCTGTATCTGTAGGTACTGAAAGTCGAGTTTCTGTATCGGGAAGGAAAAAATGGCATCGGAACATCTGTACTTTCTGACCTATTCCAGGAAGTCCGTTTACTTTTTTGATCCCGTTTTTTATATATATATATATATATATATATATATATATATATATCTATATAAAAGACAATAAATCAGAGTTTAGGTGTGTAAATCAATGTCAAGTTCAGGTGTGAAATTTCTAAAAGCAAAGCCGTGATTGGTTGAATGGTTTTCTTTCACAGATGAAACGCTGGAAAATGTTGCACAGGAAAAGTAGTCGCTTTTTTTTTTGCACACAAAGTTTCATTTTTGATGTGAAAAGGTTAAATGATATGATAGATATTCAAAAAAAATAGTGTCACATGAATACATTGGGAAAGAACAGGCTCAGTGTGAAAAGGCCTTTAGGATGAGTAAAGATGTGCACTGCAAAATACACTGTGTGCAAATTATTAGGCAAGTTGTATGTTTGAGGATTAATTGTTATTGTACAACTTTACAGTGCTCTTATTCAATCCAAAATGTTAACAAACCCTCAAATCTGAACATTTAAGTAGTAAAAGTGAAATTTTGCTTTCTTAAGAGAATATCTATATGTACACCATTATTAGGCAACTATTAGTGTGCAGAATTATTATGCAACTA
>JAQMYF010000004.1:31186746-31216843 GCA_030014195.1 Neosilurus mollespiculum
GTCATCAACGTTTGAATGGTGTGCTTTAATTTATGCAGTGTGAAGTGGTTCAGGTGTTGCCTAGGAGGGCTTTGTTTATGTGGCGGCAGGAAGACACAAGTTCGTTCAGGGTGACATATGATCAGGAACTTCTCCTTAAGGCAGAGGTCTTAAAGACCAGCTCGAGTAAAAAATACAACAGAGTACAACAGCTTGAGTAAAAATGCAACCTCTGTCTGTATGTGTCTGTGTGTGTGTGTATATATATATATATATGTGTGTGTGTGTGTGTGTGTGTATATATTCGTAATAATAATAGACACTGAAATGCATGAAACAAATGAAATTGTGAACTGTCTAATATATTCTAAAGGAGTGGGGAGAAGAACCCTACTGGAGATGCTCCTGATGTGTAGGCTTCAGCCCGTGTGAGCTTAGTGCATATCTCAAAAACCTTTGACTTGATTTTAGATGGTTTTTACTTCTGTCTGTCTTGTGACTTCTGTGGCTGTTTGCTCTTTAGAAAGAACGTGATGCTTACTGACATCCAGGAATATATTCTAATAATACACGATGACCTGATTCTAATGACATATGATACTCTTATCTCTGTCTGTAAAGTTTAAAATTTCTTGAGGTTAAAAAAAAAATCACTTGTTACTTAAAGATAAACTGCAGATTTACATGACCTGTGTTCTACCACAAAGAAGTACTGTGATAAAGTACTGTAATAAAGTACTTTGCCAAGGTAGTAAATGCATCATGTGTCAGAGTATCTGTATAAAATTTAATCCACAACATGATTTGTCTGTTAGTGTAAATTAATCTTTGTGGGTTTTTTGTTACTTTATCTGCATGTTTGTATCCAACTCTTCTTCTGCTTCAATACCACACATTTATTTCAGTATTGTTTTATCAGTGAAACAACAGCATTTCATAATATTTTTCATAATTTTTTGTATTTTTCCACAAAATATGTATCTATCAGTATTATTTGTTAATATGTGTTAAAATTCTTAGTGTAAAGATTTAAGTGTTTATAAAATAAGTGGTTTTGTGGAAGTCGTATATCTTTCCCACTTAGGTGTATTTAAAGCTGGGGTTGGTAAATGTTTAGCTGTTTAATCAAAGTGTTATATTGGTTGGAATGGTCTTTACACATCGATGGTAATCAATAACCTCTGAGATCTAAAAAATGGTCTTGAAAAATTTGTCATCTGTGGCCTTTATAATCCTGTAAAAATGCCAAACCAAACACTGCCTCACCGTTCTCAGGGTAATAGCCAATTAAATGCTCCCATGACTGTTTGTGCATGACTCTAAAGTACACAAATGTGCAGTCAGTGGAGTGTTTATGAAGCTGAGGTCCTCTCTCCGCTCTACGCTGCATGCGTGTGTGGCTTTGGAAGGGTCTCTGAGGGCATGGGGAGGGTTTAGCCAGAGAAGAGCCCTGAAGAGAGACTTCTTTAAAATTTTGCTTGTTTTCCAGATTACTGATCCCCAGCTTTAATGACATTGACTTGTGTTCTTTTACATCTAGCAAGTGGATTTTGACTTGAACTTGACTTGCCTGTAGGTGCCAATAATCACTACATGATACGAGTCTTGCGGTTGGGATCGACGGAACGCACACTGCTGAAGGGTTTCACAGGGGCCGTCACAGACCTGGCATTTGCCCATCTTGACTCTACCCTGCTGGGCTGCGTGGATGAAGCTGGCAACATGTTCATCTGGCAGCTGACCAGCAAAAACAGCAAAATAGAGTATGTTCCTCTGGAAGCTCAAATTATTTCTGACCATAGATTAAATGAACAGGATGAAGCTGTTTGATTTCCCCATTAATACATTTCATACAAGGCAAATCTGTACCAGTCAGTTCACACATTATAGCCAGCATCCAGCAGTAATGCTACAACATCAGAAAAGTGTGTATGTGTATTACGAAATGTCTGACTGTCCTGTTGCCCCTTTAACTGTGTCTTAGAGATGAAGTGATCGTGCACATCCGGAGACCTGAAGACACACCGCTGAACTCTAACCGCAGACTTATCTGGTGCCCCTTCATTCCTGAAGACAATGAGGAGAACCCAGAGGACAGCTGCCAGACACTAGCATTGCTGCATGAAGATAGGGTGGGTATTATACAGACTCATTCATGCTTTCTGTTATTGCACCGCACCGTGACTCTCTTCCTCTCTTCTGCTCTGCTCGTAGGCTGAGGTTTGGGACATCGATATCCTGCGCTCTAACAACACCACGTGGCCTGTGGATGCTACAGAGATTAAAGAGGGTTTCATTGCTATTAAAGGACATACAGCGGTAAGCTGTAATCTTTAGTGTTCTCCCCCCACAGATCAGTGAATTGCAGAATTCACAATCCGCTTATGTGACATCAGTAGTCATTTCCTGGCCATGGACTCATAAATGTTGCCAATTTAAAGACGTCAGTAGATGTAGCGACTTTTTAGCCACCATTAACAATGTGAAATTAAACTATAGACTAGCAACAAATCTTATGACATTTAAGCATATGTTATTTATTTGTTTGTTTGTTTGTTTGTTTATTTCCTCCCATCCCACCCATTATTATGACTTGACTCCGAATGTAACACCTGACTTGTGCTTGTAACTAATCACTGATAACCATGGTACACCTCCAACAATTCATGGATCACCACTGTTTATCCCATGCTCTTGCCTCTTTATTTACAAACTTTCTCTTTGGACAGGTTACTTTTTATATGTAGTAAACCTGAATAACCTTCGTGGCATTAGCATAAAGTATTGGACCTGGATCTATTAAAACAAGTAACACAACAATGCTGTATGCTGTATAAAAAGCTAGACTTGACCCAGAAAATATGGTTGTTAATTTACAATTTAATAATCAGATATGTACTATTATATTCACACCCACTGGATATGAGCAACCGTGTATTCTGATTGGCTACTCTGATACTGGGATATCTGCTTGTTTTCCTTCTGTGATTTGCTGAACCCCCTCTCCTTGAAAACAAAACTCCAATGAATTAAAAAAAAAAGAAAAGAAACAATATTAGATTTTATAATTTTTTAGAATCATTCCTTGTGTTCACCTCTGACGACGACCAGAAATTAATTTTATGCCCACAGATAGCACCTATCTCTAGTATTTACTGTTGCTTGGTTACTAACTGGGATCATAAACGCTTCTCGGCACCATGAGATCGTGCAAGTAGCCCTCCCTGATCACAGGCTTCTCCTTCAAGCACTGAGAAGTCAACTGAAGTAATAAAATGCAGCTGAGGCTTATAATGTTATCTGGCAAAATCCTTCCATGTTCTTGATTTTATTTACTGATCATGGTAACCCATGAAAAGATAGAAGGTCAGCCAGGATTGGTCTCTTTTCCATTATTGTGTTGAAATTTTACAAGTCCTACCCTTTTTCTTGATTTTGATTTGTCTGTGTTCACAAAGTTGAACTCTGTGTCATCGGAAAGTGCTGTGAATGGCACAGAAAAAAAAGACAAGCATTGTACTCGGGGTGTTTCTTCTCTGAGGTTTGAGTGCCAAAAACTCACGATGTGTACTCTAGCCCTTGTAATTGAATTTCCCTGGAAAGAAAATTATCAGTTTGATTGATGAGGTGCAAAGTGGAAACAATTTTGTAGGGGAAGCTGTTTGAGATTTCTTCGTCAGCCTTGGCAGGTGTTTCATATACACAGTGAAGTTGTGCCTTTCGATATTTTGGGATTTCTTTAATTTATTTTTTTTTATTTCTATGGCAGACAATTTACCATGTAATAATATGGTGTTAGTTTTCGGGCCAGAACTCGAAGCTGTTTCAAATTTTAGAAGGTAGATTTTGCATGCAGGATTGGATTGAGTAGTTGATGCATATTAAACAACATGAAGTAATAGGCTGTTCATTTGCAAATGCATGGGTGTCAAACCCAGGGCCAGGGACAGCTTTTAAAGAATAAGATCATCATACATTCTTTGCATCAACTGTTATGATGAAATTCATCATCCATCCACTAGGTGGAGCCAAACTATATCAAGTAAACATCCAGCCATTCATGACTCAGGAAAGATTGCAAGCTAGCTTGTCACCCTCAAGCATTGTCAGAAAAGGAAAGTGAATAAAGGAAAAAAGGACAAATGCGTAAACAACTAATATGGCCATGCAGATTTCAAGGCTGCCCTTTTTAAATAGATGTTGAGTGATTACTTGCCCCTTGATTACCTCGAAATTTAGAAATATGGCCCTCAGTGAAAATTCTAGAATAGTTATCTTAAGCAAATTGCTAAACATTGTCTGGGCGATATTACACATTATGATGTACAGTGCTTCATTATATTGTAACAGACCTAAGATGCTGTCAAACTGCTCTTTTGCCAAATATTTAAAAAATGTTTTTCTCTATCTACTGATTAAAAGCTTTCGATTCATCCCACTTTTGGAATATGGGATGGACCCAGTAATAATGTTGTTGTGATTGTTTGCATTTTGAGAAGAAGATATTCACCCAACATTCAACAGCACTGTTGTCATTTTTCAAGAAAGGCATGGCAAAGAGAGAATTACCAGACTGGGGTTCCATATATTTGGAATTTGCAAGCATGCATTGTGCATACTGGATACCGTTTGTACATTACGTAACGTGTTCTGCATACCGTGCGTTTGGAATCTTCACTTAATAGTATTAAAATATTGGTGCTTGGATGTAGCCTTGAGGTTCCTGAAAGCAGAATTGGTGTTTCAGAGCTTTTGTCTCTGTCTCTTACTTTTAAAGTAAAGCTGGAAAACAGCGAGTCACTTATTTTTGGAGGTGATAAGTGTAGTTCAACACTTCTGTGGGATCACTACTTACAACATGACCACTTGACATAAATATGTGGCATAATTAAAAACAACAACCCCAGAATTTTACCTAGGTTCTCCTGGTTAAAGACAGAAATTGTGGATGAAGGTAGAAGTCAGAATTCTTGTTAAAGGTTCCAGAATACCTCCGATTTTTTTTGTGTGTTCTATTTTTAGCTACTCTGCTCAGCTCCTGTAAAGTTTGTTTTAATCCAGCAGGGGGTGTGGTGTTTCAAAACTTTACTAACGTTAATGTAAATCATGCAATTTCTCTACCACACGGTCACAGTGACTTTAAACCGAAATACATCAACATGCAACATCTGATTCCTCTCAGTCATTTCACGGTGACTTTTATTGTTATGTTAGATGAATTATTGTTGTTATTGCTTTCCTTTTGTGCAGCGTATCAGCGAAGGAGCTCTCTCTCCTGACGGCACTGTCCTCGCTACAGCTAGTCATGATGGTTATGTCAAATTCTGGCAGATCTACATTGAAGGGCAGGACCAACCAAGGTACGTCTTACTGCTTGAAGAGGATGAGGTTTCACAGAGCGGGTGGATTAATCCGCTCATTGAGGAAGTCGTAGGTTTTTTAAAGTGAAATAAAAAATTTCCAAACTCTTTTGTTACACTGAAAATATGTACATTTTCATCATCAGGTGGTTTAAAGTACAGTTTCTAAGTTACAATCTGCTAAAATCTGTTCAATAGTTTACATTAGCCTATTTGAAAAGGTCACTGTATGGAGTCTTGCTAGTGTGTTAAATCACAAGGGTATGGCAAAAATAACAGTATACAGATATTAAACTAACAACTCAGGTATAAGCCAGATACAAACATTTGTACATCTTTCTATATTACATCAGACAAGCATCTGCTCATTTACATTAACGTATGGAAGAAACCTCAGTGCATTCTAATGAAAACACTTATTTGTTTACAGCTTCTTATATGTCAGTCACGTCCCACTTTTCACAGTACAATGGTGGCCCCTGTGTGATTTATTACTTGTTTTAAAAGGTTTCATGATGAACTAAGCAGGCAAGCTTTTATTTAGTTTGGGTAAAATTCCCCTTTTAGTCTGAAATAGCTTTATGTATTGTCCTCACTTGTAGTTTTCTCATGTTGCTTGTGTTATGGGACTCAGTCTGTTGGAATTTAAATAAAACTGTTATGATCTGCAGATGTCTTCATGAGTGGCAGCCACACAATGGAAGACCTCTCTCCTGCCTCCTCTTCTGTGACAACCATAAGAAGCAGGACCCAGAGTGAGTGACCTCACAGTCCTTCCATCAGCCTGACCTGCAAACCCTGAATAAATTCCAATTCTCTGAATTCTTTAGCTGGTGGCATGTGGAAGCAGGGCTTATAACTGGGATTAGATATCTTCAGAGTGTGTTAGCTGTTGCTAACATGTTCCCTTTTGTTCCCTGTAGAGTGCCGTTCTGGCGATTCTTAATCACCGGAGCAGATCAGAACCAGGAACTGAAGGTGTGGTGCACAGTATCATGGACTTGTCTACAGTCTATTAAGTAGGTTCCCTTCCTCTTACCCAACTGTTTGATCTCCACTCATATTCTAAATCTAAGTGTTTAGCAGTGTGATCATCAGTGTGATCGTCCTACTGCTGTACAGATGCTTTTTATTTTTTTTCCAGTTAATTACTTACAATGCTTTAAAACTTTTCTTATAAAATGAAGGACTTATGTGCAAATGTCATAAGAATTCAGTTTAGTAGTCCTGAATATTCTGACCTGGCATCACTACTATGTTGTATCTTACAGGTTTAGTCCTGACCCAGTAAATTCGAGTGTTCAGCCCAGTCTGAAAGCCAGTCTGGACCTATCTGCTGAGTGCCTAATCCTAACAGATGTGCAGAGGAAGGTCTGACTTTATTCTATTATTCCCACAAACACTTAATAAAACCAGGTAGCATAGTGTTTTGCACGTCTGCCTCATAGCAGGAAGGTCTTGGGTTTGAATCCCGGCCTTGGGTATTTCTGTGTGGAGTTTTCATGTACTCTTTGTGCTTGTGTGGGCTTCCTCTTGGTACTTCACTTTTCCTTCCATGGTCCAAAGACATGTACAATAATTTACCTTGTTTAAGGTCACAAGGCCACTTTTCCTATATTTGGCTTGTCAGTTCAATAACTTTGAAAGGAAATAACAAAAGATCACCAAATGTGGTGAAAGGATTCTCCCCAGGACGGTGTTGGTTGAGATTGTATATGGGTGACCTTGACTTTGTTTTATGGTCACAGCAGTCAATGTAGTTAATATTTCTATATTTTCATATTATGAAATGGTTCTTTTGGTGGGAGTGTCTGTACCTGTGTTTGTTTGTTTGTTGTTTTTTTTAAGTGGAAATGGTATGTATGCACTATATGCAGTTGTGAAATGGTGATAGAAGCCATCTTAACTCATTAGTTTTGATCTCTTGGGTTTATGTATGTCAATGTATTTGAAAGTTTTCAGCATTTTGAGTCAGTCAGTACTGGTTTGAGTAGCAGCCAAGTGTTTGATCAGATTCTTTTTTAAATGCTCTGTTAGATTTGGGCTAGAATACCGCATGACCTGATCCCAGATCAACCCTTTGACTGTGTATGGTGTGCAGGTTCTGTATGTGATGGAGCTCCTCCAAGATCAGGAGAAAGGCCATGCCAGCTTTATGGCTGTCTCTGAGTTCCTGCTCACACACCCGGTTCTGAGCTTCGGCGTCCAGGATGTCAGTCGTGCTCGTTTGCGCCACACTGAAGTCCTGCCTCCAGATGAGGAAAGTGAAAGCATGACCACAGGTGAGCTCCTGTCATTGCTTGTTCTTGCTTTAAAGTAATGATACTGCAATTATTAACCAAAGTTTTAATTATGTTTTTGTTTTGTTAGTTTAAAAGCCTTTTGGATGAAGGATTCCATTTAGCACTCAGTTTCTTTTCAGGTTCAGCGTAGTCTCTATAAAGAAAATCATTCGATACTATGTGATGCTGCATATTTTTTACACGTTGTGTGTTGCTAATGATTTGTTCCTCACAGAGGGAAACCAGGGACCTTTGGAGTCAAAATCAGGAATTCAGATCAAGCTTTACTGCGTGCATACCAAGTGAGCTAACTACATTACCCATTACTACTACAGAAATCCATGCAAATGATAATGTAGCTCTGGGCCTGCGTATTCAGTGCAGTATTAGTTAAACCGTATTGTTCAGGGATTCAGGATGTGTTCACAGATATTGATTGCTTACCGAGTTATGAAATGTTCTCTACACTTTTGGCTGGTTTCCACCCACAGGTCCCTCCAGGATGTGCAAATCTGGTTCCAGCCCAACCAGGGTGCTGCTGCCTCCTTGTTTTTGCCTATGGGCTCTAGCTCACAGGATGGCTTTGGTATGGTTACAGATTAATAAACACACTTGGGTTTCTCCAGGATCTTACCCTTAATCTCTTTTCGCATACCCGAATTAAATTTATGTGGCTGGTTACTATATGTATGGGTCATTTGCTTTATTTTAATGATGTGTGTGCATGCTCCAGGTTTTGCTGACCCTTTGACTGATTTGAGCATGGAGGTGCTGAACTCGGATAAGGAATCTGGTGCAAGCGGTTCACAGACTGACCTGTGTAAAATCCCCTCTCTCCCAGCCCCAGCTGACTTCCTGAGCCCTTCTGGCTCAGCCATGCCCAAGCTCATGACCCCGGATGCCTTCATGACACCCAGCGCATCTGTGAGCTGCTCCTTCTCTATCCATCAGCCTTTTATTGCGTTATAGCACAGCGTGATCCTTCTGCTGAGATGTTCATTAATATCATCACTGGAGATTAAATGTAATTATATTATTTGATTTGACTGATAATTTCACTTTCCTGTGCTCTGTGTGTTTCGCTTTAGGTACCAGCCTCCCCTGGCAGTAGTGCTAGCAGTTTGACTATTGTAACGGCCATGAGCAGCTCAGACAGCGGTCCAAGGTTAGTCACCAAGGTTGTGTCTACAATGCAGTCTGTTTATCAAATATTTTATATGGTAGTGATTTACTTCCATAGTAAACCCTCCCCCAAACACGATGTTTTTATATCTGCAAGGGAGAAAGAACCACAGATATCAGCTGAGACGCTGCTCAGACTGGAATGATGTACATCATTTGTAAGGCTGTGAACTGCCCTTGTGAGCACAACCAGTCTGATTTGGCTGCTTGAAAATGATTTAGAAGCCATGTCACCATTTATTTAAGCATTGTTCTGTAAATCATAAATACAATTCAGGCATCTAAAATATGCTTGAAAAGTTTCCTTTTAGTGTGAAATGATTAAAGGGGAGACATCTTGCTTTTTCCACTTGTTTTTTTACCCATAAATGTTAAGTGTTGGTTGACGTCAGATTGTCAAATAACAAGGTAATGTTTTTATTTTTAAAATTTATTTATTTTTAAGTTTTAAGTTTTCCCTCTGGGCGGCACACTATTGCTCCACTGCTGGTTAAAATATGGAAAAAAATAAACTTTACATATCTTGACTAGTTTTCTTTTAGTATTCCCATGAAGTATATACTAAAACAGTCATTCACCTCAGACTGGGTGGATGTTGCTAAATTGAGTAGTCCCCTTAACGTTATGTCTCAAAGTCTATTCAGCAACATCCTCCACGCCATCGGAGCATGAATAGTAAATACCACCGTCTGTAGTACCAGGCATGTATTTAAAGTGTGTTTTTGCTTCTTTCTCATTTAGGTGCTTGGTTTTGGATTTTTTTTTCAAGGAAGAATGGTTGTAAGGGATTTTCTTCCCGTTATGTTGGTGTGCAGCATGTATAGGTGCTAAATGATTAGCATGCCTAAACAGGCTTTGTTTCCGGTGGAAATTGAGCAGGATGGTTCTACTCTGTCACTGTCAGTTACCATGGGGGTATAATCTTCATAAAAATGCAAAGTTAACCCAACACAAGCTCCATTTTAATATTACATTTACCGTGGGGTATAGCCTAGAAATATTAGCAAGCTTTCTAACTGAATGTGATAATTTTTTTCCCACTATGAATAAAAGTTGCTTATAGGCTACCTTAGCACTTCGTAGCTGTCTTCTTGCAAACCATTTTAAAACCAAGTCTAAATAAAAAAGTTGTATATGTTACAACTGGTGAACTTCAGCATGGAGAGTTGAGGTTAGCTAACTTTTTTTATTTTTTATTTTTGTGTCATCTCCTTTTCACCCCTTAGCTACTCCTACCTTTGTTAACTCTGTACCTGTGCTGCCGTTTCAGGGCTGGAGAGGACCTCACCCAGAGCCCTAAGCTGTGTACAGATGCCGCCAGCAGCAGCTTAACTCTTAGTGCCAGTACTAGCAGCCCAAGAGCCAGCTCGATCCTCATTTCAGGCTTAGGAGAAAATATCCAGGTACTTAATCCCACTGTAACCAGCCACATATACATGAACACCAGCATTCTATAATCACTGGCAAAAATGAAGGAATCACCTCACCTGGATCAAGGTTTTTTAGGCACTGTCACTATAAATATGTCACTGAACAAGTTTATTCAGCTGAGCATTCTGTCCTTGTGAAAAGATACCTTAAACAAATAAAATGCAAATAATTTTTATTAATACCATATTTACCCCTCAAATAAAGTAGAGGCAAATAATTGTTATTATATAATTAGAAAAGCTTTCTTGCAGGATGCATTATCTTTCTGAAAAATGACAATTTTCCAAACTTATTTTCTACTGAAGGAATGAGAAAAGTGTACCTGGTTTCTGTGTACACCTGTGCATTAACTGCTAAGGGAATGATTGCCATCTTCCCTGGTCTTTTACCTGACATCCAACCCCATATCATAAATGATTAGGGAATTTCGATTGTTTCTTGTATATATTTTATTAGAACAGCACCAGACAGATATTCCAGCATTATTTCAAGTTTAAACACAGCTGGGAACAATCAGCCTGTTTTTCAATCATCTCCATGTTGGATTTTCTTCTTAAAGATGTTTTATTCCATAATTTCAGTTGAAAACTTTATTGTTGGAACCATGTTTCCTTTCTCTTAGCCAAGTCAAACAGCTTTCCTCTGTTTCATCTGTAAAAAAAAAAATCCTGTGATTAATTAAAATAATTTCACAAAGCCAGAATGTTCCACCATTAAACAGAATTATGTGTCGTATCGATGACCTGTTTATCTGCTCCAAAGTAAAAAAAAAAATGCTGGATGTACATTCTGTAATTCCATATCAGTTTATCATATGATTCCATCATTTCTCCTAGGGGAAGTACACGCAACATGGAACTGATGGATACGTGTTCTATAGCAATGACTTAATAGTAGTTTACACATGGGCTCAATTTATATCAGATTTGTTGAGTTGATGAATTTTTCAACATGGGTGGACAATTGAGAATTCCGTCTTGAGATCACCAGACAATAAAAAAAAAAAAAAGTGAATGCTTCAGTGTGTGTGTCAAGTGTAAAGTAATAGCATAGGTGAGGCAGTTAACTAGTTAAATGTATTATTAAAGACTAAGTGAACCATGTATATGATTTCCTACAGAAGGCTTTGTAGTTGTAATCCCAGTGATCCTCTGAAGGCTAGTTATTTGTCCACTGCTGTTAAAGATTTAGTTTTGCTGCAGCTCTTTTCAAAGATGAAGTCCAGACAGGGTCTGGAGACTCGGGTCCTGACATTGTCTGGAGTTCTCTTTTACACATGGCACTTACTTCAAGATATTAGACACGTCTTCACATCCTTGAAACTTGCATTTTACTTTAAAACCGTGTGGGGTCTGGGTAGAGATCAGCGGGTTGAATGGGTTCAAATCAGTTTACTCGATATTTGCAGGTTGAAAAAGTTGTTACTTTATTTTTGAGCATGATAGGATGATACAAAATTCCAGATTCTATTTTATTAGGTCCGTCTCACGCTGTCTCTCTTTTGCTCGCACACTCGCGGCCTTCAACCGAGTGATTTTTCCCTTAAGTGGTATCTGTAGCTTTCAACTCCAAGCTAACTCAAGGTTATGTTAATGCTTGAGTTAAGGCTAAAGCTGTGTGCAAAGTAAGCACAAGAAGTGTGTGTGTGAGAGAGAGAGAGTCTTTTGCTGCTATTCAACAATTAAAAGCTTTTTAATTGACAGCTCACTGAGTTGTCTGGACAATTACCTGCACCGTTCTCACACAGGCTAATGTTAGCCAGACTATGTACTATGGAGTTGGCAGAGTAAAGTCGCAGTAATGTCTGGGCCGTGTGATTCAGAAGTCTGCATTCACACATACAGCTCCAGTAGAAAAGGTCTAGACAAGTCAGTGAGTTCAGTGAACTCCTCTATACACTGCCTGAGTAAATTTGATTCCAGAGTAAACATGATGTAGGGAGAATCATAGTTTCATCACTGAGTATTGTATTTAGATTTATCTTTTGTATCTAAGTGGGGCAACACACCTCCAACCCCCCCGTTCTCCATTTGGTACCCTCCATCCTTGTCCCATGTTAGGGCTTCTCACATCCTCTAGTCCGTTCTTTCTTTTTCCTGCGTGAGGCCTCGCGTCTGTGTGAGGCAGCCTCCTACGCTCACACTCCACTTCCCCTTCCCCACCCACTCTTTCATTTGCAGGTGCTGTCTTCTTCAAACCCCTCCATGTCTCTGGACTTCCAGGCTATGGAACCTGTGCTGCTGTCCCAGGCGTCCCCCACTAGAGCTCGTTCCCCTGATGTTATCTCTTCGGCCTCTACGGCCATGTCGCAGGACATCATCCCTGAGATTGCCTCCGAGACACTGCCAAGAGGCTTGGCTGAGGCTCGTGATCCCCTCCAGGGTCTTCAGGACAGCATGGCATCAGCGGCCTCAGCACTGCACCTGCTGTCACCTCTGGAGCTTAGTGGAGGAGCATCTGGAGACAGCGAGCAAAGGCTCAGCAGCACGCCGTCATTGCTAGAAACGGCGTTGTCGCAGGAAAACGCCGTAAATGTAGTTGCATCATCTTGCTCCGAAAGTGGTGTCAGTCGCAGCTGGCCTGCAGCACCCGATATCACACGCGAAACAAGGAACAGCCTGCGAGATAACGGCCTGGGAGAATGGTGAGGTTATGAAATACAGATTATAATCTGCTTTAGTGTTGCTGTTGTAGGATCAGGTCTCTAGTATTGCTTTGGGAGATATTTCTGAGACATTTTTATTGGTGATGAAGTGGTATGACTGCTGATGAAATACCAACAACCATATACAATTTTAATCACAATGATGTATGATGTGAATGTGATCTAGCTCTAGAGAGGACCTGAAGGACATGCACATGTCATCCCCCTTCCACAGACGCACCTACCACCTCACACAGAATGACAGCCAGGATGCCAGTGCAGAGCAGAGGTACATACTACAGCGCACGCACACACACACACACGCACACACACACACACACACACACACACACACACACACACACACACACACACATATATATATATATACACACACACACACACACACACAGAGTCAAGCAATACTGGGTAATACTGAGTGGCTGCGTAAGAAAATGAAATCTGCGTCATGTGACGAATATTTTACTTCAGATCTCTTTCATTCACTCATTTGATAAACTGCTTAACCTTACTAGGGTCGCAGGGAGGCTGGATCTTAGCCGTCCCTTGGCGAAGGCGGGATACACCCTGAAAAGCTCAAGACTATCGCAGGGCCAACATGCACACAACCATTCGCACCCACACCTAGGGGCCATTTGGAACAGCCAGTTAACCTAATGTGCATGTCTTTAGACTGTGGGAGGAAACCGGAGTACCCGGAGGAAACCCATGCAAGCACAAGGAGAACATGCAAACTCCACACACAAACGCCCAAGCCAGGGAGGTCCAAACCCAGGACCATCTTGCTGTCATGCCTGTGCCACCCTACTTCAGATTTGATCATTATTATATAAATTTAAATGTCAAGTTGATGCAGCCCTTAGAGAATTTGTTAAATAAAACATTCTCAATGATTCACAGCGATCATGATGATGAGGTGGCCAGTCTGGCGTCATCTTCAGGAAACTGTGGCTCTCGTGCCTCCCACAGACTGCCAGTGAAGGACTGGAAGACCTCGCCTCGTGGCTCACCCAAACTCAAACGCAAGAGCAAGAAGGATGAGGGGTGAGCCACATGCACTAGGTTTTCTACTGTATGTGTATGTGATGGGCACCACCACTGTACGGCATGGGCGGTGGTTACGGCTATGGGTTACTGATACGATGGTCAGGGGTTTAAGCCCCAGTACCACCAAGCTGCCACTGTTGGACCCTTGAGCAAGGCCCTTAACCCTCAACTGCTCAGATGAGATAAATAAAAAATAGAATAAATACAAGTCGCTGTGGATAAGGGCGTCTTCCAAATGCCATAAATGTATGTGCAAAGCTGCTTAGTTGGAGTAAATGACTTTGTGTTGAAAAGTCACACTTCTTCTGGGTGTGTTAATATTTTTTTTCTTTCATAGTGATTCCTCACAGTCCAGGCATCTGGATAATCAGGTAAGTGTTCCTGTGCATAACATCCTAAAGGCCTCAGGACAAGCAGCAGCTTTGTACAGCATACTGTAAAAAAAAATCTGCTCTGTAAATCTGACATGTTTTTGTTCTTCCTGGCAGATGAGCGTAGAGCTACAGGAAGAGCTGCTGCTGCTGCTTAGGAACCAACAGAGGGAGCTGGATGAGCTGCGGCAGAGCCAGCAGGAGCTGTTGCAGAGGCTCACGGGCCACATGGATGCTGTCCAGAGTTCTATAATGGCCCAAATAGAGCATGTCCTGCTCACGCAACAGGAACAGGGACGTATCCTTACACTAGAGGGAGTCATTGGGGGTGTACTTAAATCGTTTGACGTTTTTTTTGAATGCTTACAGAGCATTCACCTCTATTTCTACAATACCCCAAATCCATTGTGGTAAATCAGAATCTCTTCATGTTAGTTGAAT
Organism: Neosilurus mollespiculum; assembly: GCA_030014195.1. NCBI lineage: Eukaryota > Metazoa > Chordata > Actinopteri > Siluriformes > Plotosidae > Neosilurus > Neosilurus mollespiculum. Next base: position 31,201,505 of record JAQMYF010000004.1, read on the forward strand.
GACGTTAATGCAGTGGTGCCATCCCTGTTCCTAGAGACCTCCCCCCTGAAGACTTTCACTTCACCCATAACCATGCCCTCCTGACCATCTGATCATTTAATTAGGATTTAATACTTTGAAAGGAAAATTTAAGGTGATGATTAGATCTGGCAGGTGGGCACCACTATGCACCTCCATTTTATGCGTTTCAATTTCGTTACTAGTAGCAAATAGTTAGTTTTTTTTTCTTGGCGTCGTCATCATGCAACTGAGCGATACATAAGAACCAATGAGTATCAACTCGGTGATGCGGCAGCCTTATTGAGTTTCCCATGCTGGGCACGCATGGACACCGGACAGACATGGTACAACCATCCAAGACTTTAATATTCCATGTTTCATATTCCATGACTTTAAATACCGCTCTTTCTGGAAGGCTGTAGACTTGACCACATACCTTAACGGTTTTTATATAGACCAAGGAGCTATCAGTTTTTCTGTCAGGAGAAATAACACTGTAGTATACACTGATATTGTATAGATGTCCTAAGTATGGGCAGTGGTGGCTTAGTGGTTAAGGCGATGGGTTACTGATCCGAAAGTCAGCGGTTCAATCCCCACTATCACCACTGTTGGGCCCTTAAGCAAGACCCTTAACCCTCAATTGCTCAATTGTATAAAAATGATAATTGTAAGTCGCTCTGGATAAGAGCGTCTGCCAGATGCTGTAAATGTAAGTATGTGCTTTGCGGAGGCCCGCATAAACGTTTGGACATATGAAGTGCGTCTTCAACCTCAGTGTGAAAAATAATTTGTCCTTTCACACTGATTTGTTCTGCAGCTCACCATTTTGAAGAATTGATTGATGGACCTTAGCTGATGTAATGTCGTTGAGCAGAATCACATGTGCCAGTATGCTGGATATCTGTACAGCTGTGATTAATTGTCAGCTCTGTCAGTGAAAGTAAGGTTATGATTCTGTTAGATAACAGAAATGATGTCACTTTTCCGTCTGTGAGATACAGTGGCAGAAATATGTCATACCTGGCCCATACACACACACTGTGTTGCAGGGTCCTAACCACTGTGTCTGAAGCAATCAAATATAGAATTTGCATATGCACGCTCTTGATCACAGATGGTGTGCTTCAATTCACAAACCAACAAAATCAACCATAATAACTCCCGAACAGGTGGCAAATAAATCCACAAGCATTAACTAAGAAATTGGGGTTACTGTAATAGACAGTTGAAAAACAAATGAAGATAGTTAAAGAATGAGTCCTGGGATATCCGTGCACTTATCCTTTCCTTATACATAACAGCAGGCTTTGTTCTTCCTGCCTGCACCGTCAGCACTATTTGTTGTAATAAACCAGTACGATCAACAAGGCTGCACAAAGACCTGCAAGATTTGAGCATGTTTAGACAAAGTGAAAACTCGAGCACAGCAGTACATAAATAATTCATAAAGGTAAAAATGAAAACATTTGTGCTCACTGTTCCTGTTATTTCGGTATAGTTGCTCTTGTTCGCAGCTTTCAAAAGCACAGCTGTAGAACATTACTGAGTAAATGGAAAGCCTGTGCTATTTTCCAAATCCCCACTAGAGGGCCATCCAGTGAGTTTTCTACTTAACAAAATTGCCAATAAAGGAAAATCTAAGAAATGATGACTTCTGAGGAATTAAAAAAATAAACTTGTTTGCAAATAAAACCTAAATGTTATGATAAAGGCACAATAATCCATTATATACACTCAACAGTTACTGCTTTACTTAAAGCCTGGCCTCAGCAGTTTTTTTTATTCTTTTTTTTTTTTTCACTCTGCCCTAAATGAATATAAAGTTTCTGACATTTTTACCATGAGATTCCTTGAAGTTACTTTTTTTTTTTTTTATGAGCCCCGTTGATGCCTCATTGATTTTTCTGCACTGATTGGTGGTTGGACCTTGACTGGCTGGTGTGTGTGTCAGAAAGAACAATGGAGCGGGTGTTGGCAGAGGGACACACGCGTAACCAGCAGCTCCAGGAGCACATGGCACAGCAGCTAGCTCACACCTTGGGTACCACTGTCTCAAATCGCCTGGACAAGGTGCTGCGTGAGGAGATGAAGAAATCTGTTCCTCAGAGTAAGAGCCAGAAATTCAGCACCAGGAAGCAAACTTCTGCATAGTTAAACAAGCATGAGTTTTATTTTTGCACATGCTAGTGTTTGTTGATTTGAGTCAGGAGATACCAGTCCGAATCATTTGGACTTTACTTTGTGCTGAAAGTGCTACTTCACTTGGTGGTAATGAAGGATGGTTGTAATTGCATTACAGCCATAACGAAGAGTCTGGAACCCTTGACCGGACAGATGAATAACGTTATTGCTGCTAAGCTTACTGCTGTGGAGGCCACACTCAAGGAGAATGTCACCAAAGTTGTTAAATCTAAGGTCAGTTGTTCATATTCTTGAACATAAGCAGGGTTGCAAGAATCATGTTTTTACTTGAGTAAACCATAATTTACTATAATGTGGGAGCCACATCTGTTTGTTTATTCCAGTGAACGAACAGCTATAAAATACTGTAATATATTCTGATCAGCCGTAGCATTAAACCTGCCCAGTATTGTGTGGGTCTCCCTTCTGCCACCAAAACAGTTCATGGACTTCATAAGACCTCTGAAGGTGCGATATAGTTTCCAGCATGAAGATTTTAGCAGCAGATCCTTAATGTCCTCTAAGTTTAGCGGTGGGGCCTCTATGGAACAGACTTGTATGTTTACTTGTATGTTCTCTGGTTTTAATGTTATGTCTGATCAGTGTATAAAACATCTAAAAGAAGTTAAAAGTAAAGCCCAGTTTAACTTTTGCACTTTTTTCCTTTTGGTAGAACACTACTGACGCCATTGGCCGAGCTGCAGCTGAAGCCATGCAGGGTCCTATCCAGGCAGCCTACAAAGACGCCTTCCAAAGCATAGTTCTCCCTGTGTTTGAGCGCGGATGTCAGTCCATGTTTCAGCAGATAAATGACAGCTTTAAACAGGGAACCAATGAGTGTAAGAATCACAGACACTACACCATTCTACTGAAAGATTTGAACTCCTGCAGGGATGTTGTACTGCTTTTTGTTTATTCAGGTAGAAAGGGAAATACAGATCTTTTGGGTAGGAGCTCCTCAAGATAACTCTGCTTAAAGTCACCACTCAAATACGCCATAAAGTTTTTAAAAGCATTTTTGTTAAAAAGTTGTCCATCTGAATTGTAGATGTGTTCAAGCAGTGTTGTCAAATGTACCGTGGTTAAAAACTGTTTTACGACTGAGGAGGTGGAGCTGCTACTGCTCAGTTTTTGTTAAAGGGGATTTAATGAAAATATACATATATTCAGTGTATCAGGAGAATTTGGGAGGCTTTCCTTTTCGCTTTTTTTTTCTTTTAAGCAGCACTAGAACCTTGCCAGATAGCGTAAATGGACATCTGACAGCAACGTTTTCAGTTTGTATCTGTTCACCTGTGTTTCTTGTCCATTTCACGTTCTGTGACTATGGTCCTTGTCAGACGAGGTCCATTCATTCCTGAGGAAAGTTTTGTGCAAGCACATGTTAGTTTATTATCTGTATACTGTAAATATTGCTGTTATCTTGCTTTATTGGAATATTGATCTCGCACTCTCAAAAGAGTGAAACGGACTACAAATGCATGCACAAAACTGCAAAAATGCATGCACATTTTATGCACAGCTCATACATTCCTTGTCCTGTACTTGTCAGTTCACAGTGGACCTGACTCGCAGCCAGATCACTACCTGACTTGCAGTGAGTGAATCTGAGGTGCTGCGGACAATTGCTGGCAAGGAACGCATGTGAACTCATAAATAATGTGGATGTGTAATGTGGCCAACTGATGACTTTAGGATAAGGAGAGCGTAACTAATGTACATGTAACGGGTCTTCACTGAGTCCGAAACGGACTGCGACGTACATCCTCTGGGGTATTGTGAGAGTCTCAAGCAGCTACAGAGATGAATTTCAGCACTGGACCATTTTCTTCTCAAATGTTTCTCCCCATTGGACGTCCGTTTACATTTTTCGGCAAAGTGTGACTGCTCCTTAAGATTTATACACTAGAAAATTTTACATGACCCCCACATGATTCATGTTTACAGGAAATGTACTCAGTATTTTGCGGGAATCAGATTGCTTGGATCAGGTATCTGAAAAGCTCTGCATGAAAAACATTATACAAGAGGTTTTTTTTTTATTTTGGTAGAACACTACTGACGCCATTGGCCTTTTTGGTCCCTTAAATAGAGCTAGTAGAGGCATTATAACCTCAGCAGGTTGCGGTGACCCATGATGATATTACTAATCTCTCTTCCTCTCAACAGACATCCAGCAGCTGGAATTGCACGTCAAAAACAGGAAGCAGCGTGAACAGGATGCTCGAGATCCTGTAATTGGTCAGCTGCAGCAGATGATTGATTCACTGCAGACTTCTCAAGACCAGCTGGCCACCACAGTAGCAGCCAGTGTGCGCACTGAGGTTCAGCACCAACTCCACATGATCGTGGGAAAGTAAGACACATACACACATGATGACTCAGTAGTCAGCTTCATTAAAATTCCAGTGAAGCAAATGTCTTAGGAGTGCACTTCTTCCTTTCTCATGAATATTTTGATTGCCTTGAGCCTGGCTTTAATTTTTGCCCATATAGTCTGTTTGTCTTTCTCACAGTTTTGCTTTGTGTAATAATATTCCTGCGTTTTAAATCCTCCTCACTTAGTGTTTGTACTCTGGTGACATTCAAAACAATCCAAATACTAACTCGGTACTAATTTGTTTTTGTATTCATCTAGCACAGCTTCAAGTAATTACGGCATTAACCTTATGAATAATAAAGTAGGGATTCCACCTGGAGCCATTAGAGAATGGAAATCAGTGTGATTTTTCTGCTGTAAAAGCTAAACTTGCTTTATTCTGCCGACTACCCACTCTCTGGGATGAGAGCTGTCAGTGTGTGTGTGTGTGTGTGTGTGTGTGTGTGTGTGTGTGTGTGTGTGTGTGAGAGAGAGAGATGTACTGAACTGATTGCCTTTAACCCAATATTATTTGCACTAGTTCATCATTTTAACTAATGATTTTACTCCTAGTTCTGTGGTTTATTAGCTTTCCTGTAGCAAACCCAGTTTCTTGTAGTTTACACTGCTTCAGTGTCCGTGATGAATCAAAGTGATTCATTACTTGCATGAAATATACCAGCAACAAAGTTTTTTTTTTTTTTTTTTTTTTTTTTTTTTTTTTTTTAAATAAATATAACTGTCTTACTGCTATGTGCTCTACTCTTACAGGGTGTAACCGTTGTTCACTGTTACCTTCCGATCATTCTTCATCATGGTCTACAAACTAGTGCTTTATGCTTTGCAGTCTGCAGGATTCGATCCTGAGCCAGGTGCAGCGTATTGTAAAGGGTGAGGTGAGCCAAGCCATGAAGGAGCAGCAGGCGGTCGTCACATCCAGCATCATGCAGGCCATGCGCTCAGCAGCCAGCACACCCGTCCCCACTGCACACCTCGACTTCCAGGCACAGCAGACCAGCGTTCTGCACTTGCTCCAGCAGGGTCATCTCAATGAGGCTTTCCAGCAGGTCAGGATTGTATTATGCACATTCTTACAGAAATGGTGATATTACTTTTCTCTGGGGTTTTCAGGTTACTAGTAAAAGACCATTAATAATACTTATAAAATAATAACATTATAGTAACACATACACCAGGGATGGGCAACTGGCAACCTGTGGGCCGTATATGGCCCATAGTATCATTCAATACGGTCCACGGGACGTCCCCACATTTGAGGGAGATAAATCTAGCATCAGGCAGCTGGAAAATATCTGATTTGGAGTTTATTACTGTCATGGTCCATCATTTCCTTTTTCTGAAAAAGACTACTTGATCAATAATAAGGCCAGCAAAATGAGATGTTTAGTTTTTCGTCACCGCCTGCATGTGATTTTGCCCCAGCATGAAACAAGTTTGTCGCTCATCGCTGACAAAAAACCCACGTCAGCAACTTCGTAAGTTCTGCTGACAATCTTTTTTCTGTTTGTTTATTCAGCACGCCAAACCAAACAATCCGGAATAAAACGAACAAAGACGGGGTTATTGTCGATTGACCGACCTCCCGAATGTAAGTTTGGCATCTTCGTGTGCTGTGAACAGCACCATCAAGGTTGCTTCTTGGATTCAGAACAAGGCTGTATTTGCGGTGTTTTTTGCCGAGAGACGTAGTTCCTCCAGCGTGTTCTGGGTCGACTCTTCCCGGTTGGACATGCCCGAAACACCACACTAGGGAGGCGTTTGGGAGGCATTCTAATCAGATGCCCGAGCCGCCTCAACTGGCTCCTCTCAATGCAGAGGAACAGCGGTTCTACTCCGAGCTCCTCCCGGAAGACACAACTTCTCACCCTATCTCTAAGGGAGAGCCCTGCCACCCTGTGAAGGAAGCTCATTTCAGCCGCTTATATTCGCAATCTTGTTCTTTTGGTCATTACCCAAAGCTTGTGACCATAGGTGAGGGTAGGAACTTAAATCGACTGTTAAGTTGAGAGCTTAGCTTTCCGGCTCAGCTCCCTCTTCACCACGACAGACAGGTACAAGCTCCGCTTTACAGCAGAGGCTGCACCGATCCGCCTGTTGATCTCCCGCTCCATCCTTCCCTCACTCGTGAACAAGACCCCGAGATACTTGAACTTCTCCAGTAGGGGCAGGACCTCATTCCAGACCCGGAGGGTGCACTCCACCTTTTTCCGGCTGAGAACTTTGGCCTCAGACTTGGAGGTGCTGATTCTCATCCTGGCTTCTTCACACAGCTGCGAATCGCTTCAGCGAGAGATGGAGGTCCCGGCTTGATGAAGCCAAAAGGACAATTTTACAGCCATTTTGTCTTTATGTTTATTGAGAATTATATTTGAGTTGGTGTTTGTCTAAATTGTATCTATGTTACCTGTGCCCTTAAGTGAAGGCCATTTTTTGATGTGATGTAGGCTATATATAACATCAGGCAACCGGGTACAGGAAAAATAAGAATTTGCGAGTTCGAAGATTGATGGTGCTGAGCCATGAGTAAATGCAGTTTTTAAATTACTAAAGTTGGGCCGCTGCGCCCATTCAGTGTTTTGTGCCGCCATTCCCAAATGAATGAATGAAGTTTGGATTGTTGGTACAGTTGTTGGTCGATCTCTAAAGGAGTTAAAATGGAACAATAGGAAAAGGAACTGTTCTGTTGAACAGAGCAAAGCTGGGCGTACTCACGCAAGAGCTTAATGAAATAAATAATCTTATGGAAGTTGGTGACACAAAAGATGAAGTAAAACAACAAGTTTTAAAAATTTGAAAAATACTTGTCTGACTTTATGGAGTTTCAAATGAAAGCTTAGTCTTTATTACATGATGAAGAAAAGAAACACTATCATAACGACTGGTATAAACCAGCTGAATGAAAGCTGATGAGGCGGAAGGTGAAATCGACAAAGAAATTGATGCTTTATGAGGGGCTGTGGTCAAATCTGCATCGCCACACGACAGCATTTCTCAGGCCGCAGATAAGGCTTTATCCACGACCTCTAGTAGGAGCAGTGAAGTGTCCACCGCTCAATCGGAAGCTCAAGTACAACACGCTATACTAGTTGAGCAATCGGGCTCACTGGAGGAGAAACTCGAGTTAGACATAGAAGAAATGCGACTAAAAGCAAGGAGGAAACAACTTTAAACTAAAATATCTGAGGCTGAAGCTAAAATACGAGTTCTTACAGAGTCTCACCTTTCAAAAAGGGACACAAGTCGCTTCGCAACATCGTCCAAAATGTTAACTGAATACATTCCAGCAGCAACTAAACGTATTCAACCAAAGTTTAGAACGAATCCTGACCAAATTAGTTTCCATCAGCCGAAAGCTACACTGTCGCAGGTTGAATCAGCAATGCAAACCCCGCTTACACTTCAAAGTAAAAAGCCCACCCAAAGCACAATAAAAAAGGAAAGCCCAAAACATTTTCCTCTATCAGACAACAACGATTCTTTTGCTGATGTCATAAAAAGGCAGAATCAAATAACCTGAGCTGTTGGTAAAACAACAAGCACAGTCTCAACTTCTACGAATGCAAATCCCTGTATTTCATGGTGATCCACTTCAGTTTAGATCTTTCATTAAATCTTTTGAGCAAACTATTGAAAGCAAAACTGACAATATGCAACAAAGGTTTTACTATTTGGAACAATACACATTAGGAGAACCAAGAAATCTTGTTTGCAGTTGTGTCTATATGTCATCAGAGAAAGGATATATAGAGGCCAAGACACAACTTGAATTTCATTTCAGAAATAGTTAAGATCACAAATGCATATATGGACAAGACACTAAACTGGCCTGCTATTAAGTCAGCGAAATCATTTGGTCTAAGAGCTTATTCACTTTTCTTGAAAACCTTGTGTCAAAGCTAACATTCAAATTACGTGAAAATGGAGAGCAGTTGTCTATGACAAACAGAGAGCCACATTTAGACATCTACTTGCATTTATTGACAAACAGTCTTGAACAATGCTGGATCCAATCTTTGTGGAAAGTTCAAGACCTCAGATTCAAAGGGTCAACACAAATCATACTCAAAATCAAATAGCAGGTGGAGCAGTTTTGCAACAGCTGTCTCGACAATGTCAGAGCAAAGTAAGCCACTATTCCACAAAGTCCAGCAAAAGCAGTCAGCAGCTTAAGTTCATTCACAAAACCGTCTTGCATGTTCTGCAATAAGATTCATTCAATGGAAAACTGTAAAACATTTTAAGTTAAACCAAATACTGAGAAGATTGAGTTCTTGAAACTTAAAGGAATGTGTTTTGGATGCTTGAAGACTGGTCACTTGAGCAGAAATTGTCAGAAACGCATGTCTTGCAGTGTGTGTAAACAAAATCATCCATCACTCTTACATATACACATAAAAGATGATCAAAGATCACCTCAGAATGGCAACAAAGAATCAGCACTCGATTCTGTACTTGTCTCACTTGCAACAGGTAGCTACACTGGGGCCGGAACCAAAGAGTGCGCCCTAGCAATCGTGCCTGTTAAAGTGACGTTATAGAAAGGAACAATGTAGAGACATATGCTTTCTTAGATCCAGGGAGCTTGGCTACTTTTTGTACTGAGGAGTTGACTATGCAGCTTTGTGCCCCTGGAAAGAAAATGAAAATACTTCTAAAAACATTGGTCAAGAAAAACCAGTGACCAATTGTAAAATATCTGGTTTAGAAGTTGCTGCATTAGACAGTGACACATTTCTGAAACTTGCTGATGTTTTTACTCAGAAATCTATTCCAGTAACACATGATAATATTCCAAAAGTTCAAGATTTAAGGAAATGGCCTTACCTTGATGAAGCTGACATGACACCAACTGATGCTGGCATGGGGCATCTTATAGCTGTCAATGCTTTAGAACCCCGGAAAATAATAAACAGGGAAGGTACTGGACCTTGTACTGTTAAGACCATGCTTGGCTGTGTTGTCAGTGGTCCGTCCGGTTCTGGTGCAATGAAAATATTAAAACCTCTGCTGTTCAAGTTAACAGAATTTCTATTTCCAGAATTTCTAAATTTCTATTTAGAGCAATACGATCATGACTTCATAGAACAGCATTATGGAGAAACGAATAAGCCGTCACATGAGGACCAGCAGTTCTTGAAAGTCCTGTCTGATTAAGCTGAAATGAAAGATGGTCATTACCATTTAAAACTTCCTTTACAGGTAAACTGCATGGCGTGTTTGATTTTGCATCAATTTTTAATGGCTCCTCTCTGAACAAGGAGCTTCTTCAGGGCCCATATCTGACAAATTCACTACTTGGTGTATTACTTCGATTTCATCAAGGGCCTGTTGTGTTTATCTCCGACATAGAAGCAATGTTCCGCCAGGTCCGTATAAAAGGGAAGGATGTCAACTTTTGCGCTTACTCTTGTGGCCAAATGGAGATTTGTCTAAAGAACAGACAGAGCATAGGATGCTTCTGCGTATATTTGGTGCAGTTTCATTACCTAGCTGTGCAACATATGCATTGCTGAAAACAGCAGATGATGATCAAGATGAGTGTCCTACAGAAGTGACAAACAGCATTCGTCAAAACTTTTATGTTGATGACTGCCTGAAAGCAGTTAGCAGTAGAGAGCAGGCTGTCTTCTTATATCAGCAGCTCACTGAGATGTTTGAAAGGTGGCTTCCACTTGAACAAATGGATCAGTATTGATCGCACAGTTCTTTCTGCTATTCCAGAAGAGGATAAAGCAAAAGAAGTGAGAACTTTGGACCTGAGCAAGGAGAAGCTGCCAATGGAAAGAGCTCTCGGTGCTCAATGGGATGTTAAGAGAGATGTGTTTATCTTTAGCACAGCCATCTAGTCTCATCAGATGACTCGACGGGGTATTCTGTTCATAGTCTGGTCAGTTTATGACCCCTTGGGCTTCCTGGCTCCAGTCACTCTGGTAGCGAAGCAGGTTTTGCAGAAACTATGTAAACTGAAATTAAGTTGGGATGAAATAAATTCCAACCAATATAGCTCAAACTTGGGAGAAATTCTGTAGATCTCTCCACCTGCTGAACACTTTCAGTGTTAAAAGAAGCTTTATTCCTCAAGGCTTTGGTGAACTTGCATCTGCACAGTTGAACCACTTTTGTGATGTGAGTGAGGTTATGGTGCGCTTCCTACCTTTGGCTCATAAATGAAATGAATTTTCTGCTCCATCACCAAGCAACAAATACTGGATGATGAAGCTCTCAGTACATTATTTTGTGAAGCAGAGGCTATTTTGAATGATAGGCCCATAACACCATCAAGTGATGACCCAAACGAACGTGAAGCACTGACGAAAAATCACCTCTTTCTGTTAAAACCAAGGCCCATTCTACCCCCTATTCTGTTTAGTAAACATGAATCATATGGAAAGAGATGATGGATACAAGTACAATACATAAGTGATTTACTCTGGAAGAGATGGGCTAAAGATTATCTCCCTTTAATTCAAAAGTGGCAAAGATGGATTAAACCACAGATAAATTTCTTGGTTGTGGATCTAGTCCTTATAATTGATGAGTCTGCCCCCAGAAATTCTAAAATGGGATGCATTTTAGAAACCATGAAAGACTAAAGGTTTTGTATGTAGAGTGCGTATTAAGACACAGACTAATGTGTTGGAAAGGCCTGTTACAAAGTTATGCCTTTTACTAGAAGCAGAGTGAGTTGGACAATACATGACTTGTAAATGTCTTGTGGGTGAATGTTGGCTATTGAATATTTAAAAAAAGGAAAAAAGAGATTTTGCATATATGTTATCTGCAAGAAAATATTGTACTGTACATGCATGAATATATTCTGTAAAGAACAGTGCAGTGCTTAAATGTATTTTGTATACATATAAATATATATACATATAAATGTATACAAATGTTTAGGATGTAACTACTGCCTGGAATTATGTATGATGTGGAAACTGTGCTTCATGTACAGTGGCTCTGAATAATTCTGTTGATGTAAATATTGTAATTATTGATTGTACAATAACTAGGGGCCGGAAGTCTACAGCCATTTTGTCGTTATTTTTATTGAGAATTATATTTGAGTTGATGTTTGTCTAAATTGTATCTATGTTACCTGTGCCCTTAAGTGGAGACCATTTTTTTGATGTGACGTAGGCTACAGGTCATGTTCAACATGTTGTTACCAATGCAGACCAAGCTCTGGCACATCATCATCATCACAGAGACCAAATAGCCCGTAGCAACGGGTCCGGTATACCATATGCCCAGAGCTCACCCTACAAGATAGCTCGAGGGACACGGTCGAAAGCCTACTCCAAGTCCATAAAGCACAGGTTGGGCAAACTCCGATGCATCCTCCTGAATCCAAGCTTCAACCATTGGTTAGGTCCTCCTGAATAGACTATCCCGGGTAGGCTGAGGAGTGTGATTCCACGATAGTTGGCTGCAGCACGTTTGGCCTGTTGGTGCCTCGGGAGTCCCACAGGCAAAAATGGCTTCTTCAGCTTGACAGCCCCCCTCACCACAGGTGTCCACCACCTCTTTCGGGGGTTACTCCCACAACAGGCACCGATGACCTTCCGGCCACAGCTCCGGACTGGGAAGTGGCACCAGGTGAACAGTCAGGACCTTCCCCCTCGCCGGAGGCGGAGGGAGGCTACCGTTTCTGCCAACTGGGGAGAACCCCAACATGTGGGCACCAAGACAGGGGCAACAAGGATGCCCACACCGGCTCGCTGCCTCTCTCCATGAGCAACTCCAGAATGAAATAAGGTCCAACTCCTTTCGAGATGGTTGGTTCCAGAGATGAAGCTATGTGTTGAGGTGAGCCTGACTATATCTAGTCGGTATCTCTCAACCTCGCGCACCAGCTCGGCCTCCTTCTCCGCCAGAGAGGTGACATTCTATGTCCCAAAAGCCAGGGTCAGTAGCTAAGGGTAGGTCCAGCAGAGCCCACACCTTCAGCTACCACCCAGCTCACACTGCACCCGGCCCCTAAAGCCCCTTGCACAGGTGGTAGGTCCATGGGAGGGCGGACCCACGTCTCCCCTTCGAGCTGGGCCGGCCGAGCTCCATGGGCAGAAGCCCAACCACCATGTACTTTCGAGCCCCTTCCCCTGGCCTAGCTTCAGGGGGGGCACCCCGGTACCCCGCATCCGGGCAATGGAGACTGTGTCCTTCAAATACTGCTCATAGAGGTCTTCTGAACCGCGATTCAAGGAGGAGTTTGAAATTGACATGTATAGTCTTGAGCCTGAAGTTGGTAGAGAGATAGATTCAAGTCACATACTACATGTATTGATGAGGCTTGTGCTGTTCTTAGATGTATTCTGTTCAGATTTTACCTGATGGTGAAAAACTATGGTAGAAGGTCAGTCCAGTTCCCATACAAAAAACTGTTGAATTTGAGGACTTATAATAATAGGACAATAATCTTGTTCTTAATTCTGTTTTGATCAGATTCTTTTGTCAATTTATGTGGATAAATTCTAATAGTTTGAGAAATCTCCTTGTACAAGAACTGGCACCGTGTTGAAGGTTGACCAAAATCCCTCATGCTTTTCTTCAAGGTTGCGAGTTGAACTATTTTTAATCAGATGATGGAAGTAAAAAAATCAAGGATCAAAAACCCTTCTCACTTTTCCTGACGTGGCTGATGAGAAACTAAAAACCTGATTTCACTGGCACAAAATAAAGGTTGCTAGCCGACCAGGGTAAACTGGTATGATTCTCTCATTTTTTGAATGGCAGGTTGTAATGGTGCATGTGTCCAGGTAAGTTCAAATAATTTGATAAATGTAAATAACAGACAGTTCACTGGTCACTTCTGAGATTTCTGACAGTCAGGTGTACGTGCTTTCTTTCTCTTTCTCTCTTCTGTGCCATCTCCCTCTCTCTATCGCTCTCATTTGCCGAACCGCTTAATCCTGTTATTGTCATGGGGAGGTTGGAGCCTATTTCAGTCGACACCGGGTGAAGGTGGGGTGCACCTTGAACAGCTCAGCAGACCATTGCAGGACCAACACAACCATTCACACTTACATCTGGGGTCAATTTGGAACAGCCAGTTAGCATAATGTACATGTCTTTTTAATTGTGCGAGGAAAGCAGAGGACCTGGAGGAAATGGGAAGCATGGGAAGAACACGCAAACTCCACACGTAAATGGTTGAGTCTGGGACTCGAACCCAGGACCTTCTGAGGCTGATGTGCTAAACACTATGCCACCATGCTGCCCGGAAAGTAGGCTGTTTTTGTCATTTAACTACATGATGATTGGCGGCTCCAAAACTTAGACCTTCAAATCTGAGACCTGATCTTGTATGTATGATAAATATTAGGCAGTGGTGGCAGCACCAAAAACATGGAGCCACTACCAGGATTAAGAGCTTCAGTTAATGTTCACATGAAACATTAGAATAAAGAAAATGTGAGTTCTGCATCATTTCTTTCAGACTGTCGATCATCAGTACTGAAATAAACAGCAACACTGTCATAGTTATATGAAACTCTTAAAGTGAATCTGCATGATTGTTTTTTCTCACATGAGTGGCTAAACTGCATGAATGTAGAAGTGTTCCTACAAAGTGGAAAGAGAATGTGTATGCTTATACACTTATTCTTCTTCCCCCCCCCTGTCTTTTACTGTTTTTAGTTTATATAAGGTGCCATGACATATATATCAGACATACATGTATATCATCCCTCTATGAACATAAATGCTGTTAAGTATGGGATAATGTGTGGCGTGCCATTCTTTATTACAAAATAATCTCTGACTGGGTTTGTTACAAGGACCTTAATGTGAAGTAGAATGATCTTAATCATGCCTGAAGGGCCTTATATCACAGTAATAGCCATCTCACTGTGCAATATCCCACTGATAACTAAATTATTGAAAAATTATTTTGGTCCATGATGGTCCATAGCACTGGATTATTATTCTACATATCAGTGGTATGTTATACAGAAATAACAATGGAGAATGCTTTAAACAGTTAATGAATTATGTTTCTCCAGGCCTTGTCTGCAGCTGATCTCAACCTGGTACTGTATGTGTGCGAGACAGTGGACTCTCAGCAAGTGTTTGGACAGAGCCCCTGCCCCCTGCACCAAGCTGTGCTGCTCTCGCTTATCCAACAGCTCTCCACCAACCTGGCTACACGCACCGACCTCAAGATCAGGTCAGTCTGTATGCAGTGCTACTTTGCTGAAATCATAAACTCCTGACAGCTTTCACACCATTCCAAAGTGCAACAAGAAGTTACTGCAGATCTCAAAAACTTTAGATATGTAAGGTTAGAAAGGTAAAGAATTACCTTCCCATTTAATGGTGATTGTGACCAGATTTACTGAGAAAAACGCACTAGTTTTGCCTCTCTGAGAGATAAAGCTGGGATGTGCAGTAGTTTTGACTCTGAGAGATAAAGCAGGGATGTGCAGTAGTTTTGACTCTCTGAGAGATAAAGCAGGGATGTGCAGTAGTTTTGACTCTGAGAGATAAAGCAGGGATGTGCAGTAGTTTTGACTCTGAGAGATAAAGCTGGGATGTGCAGTAGTTTTGACTCTGAGAGATAAAGCTGGGATGTGCAGTAGTTTGGACTCTCTGAGAGATAAAGCAGGGATGTGCAGTAGTTTTGACTCTGAGAGATAAAGCTGGGATGTGCAGTAGTTTGGACTCTGAGAGATAAAGCTGGGATGTGCAGTAGTTTTGACTCTCTGAGAGATAAAGCAGGGATGTGCAGTAGTTTTGACTCTGAGAGATAAAGCTGGGATGTGCAGTAGTTTTGACTC
>JAQMYF010000004.1:31224460-31235987 GCA_030014195.1 Neosilurus mollespiculum
ACTCTCTGAGAGATAAAGCTGGGATGTGCAGTAGTTTGGACTCTCTGAGAGATAAAGCTGGGATGTGCAGTAGTTTGGACTCTCTGAGAGATAAAGCTGGGATGTGCAGTAGTTTGGACTCTCTGAGAGATAAAGCTGGGATGTGCAGTAGTTTGGACTCTCTGAGAGATAAAGCTGGGATGTGCAGTAGTTTGGACTCTCTGAGAGATAAAGCTGGGATGTGCAGTAGTTTGCCTCTCTGCATGGTGGTTTTATCTGGTAACAACCTTGAACTATCCCACTTGGCTGCTGTTTCCTGGCTCTGTTTGAACTGTTCTGAGTTGTATTAGTTTAAGCTCATTAATGCTCTACGTAGGCAAGTCTGACCTAGATATATGCGTAGAGAGGGACTGTCCGGCCTCACTCTTGTCATAACCTAATGTTTCACTCACACACTGCCAAGTCCCTTTACTGCTCTTAAAAGCCTTGATCATTAAAGCCACCTCTGTGTTTTACTCACAGACTCCGCTGTGTGTGATTGTCCATATGGTCATGCATTACACCATGTGACAATCTCTAGTATGTACGTATAGTTTAGTATCACAGTCTCAGTAAACAGTGTGTGGACTGTGTGTTTAGAGGAACAGTACAGTTCCTCTATATGAGTCTATAGACCCCAATAGTAGAATCGCACCAGTCACTACTTGACCTTCAATGACCTTTTTCATAATATTCTTTCAGCTTTTGGTCCCAAGTCGCTACCCTGAAAATATGACTCTGATATCAAGCAGTTCTTCAGATATAAACATGCTAAACCACAATAATAATGTTGGTATAAAAACTATACCGGCTGCACCATCACTGCAGGTAAAAAATAGTCAGGGAGCATGAATACTTTAATTCTAATTTTCCTGAAGTGCTACAAGTTGCTGACAATTTTGTTTAAGGTACAGTGTGTAATAATTTGAACGGTCAAATAACAAAAATTAAGTATAGCAGTAAATAAGTTTTCATTAATCTACTATAATGAAAAGTAATTTAGAACAAACTGTTTACATCTACATGGGGAGTGGGTCCCCTCTCACGGAGGCTGCCATCTTGCACCACCGTGTTTCTTGGATAGCCCAGAATGATACAGCCTTCAAAGGGGAGGGGTCCAGGTTGAAATTTCAGTTGGTTACAATCTGAAACCTCACCACTAGATGCCTCTAGATACCACCAAATCTTACACACTGTTCCTTTAATAAGAATAATGCACACCCAGCATTTTGTCAGACGTTTCTGCCTTGAATTAGATACAGATGTTCTGCACATAAATCATACCGCACTTCAGAAGCGTTCATCATCACACCTCCACTCTGAGCATCAAATAAGTTTTATGCCATTGTTACAGGTGGAAGCCGTGGTGTAGTGCTTGAGGTGCTGGGCTCAATATTGAGAGATTGAGGTTTTGAATTCTCGTTTGACCCCTGGGCAAGGTATCAAACAAGTGTTACTCTGTCCACCCAGCTTTCCAGCATCACTGTAACCTGTAATGGACTGGAGTCCCATCCATGAGGAGTTGAACTCCTAGTTGCTTCATGCTACAGAAACCGGGGAAAGCTCTGGCTCTGATGAGCAAGTAGGCTCAGGTGATAAAGCCCCAACAGACCTTTTTAGTTATTTATTTATTTTTACACAGACAAGAGGTGCAGTCAATTAGAAGAGAGATTGAAACTCGAGTGTTTGCAATAAGAGAGTGTTTATAAAAAGCAGATCTTACAGCATTTATATCATTACCCAGTTGTGCCGATGTTTAGTGAGAGGACTCAGGGCAACCTGTTAGTAAATAGCAGAGTCTGAGTCAATTAGTCCAGTGTGTATTTTTATCTGGCTTATGTGTAACGAACCAATTCTATAATAAGGTATCCAGATGGCACGGAACAGTAATAAAAATACACACATCTGAAGCCCTGGATATGATTTTATTTTTGTTTGTTTGAGCAAACTATAGTTAACATTCTAGTTAACATCTCACGCCCTTGAACATGTGTGGAACTCAACTTTTTTCCCCAAAAATGTTGTTCTACATGCAGCATTTGTACAGCTAGTTATCACCTCATGTGTAGGAGGGGCAGAAGAGAACCAACAAACATAATTTCCACTACAGGGGGGCTAAAAGCTTTTAATCCTGAACATTCCTTTTGAGTACACAGTGGCCGGAATTTTAACAAACTGAATCAGGTGGTACAGATGCCATGAGAAACAGTCTGATACAGAGCCTCGGAGCTCGGCCATCTGGAAAAGGGCATGCCATTCAACACTGGGAACACCTGGCATTTTTTAAATCGTTGCTTTAATGTTAATTACTGCTTGTCAGGTAATTCATTTGACTTTTAAAAAGCGTGCTGTGAAAGGGTGGAGCCCCTGCAGTACCCGCATTTTCGCTTTTAAGGCAGATGGTGATCCCTCCCCCCATTTAGACAGCTGGCAGTTTTCTAATCCTTCACCAGGTTTCATCCAACACTGAGCATGTCAGGGGAGGGGGCAAAATACGCTTTCTCATATTGGCTTTAACAAAGCAGGTAGTAGTATCTGTTAGTAAAACAGTTAAAGGCTGGTTTTGGTGTGTGAGAAAGATGGAGAGAGAGCGTGTGAGTAAGGGCATATCAAAGATCTCTGCTGCACTAATTCAGTATAAATTGCTGGCGTACATTCTCAGAGCCTCTCCAGTATAATGTGTTTAGGCATCAAAGCAAACGAATAACAGTCTGAATAGCAGAGATAAAAAAAAAAACCAAAAACCCATGCTTTAATGCACTGTGCATTCAGAGTATATTCAATTTGAATTGGTACGTACTACACAGAAATCTGATTAACTCCAAGATATTAGACATCATCCCAAGTGGTTAATGCTTGAATCAAAATGGACACCCAGTTTCAGTCACTTTTTAAACATAATTTATAAAATCTACTTTCACTTTGTTCTTCATGAGTGTAAAAACACATCTTTACATACAGAGTGTACTTACATTAGAGTTACCTTTCCATGTAGTATGTGCTTAACCCTGAATGACTAGCTTTAACAGACTCCATTAGCTACACAGTGCTGTTAGATCGGAGCATGCAGACCTGACCTCACCTGAACAGTCTGTCATGATTAAAAGATGTACATATAAACGGTATAATCTAAATTTAGTTTGCTTTGCTTTTCATTCTGTGTAGTATATTATTAAACTCTGATTGGGATTTTAAGAGACACCGTTTCACAGCTCTTGGGTTACACTCTTGCTCATTTCTGTGCTTAGAGCGTGCTTGTGTCTGTCGTGGTTTTAAGAAATGTAAAAAAAAAAAAAAACAATAATAATAAACCTTAATAATGTCATATTAGTGATTTTTGTGTAGTATATACTAAAACACTTATGTGCCTCAGGCTTGCCGTTTCATTTTGAGGACTATTCAGGGATATCCCCCTTGCTTTGGTGCATGATTAATTATTGTATGTGCATTTTAAGACTATTGGTATTGGTCATCCTTACAGAATAATTTGTGTGTATGTAATACGTTTAAGTGATACTGACACTTATTTCAACATAAATGACCATAAAAAGCACAAAACTGGTCATTTTATCCCATGGATTACTAGCAAAACTAAACTACAGGGGTTAGCTTAGCAGTCGTTTCCCCCCGGAAGTGATGTCAACACATTGGGCAGCGTTGAAGTCTCTTGTGGAGACAGTGAGCCGTCACATTCTAGTGACTCTGAGGACAAGAATGCTACCAGAGATGAGTGTGCCGGTAAATCCAAAATGGTTTATTCAACTAATGTTTTGCCATCTTGGCTTTCCTGTCCTCAGTTGGTTTAGGAACAGATAGAAATGTTTGCCGTGATTTCTGCACTTGTTGTTTGTGTAGCTCAGGTCAGTGATGTAGCCCATCCAATCCAACGAGTTCACGTCACTACCAGGCTGGAACAGCCAATCAGAAAGACAACATATCTGAGCATACATAGAGTCATAACACTCATGCACACTTTGAAAATGGGCTAGGTCTGATGGTGCCATAACCACTGATGTTATACGTGATCGTTTTAAATAGCTAGCAACAGTACTTCACCTACGGGTACCCTTTAAAGACAGTTTGTGAGGTCAAAGGTCATAACTGACCTGTGTCCCCTTGTTTTTTTTTGTATCCCTGCTCATGTTGTTAGTAATCAGTGATCAGGAGTAATCATCTTTTTTTCTGTAATCAACATGTAATGCCTTTTCTTCTAAATGTTTTTTAAAAAGATTGTTCACCTGAAGAGAAAAATGGAAGAACAATGTGTAGTGTATTAACCAAAAATGCAGATTTTATATAAAACCAAAAAGATCCACATGGGTTCCTTTTGGTTACTGTGGTTCTGGTTAAGGTGCATTAATAATCTTTAAAGTCCTCACAAGGGTACCAGGAGGTGTGTGGAGTATATGGATGTTATTAGTGATATAAATGTGCCACTTCCTCTCTCTCCCTCTGTGTGTGTGTGTGTGTGTGTGTGTGTGTGTGTGTGTGTGTGTGTGTAGCTATCTGGAGGAAGCGGTGATGAACCTAGATCATGGTGACCCAGTCACTAGGGACCACATGAGTGCCGTGCTGTCACAAGTACGTCAGAAGCTGTTCCAGTTCCTGCAGCAGGACCCTCACAGCTCTCTGAGCAAGCGTGCTCGCCGCCTCCTGATGATGCTGCAGGGCCTTGTTAACCACTAACACACTCCCTCAGTTCTCTCCACTTGCCCATCTGCAGTCTTATCGACTTTCACACGCTCCTACCCTGCACACAAACCCCACCACACACACACCCCCGCCTTGCCTGTACAGCTCACTCCGCTTTGCTCAGTAGCACAAATGATCCTCAGTGGGTTTCGTGATGGGAGTTGTAGTCCAAGCAGAGACATTGTAATTTGCGTTATGGCAACACTGCACTTCCCATCAAGCCTTCTGAGAAATAATAGATATAGTAGGTGACATTATTGAGCCATTTTTGCTGTTTGGTCTTTTATTGTTTCTAATGATATGGAAATAGTTTGAACAGCTTCATGCTGAGACTAAATGTTTTTGTGTTCACGTTCTTGCGCTGTGAGACTCGGGCCCTGATTTTCTGTTAAAGAACTTGCAATTCCATAATCAGTAACTAATTATACTTTTCAGGAGTAAAACCCACATCGGAGTAACCACCACTGATCTGCTGGACTCGTAACTGGTCCACCCCATGTATCGCACGTCTGGTTAGTCTGTACACGGTTTCTGAAAATTCACATCCATCACATGAAAGGATTTTAAATGCCGAAAAGAAGTGCTTACTTTGGTTTGTGTAAAAAGGAAAGAAAAAGAAAAGCTCTTAGTTGTTCCAAATTATTGGAAAAGTGTAGTGGTCTTGATCGGTCTCCAGGGGGCAGGAGTTTATATGGCTTCTATTTGCGTCTATATCTGTTTGTTGGTTGTTTTGTTTTGTTATTTTTCTCCCCGGCTCTGTTTCCCTCACATCGATCTCAGATTCTTCTCCGCACGCTTTTGCTTTTTGGTGTCTTTGGGCAAACTGACTGAATCCAGAAGCTTGGTGTAGTTCGAAGTAAATCTACACATATAGATATAGATATTATAAAATTTAAAAAAGGCAGGAAGTGCATTGTGGGCGTGTACAGTAATTTATGTGGCCATGTTCTCACTTGAGCAAGGACACATTTACAGAAAGTGCCTTTTTAGCCATGGGTAATCTGTTTCTGGATCCCCAGCAGATGGGCCGTATAGCTTTTTGTGCATGCTGAATGTCTACTCCTTAAACAATCTTTTTTTTTTTTTTTGCAATCGGGAGGGATAGAAATGCATCTGCTCAGCCAGATGGGCTACTGAATAATTTTCTTTAAAGTACTATTAGAAAGTAGTCGTTGGGTTCCTCCCAATCGGAGAAATATTTTACATGATTGATGATGTGTGTAAGAAACATTGGAATTCTATGACTATTGTCCGGGTACGTTTATGACCGCACAGCAGACTGTAGACCTCATTTTTAATTTGCTTGTTGCAGCTTTCCTTAAAAAACAAGAAATCCATTTAGACTCCTCATTAATGTTTGTTGTATATGTTACCATAGCTGACTGCTGTTTTCTGAGTACTGAGGAGTAACTAATAGGGATATGCTGAGCTGAGAATGCGTGCATGCTGCTGAGAAAAGCCGCGTGTATATTCTCTATAAGATCCCACAAGCTTTTCGATTCCTGTTAGTGTTGGGTGTCAGATATGACAATGACCTGCATTTATCTCATTCTACTCACACCTGCCCCCTTCCAAACCACCCCTGCCATCTCCTCCCCTTTAAATTCCTTCAGATGTGTAGCTCTTCCATCGGTTATTTCTCATACAGGTGCTCTCTGGTTGTGTGGATTTTTTGTGTATGTTTTCAGCTCCAGTGAAACTAACCCTCATGCTGTACCGCAGGTTTAAGCAGGTGAACGCAGTGTAAAATAATCAAATAGTTTCGATGTTCTTGAGTTACTGATCAGGGTTATGCATCAGAATCATACAGACATGAATGTCAGAACCTTGCACATAACTTGTTTTTCCAAGTTTGCATTTAAGATCTAGCTCTAGTTTCAGTTATGACGTATTGATCCTTTGTAATCCCCCACCACCATTGTTCGTAATTTTGTTCTTTGTGCTTGATTTTTGTTATATATGTTTTACACCTACTTCTTTTACCCTAGATGTTTTTGAATAAAAAGAAGAAAATACTTTGTTCAGTTAAATGTTTGGCTCAATTGTTTATTTTAACCTTGAAGTGAATAAAAGTTATGTATCAGTTATCTAAAGCTCGTATCTTACGGAGCAGCGAATGCTGGCGTGTGTTGCGATTTTTGCATTCACCAATTTTTATGTCGAATGTTGCCGAAAATCAGGGTTCGCCGCTGTCATTAGTAACGTTTATGGACAATTAGCATCATGCGCAAGAACGTTTGCAAAAGACAGTTGATGAACGTTTGGAACCTTTTGCCTGGTAAAATACCAGGTGATTTGTGGAAGTGAACAACTCCCACATCTATTGATGGACCCACCCCTATAAAAAAGGGTGAACAAACCCTCCAAAACCACCACTTTCCAAATGTATTGGCATCTCAGCTGTACCTGTTGTAGCCTCTTTTCGAGAGAGCAGCTTTGAGAATCTTCCTGTAACGTCTGATGAAGTTGAGGACATGAGTAAAACCTCCTGGATCTCTCTGGTTTTGTTTAGTCATATTCAAACTGCTTGAGGATTTTTCTTATCCCCGGCACTGTGTTCACTACTTGGCAAGCCAAACAGAACTTTAGCGACTCGTGTTAGAACCATTTGCAGAGAAATTAATTCACAGAAAATTTTTTAATGTTCGAAATTTCTTTTCGACCCAAAAACCTGCTAGCGAAATGTTCTGCAACCTTTTACAAACCCTAATGAAACCCGAACTTCGCTACATTGGTCAGCATTCGCCGCTCCATGAGATAAGCGGTAAAGAAGACATCAGGTTTCTCCTGTCAACAATAGAACCATCTTCTGATTGGTGGAAACACTTCAGCGTGAGCATGCTGTAAATAATCTATGAACTGGGGCGACTGCAGGAGGTGAATTTATCTGCTAACCCTGATCTTATGACAGAATTTTATTTTTATTTTTTGCAGGAAATGGAGATCAGGGTGTGTTTAAATAATTTACAGAGTCTGTGTTGGCTGTCAGGGTATCCTGCTGGGTTACTTTAACTAAATTAAGGTTTAAAAATTGCCTCAAATTGCATCTGATAATCATTATATTTATTTTATAGTATGAAATGTATGTTTTACATGATTTATCTAATAATATGACTTACACTGTTGTACATTTATTCTTTATTAATGAATTGTTTTTTCTTAATCACCACCACATGGCCTCAACACTTCATAGCTGAATAATCTAAAAAAAAAAAAAAAAAAAAAAAAATTGTTTTTTTTTAGTTTTACACTACAGTGTGATTCATTAGCCACTTTCTTAGGGCTATATCGGCTGACCCTGGGTGAAGGTGAGGTACACCCTGAATAGCTTGCCAGTCCATTGCAGGGCAACACTAACCACTACATCACTGTGGCTCCTTTTGCTGCAGTGACTAAAATAAAACAGTTCCTCTTATTCTATGTACCTTATCATATAATACATATTCCTTCTTTTTGAACACACAGAGCTCTATATACTGTATATACCTTAAGTTTTCTGAGCCTGAAGCTGTCCTACTGCAGGACTAGAATCGAGGTTGATATGTTTATAAATACCTTCAGTGCCCATGTGGAAGTGGGGGTCACAGTAAGGAGCAGGTAATATCAGAGTGGTGTGTGTATTCCCATACAACAATCCTGCAGTGATACACTGTTATACCAGAGCATGAACCAGAGGTAGAACACGCTCAACTTCCTGATCACAGATATGGCAGATTTATCATAGATATGATTTACAGTAAGCAAGGCTGTTAAACCAGGTATGATTATTATATCAGTCACACTTAACTGCTGCACAAGTTACTCGACTCCTCCTATAATGGGTCCACCATGAGACCTGATTTTTTAACCTTGGTGTTCAAACATATCCATTTATGAGTGAATATCCGATGTCTTTTATCAGTTAATTTTGGTTGATTATAAAGATTTCCTGGTGAAACTCTCGGGCTTAGTATCTCTTGGGTAAGTCTGTTGGGCTTTTACAACCGAGCCTAGTGGCTCATCAATCCGGTGCTTTTCCCCGCTTTCTGTAGCGTGAAGTGAGTAGGAGTTCAACTCCTCCTGAATGGGACGCTAGTCCATCGCAGGTTACCTTCCCAGTATTTTTACTGGTACCCATTTATACTGCTGGGTTGACAGAGGCACACTTGTGGTTAAGACCTTGTCCAGCGGTCTTAGCATGGTGGCGATCCAACGGGGATTCAAACCCATGACCTCTCGATCATGAGCCCAGCATCCTAACCACTATGTCTGTCTGTCCGTCCGTCCGTCCGTCCGACTTGTTACTGTGATAACTTTGAAAGGAAATGACATGGGATCACCAAATTTGGTATATGGGTCCCCCTCAGGGGCGAATAGGATGGAATTGTATATAGGTCACCTTGACCTTACTTGAAGGTCACAAGGACTGATTTTTGTATTGGGCTTGTTGAATGATCTTGTCATCTAGACCCCATGTGCTCTATTTTACATCTTGTTTTGGTCAACGTACTAAGAGTTTGTTCATTCATATATTCATTTGTTTGCTGAACCGCTTAATCCTATTATAGCCAATTATTGGTGAAGGTGGGTGCACCCTGAACATCTCACCAGCCCAACACAGGGCCAACACAAGCACCTAGGGACAATTTGAAACAGCCTATTAGACTGCATGTCTTTGGACTGTGGGAGGGAACCGGAATACCCAGAGGAAACCCACGCAAGCATGGGGAGACCATGCAAGCTCCACGCAGGAACATCCTTGCCGAGCCCAGGAATCAAACAAAGGACCTATCTACTGTGTGGCGGACATGCTAACCACTACACCACTGTGGTGGTGGTGAGAGGGAGGGACAATTTCTTAAGCTAATGACTAATTATAAAATGATCAAAGCCATATTTCTTTCACACAGAGCTTAATTTATGGCAATTAACTTTCTATCTCTGTACCATGTGCATGCAATTCGCTTATTCACACCTACTCTTCTGATAAGCATTATAGTGCCATTAGAAGTGATATTAGGTTCTTCTTAACTCTCGATTCTGACTCACTGTTTGCATCATGTATTGCTCAATTCTTTCAAGTCAGAATGTTTGATCCAAACAGTGATGAAGAAACAGCTAACGTCCGTGGACAGTTGGTCTTTCAAGATGCTCAGCTGCAGGATGTCGGAACACAGTGCTGTCTGTTCTGATAATGAATAAGACTCAAATTGAGCACCAGGCTTGACGTCATAGATATTTGTGTACTGACTGAAAATAAACATTCACTCTGTATTACCGGGTGATCGTCTTGAATTCAGTTCGATTCCATATTATTTATTGTCATTGTTGTATAAAACAACGAGATATCAGAAGGAACAATGTGTGAAATGTATAATCAAACACGTGTGTGTGTGTGTGTATATATATATATATATATATATATATATATATATGAAATAAACTCTCATGTCATCCAACTCGTTTTATGCCTCCACACCACTGACACGTCTTCAGGTTATTTGTCTGTATGTACGTCCGGCAAGAAGGTCCTGGTTTTGAGTGCCTGGTATGACGAGGGAGTGTTGAGTTTGCATGTTCTCCCCATGCTTGTGTCAGTTTCCTCCGAGTACTCTGGTTTCCTCCCACAGTACAAAGACATGGACTTGGTGTGAGTGTGACTGTGAATTGTTGTATATGTTGCTCTGCGATGGTCTGGAGAGCTGTTCAGGGTGTACCTCACCTTCGCCCAGTGTCGGTTGAGATAGGCTCCAGCCTTACCGTGACCATAATAGGACTAAGTGGTTCAACAAATGAATGAATTAAATGATAATGATAATAATAAAAATGCAATTGTTATTTGATAAAATGTGAAAGGTCATTGATTGATGATTGATTGATTGATCATTGGTCCCCTGGGATGATTGCTGGACACCTGGGGGTCAGAGCAGGGATACAAGAATTTAAATGAAATATTTCTTTGATGTTCTTTAGAACCACACAGCAACAGTGCAGTCATATGTTCTAGTGTCCAATAACATGTGATTGATAACAGCATCGATTTGCATGTGAATTATTTGAACTGATGATAATCAGGTTCTGGAGCTGGCGTGGTGGCTTGTGGGTAGCGTGCGCTTCCAGCCAGCGTTAATGAAGTGTAATGACGCATGCGTGACGTCAGGAGTTACCCTTGTAAGTACTTCTCATTCTAGCTGAAAGCACACTGAATCAGCAGGCATGTGTGATGGTGGTACTTCTGCGGGTTGGTGGAGTCGAGGGTAGTGTTCAGTGCGGTAGTATCGATGCGGGTTGACGGACGTCCCCACTCGCACTGTCCCCGCCCACTTTACTACAGACGCACGCGCGGATTCGAATCGCACAGCGGAGTCTCGAGGGCGCTGCAGGTGGAGATCATCAAAGCGCGGGAAAAGTGTGAGCGGCGCTGCGGGGAAACACCGATCCTCAGCCGGTGGTTTTCTTCTTCCTCCTCGTCTTCTTCCTCCTTCCTCCTGCTCTTTCACTGTCAGGATCCTTTTAGGATGACATCCCTGAGTAGCGTCTGCTTCCTCCTGCCTGTTGCTTTCCACCTCTGTAAGTCTTTTCATGATGTTGCGCGCGCGCCGTTCTGTTTATAGCGACAGTATTTTACAGGTAGGACAGGTACTCTATTTATTATTCCCCTGTAGGACATGTACTCTATTTATTATTCCCCTGTAGGACATGTACTCTATTTATTATTCCCCTGTAGGACAGGTACTCTATTTATTATTCCCCTGTAGTAAAGGTACTCTATTTATTATTCCCCTGTAGGACAGGTACTCTATTTATTATTCCTCTGTAGGACAGGTACTCTATTTAT
>JAQMYF010000004.1:31252405-31265557 GCA_030014195.1 Neosilurus mollespiculum
ACACACACACACACACATATATCCATACACATATAAACATACATACATACATACATATATATATATATATATATATATATATATATATATGTATGTATGTATATACACCCCCACATAATTATTTACAGAAATATACACTCAACAAGAAAAGAAAGAAATAGGTAAAGCAAAAATAAATAATCTATTATAATCTATGTAATAATAATATTATAATATATATAATAATAAAGTATTAAGCTTAAATAAAGGCTATAAAAATAAGTTAAACAATATCAGTTAAGGTAAAATCTGTGGAGAAAGTGAGTTCAGTGGTAAAGGGTCTGCGCTGCTGATCAGAAGGTTGAGGGATCAGGTCTCAGTACCACCATGCTACCACTGTTGGGCCCCTGAGCAAGGCCCCCAATCCTCATTTGTGTTAAAAAAAAAAAAATGTCCAGGATAAGGATGTCTGTCAAATTCCATAAATGGAAATATTACACCCTTTACCTCAGAACTTATTGTTGCTCCATTTTGCAGAATGAATGTCTTATAGGCAATTTGCGTAATTGTCCACCAATCCCTGATATCATCACTCACGCACTCATTTACCAAACTGCTTAATTCTACTAGAGCCTCTACTAGATCTCACTTGACACTGGGTGAAGGCAGGGTACAACCAGCTCACCAGACCATCGCAGGGCAACACACACAACCATCCACACTCGCATCTACATCAAGGGGCAATATGGAACAGCCAATTAGCCCGATGTGCATGACTTTGGACTGTGGGAGGAAACCGGAGTACCTGGAGGAAACCCACACAAGCACTGGGAGAATCTACAAACTCCACACAGAAATGCCCTCACTGGGCAGATGTACTAACCACTACACCACTATGCTGTCCAGTCTTTGATAGCAACTTATTGTAATATTTTTGCTCACTTTTCTTTCAGTTCCAAGATAATTGAGGATTTTCTAGCATGTTCTGCCCCTTTCAAATTCACCCACAACTAGAGTGACTAGACATCCCTGTTCTCTGCTGGATCTGTCCTTTGAAACGTCCCTAAGTTAAACTGACACACACACACACACAGTGTGCATTTTACAAGATGTGTCCACTGTTCATCTAAAACATATGATGTCATAGATTACACAAAACTCACAGGTCAGTCAGCTGCAAACACAGAATTGGAAATGCCTCTGTATATTTGTGTGCATGTACACATTGTGTGTGTGTGTGTGTGCGTGTGTGTATGTAAAATTGAATGAGAGAAATAAAATAATATTTTTAACATCTGTTTAATGGTGACACATTGGGATTGGCTCCAGCTTCCCTGCAACCCTTATAGGATACAGAGTAGTGGTACAGATATTGAATGAATGTCAATTACAGTGAAATTGCCAGTATTGAGCTAACACCATGAGTGTTAAAATAACTCTGTCAGTGTTTATCTGAGTCCAGTGTGACTAAAAGATTTTACTGTGTATCTAGTCTTATGTTTTTTAAGGATCATGCTCTGAGATGGAAATACCCTGTTACCCTGTTACTTTACCATCATGGAAGACTGAGAGTGAAAGAATGTCTTTATGTTAGTTTTTTCCTGTACATTAATGGCTTTCGGATGTGAAACTCGACCACAAAACTATCCATCCCGAGTGAATCCACAACATCATTACAAACTGGTGTTTTCAAGCCAGTAGGTGAGCTTGGGCTGGAATCAGGACTGGGATCATGGGACTACCCGAACAGGTAGACCTGTGGGCATACAGACTACTTGCAGGAATTTGCTGATAAATAAAATATTAGAAAATGATGGTCAGTATAAATGATGTATTGACTACTGAACTCGTCCATGTCCCTCGTTTTCATTTCAGAAACCTGGTTTTCTTACACACCATACTTTAATGGAGTTTTAAATCTGGGGCTAAGACCACTCAATCCCTTACAGTGGACCCCCAAAATATTCACCCCTCCTTGGCATTTTTTATATTTTGTTGCCTTACAGTCTGTAATCTAAATCAATTTTTTCTTGGATTTCATGCAATGGACCCACACAAAGTAATCCAAACTGGTGAATTGAAATAAAAAAAACAGAACATGTACTCTTCCCCTTTTGGTGTGAAGCCCCTAAATAAGAACTGGTGCTACCAATTACCTTCAGAAGTCACATAATTATATAAAAAAGGTTCACCTGTGTGCAATTCAAGTATCACATGATCTCAGTATACATTCACCAGCTCTGAAAGGCCCCAGCCTTGTATATAAAACATACAGCCAGTGTTAAAGAGTACTGGTATCGGTCATCCTTACAACATAATTTGTGTGTATGTGATATGCTTAAGCGATACAGATGATTATTTTAACATACATTACCATATAAAGAACAAAACTGGGTAATTTCATCCTGTGGATTACTAGCGAGGGCTGAACTGCGGGGGGTTAGCAGTTTTTCCCTGGAAGTGATGTCAATGCGTTGTGCGGGGTTGACGTCTCTTGTGAAGTGACATTCAAGTGACTGAGGATGAGAATGCTGCCATGTGTTATGATGTATGGGTCAGTGATCTAACCCAGCCAATCCAACAAGTTCGCGTCACTACCAGGCTAGAACAGCCAATCAGAAAGGCAACATGTCTCTGATCATGCCTAGAGTCGTAGCACTCGCACGCACTTTGAAATCGGGCATGAACCGATGTTACCAGAAGGAACCGCTGATGTTGTAGGTGATGGTGTTAAATAGCTAATAATGCTAATTCACCACAGGTACATTTTAACCTGCTTTACACTCCAGAGAAAGTGCGTATAGGACAGTTGCAGCATTTCATACCTGTGTTTCACAAATTTTTTTTTCTTGGCTTAACTGATTTTAAGTTAAACCACTTTTTTATTTCTCCACTATTCACGCTACACAATCTCATCAGAGATTTATGTCCTGCAGCAGCACTTCAGAGGAAATAAAATTCTTCCTCCTGTAAGATTTGCAGCTTTACCATCTCTACCGTTCTCATGAATATTTGTGTATGCACAAGCCCCTTGTCCTTTTATGGGGATTTAGAGGATGTTCACCTATGCTAAATTGAGCAACTGGCACACGTTTTCAATTAACGAAGACAACCGTTCCAAGAACAACACAACTTCAAACAAATTTAAGGTTGTTTATGTCATGAATCTAATGTTGACTTTTCTTATGAATTTTCTTAACAGCAGAATTCTTAAAAAATAAAAATAAAAATAGTACAATATTGAAAAATGAGGTCCAATGATTTTAAGCATA
This sequence comes from Neosilurus mollespiculum, assembly GCA_030014195.1. Lineage (NCBI taxonomy): Eukaryota > Metazoa > Chordata > Actinopteri > Siluriformes > Plotosidae > Neosilurus > Neosilurus mollespiculum. Next base: position 31,255,657 of record JAQMYF010000004.1, read on the forward strand.
CTGCTAAAACAACATCTTATCAAAGCCTTGACCTTAATTCAGTTGAGAATCTGTGGCATGATTAAAGATTGTTGTACACCAGCGGAACCCAACCAATTTAAAGGAACTGGGGCACTTTTGCTGGGAAGAATGGGCATAAATCCCAGTGGCTAGATGTGCCAAGCTCATACACACATACCCTACTCTTAGACTTACAGCTGTAGTTGCAGCAAAAGGTGGCTTTACAAAGTACTGGCTGTGTCAGTGTAGGGTGTAGTTTAGCACCAGCCTCCCTGCAACTCTAATAGGATTAAGTGGTTCAGCAACTGACTGAGTAAAAGAAAGTGAGTGTAGCATTTCTTCTTTGCTTCACAATAACAAATATTTGGCATTTGCAGGGTTGATGGCATGTTGTGTAAATCGACTGATAAAATAAAAACCTTTTGTAAGGCAACCAAATACGAAAAATGCCAGGGGGTCTTTTCCAAGCCACTTTATTTTTGATTCATTTCTTGGTGGTTTTTCTTCTCCTGTTGAAAAGTCCACCTGGTTCAGACAGATAGCCTCACATTATATTCAAGCACTCTCTGATATTATGCACAATTCCTAGTTGAATCAATGAGTGCCTGAAGCAGTGAAGCAACCCCAAACCATAACATTCCCACTACAGTGCTTTATAGTTGGAATGAGGTTCCTCTCCTGTTCCAGGTGTGGACTTTGACTGTGTCCAAACAACCAGAGCTTGATAATTCAAAAGGTCTTTCCTTGGTCTATGGTTTAGGTTAGAGCCTTCAGTTGAGTCTGACTAAAGTTTTCTTATTTTATAAGGTTATAGGTTGCACGCTCTATTCCCTAACCTTCCACAGCATCTATGCTCAGATCTCCCATCCAAGTACTAACCAGGCTCTAAGTACACCCTGGACAGCTCCCAGGCCATCGCAGGGCAGAAACACGCTGACGGCTATGCAGCCTACTCATGATGAAAATCAGCAATGGTTCATTTACATGCCTCTCACCACAGACATTGAGAGACATGGCTGGCCTTTGATAACCCAGTTAGCTGCACTGGGGGGACAGCAGTGACATCCTGTTGATAGTGGGGCTTGATCCCCCACCTTGGGATCAGTAATCCAGCACCCTTCCACCAGACCACTACTGCCCCGGTGTTTGTTTTTTTGTTTAAGTAAAAAATATGAAATTACTACATAATGTCAGTTGTGTGTCATTGGTTGGTGTGGATCACCATTGTCTCTTGGTACTTTAAAAAATATCTGTGAGATGTACTTTTTCCACATGACAAGTAATACTTACTGCAGATGAAAAAATGTAAATGGAATTGCATTATGCTCTTGAATTATTTGTATATAGGATGAGTGGATTTATACCATGGGTTTGTAGATTATGGATAAATGGATTAATATCATGATGATAATATCACTCAAGCTACCGTAAGTGAGCTTCAAAATATAATACATTCAAGTCCTGTAGGTCACGGGTCCTTGGCACTATTGCCTTTTCTGCTACACCTGAGCCAACTGAAAGGATTTGATAATTATCCCATGAATTAATCAGGAAGGAAGAGGATAATCTGTGCTTTGGCCTTCCAGAAATTAAATGTAACAGCTCAAACTTATCTACATAGCTAATGATTCATTTATCATTACCATACCAGGGCGGCACGTTGGTTAGCACGTCTGCCTCACAGCAAGAAGATCCTGAGTTCGAGTTCTGGGCATTTCTGTGTGGAGTTTCCCGGTGCTTGTGTAGGTTTTCTCTGGGTACTCCAGTTTCCTCCAACAGTCCAAAGATATGCTAATTAGGCTAATTGCCTGTTCCAAATTGCCCCTAGGTGTGAGTGTGAGTGTGAATGCTTGTGTGTTGGCCTTGTGATTGATTGGCAATCAGTTCAGGGTGTACCCAGCCTTCGTCCAGTGTTGGCTGAGATAGACTCCAGTTTCCCAATGACTCTAACAGGACTAAGCGGTTTGGCAAATGATGATGATGATGATGATGATGATGACGATGATGATGATGATTACCATACCAAATACAGATCTTCAGTTACCAGAATCACCTCCAGGGATATTTCCAGCCACATGTATGAAGCAAATTGTTGAAGCTGGCATGCTGTAAGCAGAGATGTGAGTATTGATGGACATGTGACACACACATCTGCATCATTAGAAGTCTTCTTTGTAATTTGTTCCCTGTAACTGCACACCTGATTTGTGGAAGTAATTCCTTTTCTGTAGCTTTAAGTGGATTGCCGTCTTTACTTTACAAGGATGAATGTCCTTGAACATTTTAACAGGAATTTACGGGAACCGGTGTCCTCCAAGTGCTAATGAATCTTCAGGCATTCGGTGGCTGTACTACCTGAGTGTTTTATGAGAGAGAGGGGGAGCTTCACACAGCTTTCACTGTAATTAAGCTTCGCTGAGTAGCACGTTTTAGTGCTCAGAGAACAATAGCATTTTTTATGTGGACGCCCAAGGTCACTATAGCATTTCTTGGGTGGCCACTCCGTTCACCAATTATCTGCACAGCTTATCCATCAGGGATGCAGGGCCAATCCCAGTTGACTTCAGGTGAGAGGTGGGGGTTACACATTCACATTCACACCTGTGGGCAAATTAGAGTTGACTAAATGTGCATGTCTTTTGGTGGAAAATGGAGTACCTGTAGGAAAACCCACATAGGCAGATGGAGATGCTGGCTTGGCCTTGGCTGAGATTTGAACCCAGGACCTTCTTGCTGTGAGGCAGACATGCTGTCCAAGGCTAAATTAAAGGGAAATATTATTTAGCCCATTACGATCAAAATGCTTGGAAAAAATAATGAAAGGAAACTGTAGGAAGAGTTTTTTGACAAAAAAAAAAAAGATGGAGAGAAACAGACACTGTAGATCAGAGTGAGGTTGCATGAATGCTGTGTGCTTTTAAAGGAAGTTTTGCTGTACACCCTGAACCAGCTTGCCAGACCATCGCAGGGCAAAACACACAAACATTCAAACTCGCACTCTCACCTAGGGGCAATTTGGAACAATAAGCCTAATGTGCATGTCTTTGGACTGTGGGAGGAAACCAGAGTACCCTGAGGAAACCCACACAATCCGCGTCACTCATTATAATGTATATCTTAGTGTCTAGACAAAATATAGTCTAGACTCTCCAGGAATATTCTCACGCTGACTTGCTTGATAAATATCAGGGCAAGTAAACACACTGGAAAAAAAAACAGGGCAGAGAAACTGATGGGCTTTTATTTTAAGCACAAGAGAGGATAGAAACTTAAAAACTAGTCTGGAGGAAAGCAGACAGCAGAATGACACTCGATTCAATAAAGAATTCAGTTGCAGAGTAGATGAGGATTCAAGTACTGAACGACCCACACCACTGTACAGGATGGAGACGAAAATACAGCAGCAGTCTGCAGACAGTGACAGGACGGATTACAGTCATTCTCTTGGAAGACATTTTTATGCAAATTGAGATAGAATGAGGCAGCACACAATACCAGCCTTTAGAGTAGCTCTAACGGACTGCATTCACTGAGCCATGAGGGGAAAGAGGCTGGTTTTAAACTTTGTCCCAAAAGTTGACGATATCACCAGGCTCTGTTTACTCACAGACCATCTGAAGTAAATCAGTCTCTACACCTGGAAACATGTGCTAGCTCTAATACGTTAAAGCTGGACACTTGGGTGCTCGAGTCAATAAAAACTCATTAGAGCAGGAGCTGGCTCCAGTGCGAGTGTCCAGTCCAATGAGCTTCGCATTTATTCTCCATCACAGGACGGGATATAGACCAGCATCGATCCTCTCCTAAAGCTCATTTATTTTTGGAGGAGGGAGAATTGCTGTAATGTGGCTTTAACCAGCACTTTTGTCAGGGGACACTTTGTTTTAAGTGCTGATTATGTGTGTGTGTATCTCTTTGGCAGATAAAGAAAAAAAGAATGTATAGGAATGAAAGTTTAAAGTTGGAAATTTCACTTTTTAGGTTCGGAAATGTTGGCGGTGCGGTGGCACAGTGGTTAGCATGTATGCCTCACAACAAGAAGGCCCAGGATCGCGTGTTTCTGTGTGGAGTTTACATGTTCCCCACATGCTTGTTTGGGTTTCTTCCGGGTACTTCCGGGTAGTTTCCTCCCACATTCCAAAGACATACACATTAGGATATTTGACTGTTCCAAATTACCTCTAGAGGTGGATGTAAGTGCGAATGGTTGTGTGTGTGTTGGCCCTCTGATGGTCTGCCGAGTTGTTCAGGGTGTACCCCACCTTACCCACTGTTGGCTGAGACAAGCTTCAGCCTCTCTGTGACCCGAATAGTAGAATTCGGAAACATAAGACTACATTTGTCACCACCTGTAATCGTTGTATCTACTTCTGATGCTCCAGCACTGCTTTGTTTGCTTTTTTATCATTCCAACAAAACTAATCACTCAACGTATAATGCTACCAAATAACGGCACATACGAGCTCCAGTTATTTTGTGTTAAACAAAATTTTTGGCACTCTCTTGGCACACTACCGAGAGAGAGCAGAACTCATCACTCACTCACTCATTTGTCAAACCACTTATTCCTAGTATAGTCGCAAAGATGCTGGAGCCTGTCTCAGCCAACACTGGGCGAAAACAGGGTACACCCTGAACAGCTGGGCCAACAAACACAATAATTCACTCTCACACCTAGAGGCAATTTGGAACAGCCAATTAGCCTAATGTGCATGTCATTGGACTGTGGGAGGAAACCAGAATACCTGGAGGGAACATGTAACCTCCATACAGAAATGCCCGAGCCCAGGACTCAAACCCAGGACCTTCCTGCTGTGAGACGGACATGCTATCCACTACACCAGTGTGCTGCTTTAAAGCAAAACTGCCTATTCAGATTTTTTTCTTGATAACCCTTCTCTGCTTCCATTAGCAGCCTGAAATCACTAGTGAATAGAAATCCAAACAAAAAGCACATAGTGTTTCCCTAGTCATCAATGTGTTCATGGTCAAAGTCACATACAAATCTCCAGTTGCTGCCTCTCACTGTTTCCTAAAAAATGAAGAGTGCATTTATTCATTCATTCACTCAACCGATTAATCCTGCTAGGGTCGCGGGGAGGTCGGAGCCCATCTCGGCCAACTCCAGGTAAAGGCAATGGATACACTGAACAGCCAGTCCATAGTAGGGCCAGAAAATGCACAGCCACTTACACTCACACCTAGGCAATGAGCATATTTTTGGACTGTGGCAAGATACTGGAGTACCCAGAAGAAACCCACTCAAGCACAAGGATAACATGCAAGCTCCACACAGAAACGCCATCACCAAGACCAGGACCTTTCATGTAGAGTAGTAATATTTTATGTGCTCTTTTAGAGCACATGCATTTTTTTATGTCAGTGTTAGAGTGAGAGAAGTACACACTTATTTTAAAAAATATAAATAAATAAATAAAAAGGTCAAATCTAAAACCTCAGATGTGTCTCCTGGTGAAGCCTTAACAACCACAATGTGTTTCACTATCAGAAATCCCAGTTTAAGACCATAAGAGCACTAATGGTCCAGATAAGCCCAATTAAACAACCATTAAAAACATTCTCTCCTCACACCACCAGTAATTCCAGATCCCCACAGTGATGAAAGCTGCTCTTGGGTAGTCTTTCATGCCTTGTCTTAACACAGATGTTCCCACCTACCAGCACGTCGTGCTTCATGTCTCTGTGTTCAGCACAAAGATAGATTTGAACAGGAACTCAGTTTTGAAATCTACTGTTAGAACTGGCCTAGTGCTGGTGCAAATGAGCCACACCAGATTCAATAAATGCTCATGTCTCCGACACAACTCAAAACTTAAAAAAAAATTAAATAAATACCTGCCCGCGCTCATCAGAACATAAGACTTGCATAAGTCACACTTTAACAATACCATATAAGGTTACACTTCCCACTGTATCTCACAGGATTTTTCATTCAGAAGAACAGCAGGGTCAGCGGAATTAAAGGATCTTCTAAAATAAAAGAGCGACGACGTGTAACAATCTCACACTCATTTGCCGAACTGTTTAATCCTACTAGTGTAACGGGGAGGCTGGATCTCAGCCAACACTGGGTGAAGGCGGGGTACACTCTGAACAGCCTGCCAGACTATTGCAGGGCTACACACATACAACCATTCACACTCACACCTAGGGGCAATTTGGAACCGCCAAGTTACCTAATGTGCATGGCTTTGGACTGTGGGAGGAAACCGGAGTACCCGGATGAAACCCACGCAAGCACAGGGAAAACATGCAAACTTACCACGATAACGCCCTCGCTGAGCCCGGGACTCAAACCCAGGACTTTCTTGCTGTGAGGCAGACGTGCTAACTACTACACCCTATTATATTATACACTACTACATATACTACACAATACATCTATAATAGATCAGGAAATCTATTCTCTCTCTCTACAACCACTGGGACAACTTGTATTACAATCCTATCTCTCTCTCTCTCTCTGTCTCTCGCCCTGTCTCTTTCTCTCTCTTTCTGTCTCTCTGTCTCTCTCTTTCTGTGTATCTGTCTGTCTCTCTCTCTTTGTGTCACTCTCTGTGTCTCTCTCTGTCTATCTCTCTGTCTCTTTCTCTCCTGTCTCTCTCCATCTCTCTCTCTCTCTCTCTTTCTTTCTGTGTGTGTGTGTCTCTCTATCTGTCTCTCTCTCTTTCTCTCTCTGTCTCTCTGTGTGTCTCTCTCTCCGTGTCACTTTCTCTCTCCATCTCTCTCTCTGTCTCTCTCTCTTTCTGTTTCTCTCTCTTTGTCTCTCTGTATCTATGTGTCTCTCTCTCTCTCTGTTTCTCTCTGTGTGTCTCTGTCTCTCTCTCTCTCTCTCTCTCTCTCTTTCTCTGTCTATGTGTGTCTCCCTCTCTGTGTCTCTCTTTCAGTGTCTCTCTCTCTCTCTTTGTCTCTCTCCCTCTCTCTCTCTCTCTTCATTTCTGTTTCTTTCTGTCTTTCTCTTTCTCTCTGTGTCTCTGTTTCTCTCTCTGTCTCTCTTTCTATTTTCTCTCTCTCTGTCTCTCTGCATGTCTCTCTATGTCTCTCCTCTTTTTCTCTGTTTCTCTCTCTCTCTGTCTCTTTCTCTCTTTTTATTTTTCTCTCTATCTCTCTCTGTCTCTCTCTTTCTCTTTTTCGCTGTGTGTGTGTGTGTGTGTCTCTCTCTCTCTCTCTCTCTCTCTCTCTCTCTCTCTTTCTCTCTCTCCACATTTAATTATTGACTCATTGACTCACATCAGAAAATAATTGTTAGTTTCTGCTTAGGCTCCTAAACCAGTGATGCTGGTGATTAAAGTAAAACATGTCACCCATTAACGTTTTACCATCTTTACTTCCATTTCATTTTGGCTTTGATTCCCATTTCAAACTTACAGCAGTAAAAAAGAAGAGAGGAAGTTCATACTGAATTCTGGAGTGGTCATCTGAATGAAACACATTACGTTTCAGAAGTTTTGGATCCACACAGGGGGCAAGTTTGCTTGTTTTCATGCCAAAGGGCTCCAATAAATCTGGAGTTCAATTCCTCTAATTGTGCGCAATCATTTTAGATTTCATTCTCGAACAAAGCAGGTTTTACATCCTGTATATAATCTAGTATGAAGGATCAGCTTTACTTTGACTGCTTGAACATGAGTTATTGAATTTTTTACTCTAATATTCTGCAGTTCATTTTTTAATTTTAAGAGTATTGATTCTTTTTTTCCCCCTGCACGAGTCTCCAGCCTACTCATTACAAGGGCATTTTATAATGCGCTTTAGTAGGCTAATTGGTTTTTCCACGATTGTCCTTTATATATGCCAGTCCCAAGTGGTTGCTGAGAAGAACCCAATTATTTTGTTTTCCATATCCTGATTCAACAGCGGTATTGTTCTCTCAAGGAGAACAAAAATGTGGGGCGCAGCTAGGTGAGTACTAAGAAAGCAGGCATTCAGGGGCAGAGCTGTTTAAATGATGTTTGAAAAGAGACTATTGATGTGAAGGTTGTGAAACATGTCAGCTTCTATCTCCGAAAAGCTCCTCATAATGCTGCATTGTTCATCTGACTATTTTTAAACCAGGGCTACTGAATGGTTGCAGACCTGCCCTGCCCTCGCTGTGCCATACCCAGTCTTTCTCACTGTTTTTCAGTCTCAGCCATCATCAGTATTGTTCTTTAGCTGTAAATTAGAGTAATTCTAAATCTGGATCTGCTGTTTGTATACTCAAACAGACCGTATGCGTTATATTTAACAATGCTTCACAAACTTTTCTCCAGGCTCCAATCTGTACAACCTCTTCCTCGCCAAAACACTGCAGTATCCTGCATCGAGAGAGAGAGAGAGAGAGAGAGAGAGAGAGAGATAAAAGTTGTAATGCAGTTCACACCAAAATAGATAATTAATTATTTTCTGGGGAGACTTTATTCAATAATGTTGTTCAAGAACCGCTTAATCCTACTATCGTCACGTGGAGGCTGGAGTCTATCTCAGCCGACATGGGGCAAAGGCGGGGTACACTCTGAACAGCTCACCAGACCATCATAGGACAACAGACACATAACCCTTTTCATGCAAATTAAAACTGTCTTTGGACTGTGGGAGGAAACCCATGTTCCTGGAGGAAACCCACACAGGCACAGGGAGAATGTGCAGACTCCACACAGAAACACCCTCGCCGAACCTGGGACTTGAACCGAGGACCTTCCGTGGATGTGCTAACCACTACACCACCATGCTGTCCAAGAAAACTGGAGACTGTAAAAGAATTATTTGTTAGAAGATGAGATTGGTGATCTTTGACTGCCTAATGTAACCAAGCAGATTTAGTGCCACTGTGAGAAAAGACAGTCAACAACAAATTCATTTTCTGAACTGCTTAATCCTAATTAGGGTCACGGGGAGGCTGCCCATCACCATCAAGGGCAGATTACAACCTGGACAGCTCACCAGGCCATCACAGGGCAAAAACCCACTGATGGCAATGCAGCCTACTATTTAAGAAAGTCAGCAATGGTTCTTTTACATACATCTCACCACAGACAGTGAGAGACATGGCTGGCCTTTGATAACCCAGTTAGCTGCACTGGGGGACAGCAGTGACTACCCGGTGACAGTGGGGCTTGAACCCCCAACCTTGAGATCTGTAATCCAGCACCCCACCACCAGGCCACCACTGCCCCCAACCAAAAAATGTCCCCATTAATTCACCCAAATCAATGTCCCATCCCATCACCCAGCTCTTCTCTTTCATATAATCAGTGCCAACTTGGAGGGTGAAGGCCAACATATGCTTCCTCCAAGACACGTGAAGCAAGCCAACCACATATTCTCAAAATGCTGCTCATGCTTAATTACAATTAAGAGATAAAAGATCACAGCCAGATTCGTTCCCATGAATGAATGTAAGGCTGTGGCATTGTCAGCAGTCAGATTCACAATCATCCAACTACAGAGCAAACATTTTTCCTTAGTGTTTTTTTATCCACTAAAATAAGTATTACAGTGCATGATAAAATATGCTTATGACTGCAAGCTCAGCTTGAAGAACAAGTGGTCCAGGTTGTCCTCTTTAAAAAATATTATTTCACTAGCCTGCTCAGGTGTTTTTGGGGTCCCTTGGACTCTCAACATATTTTTTTCTGTAGTTATATCTGTAGGTAAATGAGATTTTAGGTTAAATTGTATTTATTCTTCATCCTACTTACTGCCAACATACTCGTAGGGCCATAATTATTTGGGCAATGTTTGTAATTTTGCCTCTCTGCATCACCACAATGAAGTAAAAAAAAAAACAATCAAGATCTGATGGAAATGTAGTCTTTCAGCTTTAATTTAAAGGGTTTAACAAACATGCTGTATTAACCTTTTAAAATATACAGTCATATTTATACTCAGCACCCCCCCC
>JAQMYF010000004.1:31304916-31327461 GCA_030014195.1 Neosilurus mollespiculum
TGTGTGTGTGTGTGTGTGTGTGTGTGTGTGTGTGTGTGTATGTGTGTGTGTGTGTGTGTGTGTGTGTGTGTGTGTTGACCCTGCAATGGCCCTGCATTCACCCAGAGTCAGCTGAGATGGGCGCCAGCCTTCCTGTGACCCTAATTATGATTAAGCGGTTCAGAAAATAAATGAATGAATGAAACAGGGGGGTGGTAATATGATGGTTTAGGGCTGTTTTGCTGCATCTGGGCCAAGACAGCTTGCACTGATGAAACAATGAATTCTAAATTATACAAGTGAATTCTAAAAAGCGGGACAGAGGTGACACAGTTGTAGGGTGCTGGCTTACTGTTCTGAAGGTCGGAGGTTCAAGCCCCACTGTCACCAGGCTGTCCAGGGTGTACTCTGCCCTCGCACTCGCTTTGCCCAGTGTTGGCTGAGATACAACCATTCACACTCACAACCACGTACAACCATTCACACTCACACTTACACTTAGGGGTGATTTGGAACAGCCAATTAGCCTAACATGCATGTCTTAGGACTGTGGGAGGAAACCGGAGTACCCGGAGGAAACCCACGCAAGCACGGAGAGAACATGCAAACTTCACACAGAAATGAACGGGCCCAGGAATTGAACCCAGGGCCTTCTTGCTGTGAGGTGGACGTGCTAATCACTTCACCACCATTCCGCCAACTCAGATAATATTTCTAAATTTTATATATATATATATATATATATATATTCTTGTCTCATTTATTGAATCTAATGAAGTTTTCAGTGATATTTATGCAGAAATATAGTATAAATATAAAATTCTGAAACTTTCAAGCACCACTGTAGTTACATTCCATGTTAGATATTTGTAAATAATGGTTGTAAGCCTACATTTAAAGCTGTTTATCTGACACTTCTAAAACTTCAGCTCAGAAAAGTAAAATTAAAAGGTACAACTCACTCACTCACTCATCTGCTGAACTGCCTGGACTACGGTTGCGGGGAGTCGACACTGGGCAAGGGCGGGGTACACCCTGCACAGCTCGCCAGACCATCACAGGGCAACACACACAACCATTCACACTCACCATCATACCTAGGGGCAATTTGGAACAAACAATTTGCCTAATGTGCATGTTTATGGACTATGGGAGCAAACTGGAGTCCCTGGAGGAAACCCACGCAAGCACAGAGAGAACATGCAAACTCCTCACAGAAATTCCAGAGACTGGGACTCGAACCTGGAACCTTCTTGCTGTGAAGCATATGTGCTAACCACCACACGTGCTGGCCACGTGTATTTTAATTTGTAAACATTTTTGACCTGTATTCAGCTTAAGCAATATAGCAGCACATAATTCAATGCTTGACCTCAATAATTTTATTGTTATTGTTGTTTTTAAAGTAAAAACTTATTTCAGTTTTGATTCTTGCAATACATTAAAGATACTCAAGACCTTAGTGGACTGAAGACACAGAGTAATGAAGTGTTTTAAGTGATATTTTCCCCATTTTTCCTGCAAATTGGTCTTAAGGTGTAAAACAGTATGGCTCGTTATTGCATGTTTTGTTTCAAAATTCACCACATATTCTCTGTTAGGGAACGTCATGACTGCAGGCAATCCAGTCCAACACCCACACTCTCCTCTGCCACAGCCATGCCTTTGTAATGTATGCAGAATATTGTTTTGCACTGAAACATGCTTGGATGCCCTCGGAAAAGATGTCTTAAAATCTTGGTTTACTTTTCTGCATTAATGCGGCAACCACGCAAGAGTCAAGTTACCCTTGTCCAGGACAATGACACAACCCCATACCATGACAGACCCTGGCTTTTGGACCAATGAATCATTTTTAGAAGACCATCCAGACCTTTTTTTTTGTCCCCAGAGCACATGGTATCCAATTCTACCAAACAATCATGGAATACTGATTGATATGACCAGAATTTGTGGCCTTTGTGGATATGACTCCATACTGTAGTGCTTGAATGCCAAAGTAATCCTAATGCCTGCGTTTATATCTGCTATAGATGATTGACAGCTCTTGATGCGGTGCTGTCTGAGGAATCGGAGCTCAAGGATGTTCAGTTCAAGCGTGTGTCCTTTCCTTTACACACTGATTCCATAAATCATTTAATCTATTGATATTATACACAGTAAAGAGTGAAACATCCAAAACCCTTCCCTTCCTTCAAGGAACATGTGAGTTAAAAGTTTTAAGACATTTTGTTAATTTTTTCACTCTTTACTGGACACTGTGTTTTTACCAACTCATGGTTACAATCAGGAAACTCAGCATTAAGTGATGTCCATGGGTTCCGGACTTCAGTTGCTCACTGACCGCAAAGAATTTACCTCCAAGTTTTAAGCCTCTAATGATGGGGCAAGGGGGCTACATATAAAATTGCTGTAATTCCTGAAAGATTAATCCAATATTTTGGTCAAACCCCTGAGCTTACAGATGAAAGTCTACACTTGGCGGCATGGCCATGTAGTAATTAGCACATCCACCTCTCTGCATGGTTCCGGGTTTGATTTGCGGGCTCAGTTGTTTCTGTGTGGGGTTTCGCATGTTCTCCCTGTGCTTGTGTGGGTTTCTTCCCACGGTCCAAAGGCATGTACAGTAGGCTAACTGGCTGTTCCAAATTGCCCCAGGTGTGAGTGTGAATGGTTGTGTGTGTTTGGCCCTGTGATGGTCTAGTAAGCTGTTCAGGGTGTACAATGCCAGTGTTGGCTGAGATCCTAGTCAGGAGCTCACTGTGTGTGCAGGGGGATGGTCATACTAGAACAGGCTAGAGTCTCTTAGTTCTAGTGAAGGGAAACTAACCCAATGACAGATTAAGACATTCTGCACAACTGTATACTTTAACTTTCTAAAATGAAATAATATATAAATTTAGGCAGTACTTATAAGTAGAGCTCCCGAGAGATGTCTCTATTCGAGCCTGGGTTTGCTTTTCACCACCTTTCCTTTTTCTACCTGATTTCTGCTCTTATTTGTAACTCCTGTCTTGTTAGGTTAATATTCTGTTAAAGTTCATGTTCTGTCAAGCTTCTGATTTTGGTGTTTGCTCAAGAACATTTATTTACCTGCAGGTCTGTCTGTCTACCTGAGTTAGACTGTGTGTGTGTTTCTTCTGTGTGAGTCTGAGTGGTGGTGTATGAGCCTATTTTTTTTGGATTTCAGTTTTGTTATTAATAATAAATCTGTGGGGTTGTTTTTAATTGCTTCCTGTCGTTATGCAAGTCAGTGATACATAACGGTAAAACAACATTAGCTCAACGATGCAGCAGCCTTATTGTCCTTATTATCCTGTGGTGGGCACATGAAGACACAGGACACTAGGGTGGCCCCCCCCAACTTTTTTTTTTTTTGATTCCTCTATCGTACACCCTCTTATTTTAGGATGGTTGATGAAAGAATAACCCAGTAAAAATTTTATAGATATATATATATGAGATATTGCATATTTTCACAGCAATATATTTATTGCATAGAGACTTAAACAAGACTTTTCAAAACATGTTGCTTTTGCATGAAATAATTGAAATATGGTGTAAGTTCGCATGTTGGATGTTACTTATGAATGATAATTACAAGTATGTACTGATGAAATTTTTTACTAAAACATGCCATCATGGATAAAAGTACACTTTATATATATTAAAACATATTGTACTATTAATTTACATGGTCTGATTAGACGTAAAACGGATTACTAATCCAGAAAATAAAGTTAGGGATATTTAAAATATCACCAAATTTCGGTCAAAATGTGCAAAATTGAAGTGCTCTGGGGGACCACTCAGACTTATTTTATTGGCCTGAAATTTGTACTGGGTTAATTTTTCATCAAACCTCCTAAAATAAGTGGGTGTGCGTAAAAAAATATTGAAAAATTTTTTTCCATATAAAAATTGGCCACTCTACCGGACAGACATGAAAGAAACCACCTTGTTCCATGACTATGGTGTTCTGCTCGAGAGCTCTGCTATAACACAAAGTAATCTTAGAAGTCACTGCTCTCTGCATTCGTTGATACAACTTATACTTTTTTAAATTGCTATAAAAAAATAAATTGCTATAATTAAAATGTATTTTATTGTACTGTACTGTACTGTCATTTATTATAATAAGTAAGAATGTGCTATAATGTTTGAAGTAATGATCCAAAATGTTCCACTTGTTCTGCTGTAATAGTAAAATCTGAGGAGCTCAAATCTGTTGCTGAGTATTTTAAGATTTGTTGAGATATTATGTGGTGCTTCATGATCAGTGAATGACATGTGAATGTAAGAACTACTGTACCTCAAAGCTGCATAGCAGAATCTCCTCAGAACTCAGAAATGGATATTGCCATTATCTCTGATAATTAAAAATATATGTATAACATGACCAACAGAACATGTATTGTACATGTATCATTTTATTTTATTGTATAATTCTGTCCTACTTTGTGAATTCATACTTTCACTCATTGGTTTGCTGAACCGGTTAATCCTACTAGGGTCACTTACCTAGGGGCAATTTGGAGCAGCCAAATAGCCAAATGTGCTATTCTTTGGACTGTGGGAGGAAACCCAGAGGAAGCACTGGGAGAACATGCAAACTTCACACAGAAACACCCAAGCTGAGCCTGGGACTCAAACCCAGGACCTTCTTGCTGTGAGGCGAACATACTAACCACTACGCCACCGTGCTGCCCCCATAAGAATTCTTACAAGCGGTATATCTGATTAAAATAAAGGCATGAGCCCTGACCTGCCTCTTCACTCGAACCTTAATGCTTATTACTTTATATCCTCATTGGCTCCTATAAGTTCTTATGAATTTGCAATGGCAATCCTTTAAAGATAAAGGGAGATGTCACATATTGCATTGCTTCATTATAAGTCAGTCCTCATTCCTTTGAACTTAGAGCCTGTATCAGATCACTGTCCATCAGCTGGGATATTTTATTTAGAATCTCTGGGATTAAAGGGATTTTCCACATGGATACCATCAACCAGAAACCCTGAAATTGCTTGTCCAATGCTTGCCACTTTGTATTTTCTTTTAAATAGGTGTTTTAAAAACAATTCAAGAGGCAATATGACTTTAATTACAACATTTTCCAAGTTTAATCGTTTTTGTTTGCTTGAGTGTGAACATTTCTCATCATGTCAAGATAATAAATAAATGCCCTGAATGATGAATTCCTGCTTGACGTTTTGTGTAAATACATCTCACACATCATTTAACAGCAGTAGATGCTCCATAATATATGTGCTTCTCTCTGATACTGTTGGTATGTAAGTGCACTCTCAGTGAAATGAATTCCTATTTAAGTGGATGTGTGAGATTACAGTGAGCTGAACACTGAGCTCTGTGCTAATACTATGAAATATTGCATTCCTGTCTCCAATTCTTATACCTTTTTTATTTCTCTGCCTGCATGAATATTTCATGCATCCAGGCTGTTTCATAAACATGGACAGTTAGCAGGATGGAGATCGCCGCTGAATGAGAATCCACACTGGAAGGTGATAACAAGGAGACATGGCTTTGTGATCAGCAGCAATTATTTTCACATTAATTGGCTTGGAAACAAATCCGAGTTTTCTGAGTTTTGTGTAAAAGCTAAAAAATGCAATTAAGGGAGTTTGTTGAGCCTTAAAACTGTTCCATGGGTCAGATTTTTTAAATGAAATGCAATCTCACTTGAGAGTCACTGCTAGAAAATACAGTAGTGGGCAGTGGGCTGCCACACACATTGCGGTAACCGGAGAGCAGTTGGGGGTTAGGTGCCTTGCTCAAGGGCACTTCAGCCATGAATGTGTCCGAAGGAAAGGTGTAGCTCACTCCCCCACCGCCACACATTTTAACTGATGGTACGAGAATTGAGAACCAAAGCTGCTTCTCTAACCATTAAGTTTCTTTAACACAAAGAAGAACAGCCATTTGCATATCTTCAGATTGTGGGGGGAAACTGGAAAACTTGGAGAAAACAGACTCAGGAAGAACATGCAAAGTCCACACAGAAATGCTCCAGTCAGGTACAGGGTTGGATCCCAGAACTTTTTGCTGTGAGACAAGAGAGCTACTCACTACATCTCTGTGCAGCTCCCAGTGTGTAATATCAATTAATTTAAATAAATGTTTCTTTTTAAACTAAGCACATTTTATACAGGGTGGCATGGTGATGTAGTGGTTAGCAAGGAGGTTCTGGGTTCGAGGCCTGGACTCAGTGAGGGTGTTTCTGTGCGGAGTTTGTATGTTCTTCCTGTGCTGGGATGGGTTCCATCTGGGTACTCTGGTTTCCCCCTGCAGTTCAGAGACATGCACATAAGGCTAAGCGGCTGTTCTAAATTGCCTCTAGGTGTGAGTGTGAGTGTGAATGGTGTTGTGTATGTGTTAACCCTGTAATAGTCTGACAACCTGTTCATGGTGTACCCCTCCTTCACCCGGAGTTGGCTGAGATAGGCTCCAGCCTCCATGCAACCCTAATGAAAGATACTGAAAATTTATTTTCAATAACACCAGTTGAAAAAAATGACATTCTGTACAATAGTTGCCACTATGTACTGTAAAATTATCAGTGAACAATTGTAAGGCATACTCAGTGGAATTTTTGAATGCAAACTTTTTACTGCAGTCACGAACTGTAACAGATTGTTAGCCCTGCACCTGATCGGTGTGTTCAGGGTGTACCCCTGCCTCTCGCCCAAAGTCAGCTGGGATCTGCTCCAGCTTCCCCGTGACCCTGATGGATGATTATCTTTAGTCATTTATTTATCCTCAGTAAGCTCTTTATCCAGGTCAGGGTCAGGGTGGATCTGGATCAAATCCCACTAATTCTGGGCTCAAGGCAGAATTCACTCCAGGTGGAATGCCAGCACTGGTATGACACAATTTTGATGGGTCCCAGTACAAATATTTTTCTTGGCGTCTCCACCCCCCACCTCTTTCCCCAAACACATGTTCATGCATACTCTTCTGCACAGACACAACCACTTCAGATCATTATAAAGCAACATTCCAGACTGATCATATTTAATCCTGATCCCATTCTCACGATTAGCTCTGTACTTTTCTTTATCAAACCTAACCTTTCATCTAAGAGCAGCGGTATTGTTCATCCTTACACCGTAATTTGTTTGTAATATAATAAGTTTAAGCGATACAGCGCTTATTTTAACATAAATGACGATAAAAAGCACTATTCTGGGTAATTTTATCCCACAGATTACTAGCAGCGGCTGAACCAATGAGAAACAAGCATTTTTTTCCCGGAGGTAATGTGAACTCACTGGGCCGGGTCGTCCAGTGCAAGTAAACAAGCAGCAAGCGACATTTTCGGTGCTAAAACTCCGCTCATACTAAAGGCTCTTACCCTTTACTGGTTCATTTTGGCGAGGCGCTGCTCCCATCCGTCATCATCCTTTGACTTTTTATGAAGCAATTCCAAAGGAACAGCGTCCGGTTTTAGAAGTAAAAGCTTGGACTTTGTGCCGAGTAGTTCTGCCTGGAGGTCACGCTGATAGCGGGTCGGCTTAAAGTGGTCTTCGCAAACTACTGAATTACATCCGAAAGGCAACATTTTCAGAGTATGGCCGGTGTTATGTTATGTTATCCGCAATTTCTGCACTTGTTGTTTGTGCAGCCAAATGCTTTTCACTCCGCCATCCGTCCTGGTGACACAGCTCAGCACTGGCCACTGCACACAGCCCAGCCAATAGGACAAAACAACGAATACGTGTCACTACCAGGGCTAGAACAGCCAATGAAGTCGGCAACATGTCCCTTCACATACCTAGTAGTAGTAGTAGAGTAGTAGTAGTAGTAGTAGTAGTAGTAGTAGTAGTAGTAGTAGTAGTAGCATTTCAGCACTGTATTTCAGCAGATGTCATATATGATTGTTTTAAAGAGCTAGTAATACAAATTCACTACAGGTACCCTTTAATAGAGCATCTAAAATAATCTCAGACCACTATAGGACATCTATTTAAGATTAATGTGCAGTTTTACAGGCGTCATGGTGGCGTAGTGGTTAGCATGTCCGCCTCACAGCAAGAATGTCCTGGGTTCATGTCCTAGGTTTGGACGTTTCTGTGTGAAGTTTGCATGTTCTCCCTGTGCATGTCACTTAATCCTCCTAGGGTCGTATGGGACTAGCCGACACTGGGGGTGGGGTACACCCTGAACAGCTCGCCAGACCATTGCAGGGTCATCACACACACAACCATCCACCATCCTACTCACAACTAGGGGCAATTTGGATCAGCCAATTAGCCTATTATGCATGTCTTTTGACTGTGGAGGAAACTGGAGTACCCGTAGAAAATCCACATACATACGGGGAGAACATGCAAACTCTATATAGAAATGCCCTTGCTGAGCCCGGGACTCGAACCCAAGACCTTTTTGCTGTGAGGTGGGCATGCTAAACACTACACCACCATGCTGCCCAACAGCAATGCCAGTGCATGCCAATCTATTGCATGTGCACATACGGTATATACAGTACATTCATCCATAGGGGAAATTTAGCCTAGCCAGACTACAGTACATGTTCTGGACAACAACAGCATTGCTGTAAAGCTACGCACCTTAACTGTGAAATATTTTATGAACCCATATCTGAATATGATCCATTTGAATGTTGGGTACTTCTGTGTTTTGGCTATTTATTGTCTTTTTATTCCTGAAATACTCACAATGTGTTCTGTGTCATCCAACTTGTTTTTGAATTCTTCAAATCAAACTCATTCAACTCAAATAGGGAAATGTGCAAGCGTACATGCGCTGCTAAAAAAGGTTGTGAAAAATACACACTTAATAATCATCCAAGGCTTTCTACCATATGGTGGCTGTTTAACAAGAGGCAATAAATAATAAAAAAAAATCATTACAGTGATCTCTAAATCACTTTGTATGGGATTCCAAGTGCTTTGCTGCAGTATGCAGAATAAAGGTGTCCATACGGTGAAAACTGTGAATATACACACACACACACACACACACACACACACACACACACACACACACCTCAATCCAGACCTTTAATATTCACATGGTTTTTATGAATTCTAACACTGCCTGGCTGATCTGGGAGATGTCTGGCATGTTTGATTGCACTTTGACTTTTCTCCTCCATCTCTCCTCTCCTCTGCACCATCCTCTTCTTCCTCTTACTGCAGATCCTCAAAGCCGGCATGATCCAGTAGGTTACTGATTAAGCCAAGTACTGTTTTTATGGAATCACTCAGAGATGTATAAACTCCAACAAGATCAGATGCTCATTAAAAGTCTTCAACAATCTTACTGTGTCAAATACAATGATACGTACACCAGTCCAGTTAACAGAAATATCCCAATTTAATTCTATTTCAATATCTACAATACCATCACTAGTACCCTCAAGTTTTTATTCAGTGTCCTCCAGAATTACTCACTCACTTGCTGAACCGTCTGATCCTATTAGGGTCGTGAGGGGACTGGAGCCTATCTCAGCCGACATTGGGATACACCCTAAACAACTTGCCAGACCATTGCAGGGTCTTTTCACACTTACACTCACACCTAGGTGCAATTTGAAACAACCAATTAGCCTAACACGCTTGTCTCTGGACTGTGGAAGAAAACTGGAGTACTCGGAGGAAACCCACGCAAGCACTGGGGGATGAGTGTGTAAATAATCATTGTTCATTCATTCATTAATTTTTTTTTAACCGCTTAATCCTAATTAGGGTCACGGGGAAGCTGGTGCCCATCTCAGCCGACTGGGCGAGTGCAGAGTACACCCTGGACAGCTCACCAGGCCATCGTAGGGTAGAAACATGCTGATGGCAATCCAATGTCCTACTCCTTCCGAACGACAGCAATGGTTCTTTAACATGCCTCTCACCACACACAGTGAGAGACATGGCTGGCCTTTGATAACCTAGTTAGCTGTACTGGGGGACACCAGTGACAACCCGGTGATAGCAGGACTTGAACCAGTGGATCCTTGGGATCAGTAATCCAGCACCCTACCACCAGGCCACCACTGCCCCGTAAATAATCATGTACATTTCACTCATAACCCCTGGCTGTTCATGACTCTGCAAATGACTGTGGAAGTAGGGTGTACTTCTTTTTTCCCAGCTGATTTCTGAATTTTTAAAAAACAAACAAACAAAAAAACACTTGCAGTAATTTGTTTATAGAAATTTGTGAGGACATAAAATTGTTCTTTAGGCTTTGATAAATTAAAACCTGGAATTGAAGGTGCGTAAATTTTCTTTTCTCCCCAAGACTGTAGATTTTGGTGGAGCAGGAAGATAGTAATAACAAAAAATCTTCCAACAAAATTAATTAGAACACAGTAATACACTCATGCTGTAGGCTTCCTGTCTGCTGCATTTTAAGAGGAGGACCATAAAACGCAGTTGTGAGTCGAGAACATCAGTCATCCAGCATCCAGTACTTCATTTGCAGTGCTTCTTCTTCTCTGATTTTTGCGTGGGTAAAAAGGTCAATGTGGTGCGCCTGCATTTCTGATGTACAGACATGGTCCACTTCATAATCCACTTTATTTCTCTGCCAACCTTTGTTATATCTTTCAATAGAAAAGTTCTGTACATGTACACACTGTCTGAAGCACATTTTTCCTTTGTTTGCAGAAACGTATTACATTTAATTCCACTGATTTCACAAATAAAAATGTGTTTAAATCAGATGATGGGGAAAAATCAGCAATTTTGTCACTAAAAAAAGCTGGCTGGTAATTCAAAAGTGGATATATTTTGCTCTTTTTCAATTTTTTGACCCATAAATGTTGTTGAAGATTTGTGTTAGACAACACCAGGGTTTAAAATAACAAGGTTGGTGCATGTGTAAGGTTTTCGCTGGACTGTATTTGCTGGTCATAAACACAAGGTTTTCACCAATTTATTTTAATTCACACTAGTGCATCACATGTTCTCCCTGTACTTGTGTGGGTTTCATCCGGGTACTCCGGTTTCTTTCCACAGTTCAAAGACATGCACACTGGGCTAACTGGCTGTTCCAAATTGACCCTAGATGTAAGTGTGAGTGTGAATGGTTAATGGTGTGTTGCCCTGCAATGGTCTGGCGAGCTGTTCAGGGTGTTCCCCGCCTTCGCCTGTCCTACTTGAGATAGGCACCAGCCTCCCTGCGACCATAGTGGGATTAGGCAGCTCAGCAAATGAGTGAGTGAGTGAAAATGGGAATAATATTCATTCATTCATTCATTGATTCATTCATTTTCTGAACCGCTTAATCCTAATTAGGGTCGCAGGGAGGCTGGCGCCCATCTCACCCGACTCTGGGTGAAATCAGAGTTACACCTTGGGCAGCTCACTAGGCCATCGCAAATTGGAATAATATCTGACCTTTAAAACATACTGTAAAGTTGAGACAGGACTTTATGCACATTACTGTTTGTTGACTGGAGATATACAGTATATGGTAGAGCCTTGTACAGACTGCCCATATTGACAAACCACTACAGTTTTAATAGGATCTTGTTTGGGACGTATTTGCTCTCTTTAAAACAGTGTTTTGGTGTTTCATTGCCTTGAGGTGTGTGAGCTGCTGCATTTGCTTTATGATTGATGTTAAAGCAGTGCATCCTGCTCTGTGCCATCATCCCATCTGACTGCGATTTCTCATCAAAAGCATCTATTGAGGAGCTGTAAATCTGCACAGGCATGAATACGCCATGAGAGATTCTGGCTGTGAAAATCCTTTTGTGTGTTCACTCATTAAATTTAATCAGACAAAAGATGATCTGTCGCTTAGGAAATGCACCCATCCAAACAAAACTTGCTTATTAAAACACAGCCTGAGGGGATGAATCGGGTTTAGTTTCAGAATTTGCCCCCTTATTTTATAGGCACATAAAGCCAAATATTCTGCATCTTTATTCTGTCTTCCATTCTGTAGCGTTCTGTCCTTTCAGGCGTCTCACTCTGCAGTAGATTGGCACAGGTAGAGTGAGGGTCAATCTGATGTGTAGGGACAGATGGGATGAGAAGAGGTGAGGAAATCTCCAGAAGGAAACTAATGGAAAAGTGAGATGAGCGAATATGAGAGGGTGTGAAGGAGGAAGTCTGTGTGGCATGAACAGATTTTTAAAGAACTGAATACACACACTACTACTATTTTTCATTTCTTATATAGTTAGGAGTGAACTGTGTACTTGTCATTAATCCTAAATTCCTGATCAATACCATCCACTCTCTCACTCACTCACTCACTTGAAACCGTTTATTTCTATTAGGGTTGCAGGGAGGGTGGAGCCTATCTCAACCGGCACTGGGCAAAGGAGGGGTACACCCTCATCAGAACATCCCAGGGGCAATACACACACAACCATTCTCAAACACATGCTCACACCGGGGGGGATATATGGAACAGACAATTATCCTAATGCTCATGTCTTTGGACAGTGGGAGGAAACCAGAATACCGGGGGAAATCCATGTAAGCACAGAGAGAACATGCAAACTCCACACAGAAATGTCCTCGGCGAGCCTGGGATTCAAACCCAGGACCTTCTTGTTATGAGGTGGACGTGCTAACCACTACACCACACATGTTGTGAGTATTTCTCTCCTCCATCTTTTATAGCTTCATAACTCAGAGCACATACAATAATATGCATTTAACATTGTGCTTTTTGAAAGACAAGCATATACTGCAGCTTGGAGTTTTCATGTTCACCCTGTACTTGGGAACATGGGTTTCCTCTGGGTACTCTGGTTTCCTCCGACAGTCCATCCAAAGAGATGGACATTAGGCTAATTGACTGAGTGTGTGTGTGTGTGTGTGTGTGTGTGTGTGTGTGTGTGTGTAAAAGGTTGTGGCCTCATGGCTTCATCCAGCGTCGTCTACCTGTTTAAGTGCCCTATATAAGGCTTATACTAGGAGACTAAGTGACTGCAGACACATTACTAACCGCATATTGATGTGACTTATTGATTAACTGAATATACAATATGGAAATAGTGTGGCCCTGCGATGGCTTGGCGAGCTGTCCAGGGTGTACTCTGCCCTC
This sequence comes from Neosilurus mollespiculum, assembly GCA_030014195.1. Taxonomy (NCBI): domain Eukaryota; kingdom Metazoa; phylum Chordata; class Actinopteri; order Siluriformes; family Plotosidae; genus Neosilurus; species Neosilurus mollespiculum. Next base: position 31,317,941 of record JAQMYF010000004.1, read on the forward strand.
GCCCAGAGTCGGCTGAGATGGGCGCCAGCCTCCCCGTGACCCTAACTAGGAATAAGCGGTTCAGAAAGTGAATGAATGAATGAATGAAATAGTGTGGTTCATGGTGGTTCATGGTAGAGCCATCCATAAACGATGAAAAATGAATGAATGAATGAAGAATGATTCAATCCTACTCTGCTTTTAAGCGAATGGTAAATTTTAATCCTTTCCAACACTGCAGTGTAGTCAAATGAACAAAGCTGCTTTGAGAAGACACAGTGAAATGGTTAATAGTGCAATTTTTCACAACCTTCCCCCTACAATGTCAAGATCAAGATCAAGATCAAGATTTTATTTACTTTATTGTCATTTCAACCACATATAGCTGACGTTTTTCCAGGATCTGGTTCTACAGAAACATACAGATCTAATTTGAGCTACGACCAAGGTTTTTGTCCTAGCCGCATAAAGTGCAAAGTGTGCAACTAGGTGCAAACAGCGCAGAGACAATACAGTGCAGAGACAGTGAAAATGTGACTCGATTACATGTGGAGTAAAGGGCCACAGTTTTTCCAATGGTAGGATTCAATATCAGATAGTGGCTTCGATGTCCCAAAGCTAATATTAACTACACACACACACACACACACACACACACACACGGGTCAGAGATTTATAGCATTGTTTGTTTATGTGTCTCATAAAACAGCAAATCACTGTACTCCACCTGGGTTCAACAGACTGTAGTGCAGCTTTATATGTCCGAGGGACTCCATGTCTCTATCACCACATTATGATTTTAATCATATTTGAACACAGAGCTGAGAGCAGTCCCTGGATCCATCCCTGTGGAAATTACAGAGGCAACTGTGGACTTATAATTACTGTGAACACAGGAACAGTGTTGAATAATCAGGGGTAGAAGGATTAAAGGAATACACATGCTTTTTAAGAAAAAAGATGAATTAGATGGATATAATGTGAAATACATGAATTTTGGGGAAATTCACTCTTCAGTGTGAATAAAGTGGAACAATTACTGTTTATCACGTCCGCTCAGTTTCCCAGAATCTGCCAGAGCATGCAAACACGCCAAAGATCACATGAGCTTCACACAAGTCTGGTTCAGTGTACTTCTAAATCAGGAGGGGTGAGTAATGTATGAAACACCACACACAAAACATAGGAAACAACATATTTCCCAAATTTTCCTCAAATTTATGGAGATGGAGATATGAAATTTGCTTATGGCAAAGGCGGCACAGTGGGGTAGAGGTTAGCATATTTGCCTCAAAACAAGAAGGTCCTGGGTTTGAGTCCCAGGTGTTTCTGGGTGATTTTTTTCAGGGTACACTGGCTTCCTTCTACAATCCAAAGATATACGCAAATTCCCCGGGCCTTGCGATGTCTGGCGAGCTGTTCAGGGTGTACCCCACCTTCGCCCACAGTAGGCTGGGATAGGCTCCATCCTCCCCGCAAACCTAGCAGGATTAAGCTGTTCAGCAAATAAATGAATGAATGCTTAGGGTAATGTAAATTGTAAACCTGAGTAGACATAGATATGTACAGGTATGTGCATGTTTTGAGACATGTCTCTTTGAACAGGTTTCTATACGGGAAAGAATCTGCTTTGTTTTTGACAAACGTTTCAGGTTTTTCTGAACATACCTGAAGCCTGAGTAATAACTGAAGCAACACTGGAGTGATTTCAGTCTCTCTGAAGTCATATGGAATGAATACTTTTGAGTGTCATTCCTCACAGCCTTCACATTCTTCAAGTTTTGCACTGAACACTGGGAAAGTGTTATAAGCATTATTATGCATGCAGTCGATATCCTTTCTTAGAGATTCAATGTTCCAGGTCAGTTTAAATAGGCAAGTATTAAAGGGATACGTACACAGCATAATTATCAGTGTTCAGTTAACTCCTAAAGTCTTAAAACAATTCTTTCAGATTTCACAGGGATGTATTTAATCCTGTAGGTGTTTATTCAACACTTGGGATTGGTGTATAGTGAGTGATTCTGCCAGGAGACAGAGCATCTTTTCTTATGTTTAAAAAATATTTATTAGAGAAGAAATATTATTTTAGTGTAACGACACTCTTGCTTGGTGGAGCCGGTGGTGTAGTGTTTAGGGTGCTGGGCTTATGATCAAGAGGGCAAGGGTTCATATACTGGTTAGACCCCCACCGTGCTAAGACCCCCGGGGAAGTGTGCCTTTGTCCACCCAGCAGTATAAATGGGAACCAGTAAAACTGCTGGGAAGGTAACCTGTGATGGACTAGCCTTCCATCCAGGAGGAGTTGAACTCCTCGTTGCTTCAAGCTATATAAACCGAGAGAAGCTCTTGCCGTGATGAGCCAATAGGCTCGGGTGTAAAAAGCCCAACAGACTTACCTTTTTACACTCCTGCTTTGTGTTACTGCTTAAATATATCAAGCAATCTAATAATATATTTATATAAACAATATTTAAGCAGTACATATAGTTTTTAGCAAGTAGCTATCCAATGAACACCAGGAGCAAAAGAGCTGAGTCTGATTTTCAAACAGGGTGTATTGTGGTTTGGTCTGAGGGTGGACTTATTCAGTGTCAGATTGCACGAAACCTTGGGATTCCTCTTTCACAGTCAACAGAGTGATTGTTCAATTCACCAGCAAAGGTAAGGAATCAACAGCATCCTGCTCAGGTCGACCTGGGCTCCTCTGACAGGTGGCTACGGACTGTCAAGAGGACTGTTGACAATAAACCCCACTGAAAGGGAATTGATACTGCAGAGAAACTCCAGGTGAGTCAGAGTCCTGCTGTGAGGGATCTCCATCAATCTATTAATATCTTAATCTTTCAAAAAGTTATGGTGTCTATTTAATTCTGATATGTCACTCTACATTCTTCCATCCATCCATCCACCCATCCATCCATCCATCCACCCACCCATACACCCTCCCACCCACCCATCCATCCATCCATCGACCTTTCTATCCATCCATTCTTCCATCCATCCACCCTTTAATCCATCCATCCAACCATTATCTATCAGGCTTATTCATCAGGGCTGTGGGGGAAGCTGGAGCCAATTCCAGATCACCGGCCTAATGCAGGGCTAACACTGACACAAACAACTGTTAACACTCACATTAAGACATATGGTCAATAAGGGCAGACACTTGGCATAATGTGCATGTATTTGGACTGTGGGAGGAAACCTATGCACCTTGAGGAAACCCATGCAAACATGAGCTGAACATACAAACTCCACATAGACAGGCTGTGAGGTTCAAACCCAGACCCTTCTTGCTGTAAAACAACGCTAATATGTAAACGTACATATATCTAGGTATAAATCTTTCCAAAATCATTGTGTCTATTTACTTCTGATATGTCCCTGTACATTTACCCATCATCCATCCATCCAGCCATCCATCCATCTATCCAGGCATCGTTCCTTTCATCCATCCATCATCTAAACACCTTATCCATCAGAGTTTTGGGGGAAGTTGGAGCAAGACAAACAACTGTTAACACTCACATTTAGACATATGAGCAACTTATAGTAGGCAGTTGACATAATGTGAAATGCAACCGTGAGCTGAACATGCAAACTTCATCTAGACAGGCAGTGAGATTCAAACCTAAAACCTTCCTGCTGTGAAGCAACAACGCTAATGACTGAGCCACATTAAATGCTTAATCTCTCATTGTACACAAAGCTTACTTTATCCGTAACTATTCACTATGGCTTCTCTTGGAGTAATTTAAGGTTTCTCTTGATTTGACTAGTCCTTTATTATATAAGCACTCAGTGTCTCCTCTCATATCTTATTTAATAGATTTTACAAACACAATCAAGGCAGAGATTTGTGTTGGTCTCAGTGAAATGCAGGTATTGATTGGTATTGGAAAAGCAATGCAGTGCAGCAGAAATGTGAAACGGATACTGTAGAAAGGGCCTCCCTCACCGGGAAGTTCCACGGCTTCTGTGCATCTCTGTCTCGCCTTGGAATTCACTGGGCCATTGGCAGAGCTATGAAAAAAAAAAATAATTCAGTGTGTGCTTTGTAAACTTGGGACAAGAGATAATCCGCTAAATTTTTGGAAATATTAAATTCAGAGCTATCCAGAAAGTGAGCAGAGCATTGAAGGAGAATTAAAGAGGGAATTGGGAACCAAGACTTTTTATACACAGAAGACTTTTAGTAGGAGACTCAGCTCAGCGTCGAACACAAATCCACTGCAGAGTTTGTGCGCAGATTGGCAAATCTGAGAGCAGCTATAGATCTCTGTGTCCTCTTCAGACAGGCAGTCTGGACAGGCCCACAGGCCAAGACTGATTATCATGAGAATAATTGAGAGAGAGAGAGAGAGAGAGAGAGAGAGAGAGAGAGAGAGAGGAAGAGGAAGAGTCAGTGCGGCTTTTAATAGAGCCACTTCTATCTTCATGCTGATAAATAATGTACACCAGTCAGCAAATTTGGATTTAACAGATGGTATTGACCTTTTTGGGTAGATAGGAGGAAGATGAGGCGTGTGTGTGTGTGGGTGTGTGTGTGGGTGTGTGGGACGGGGGTGGGGGGGGGGGGGGGGTTGTTCAGAGAGAAAGAATGAGTGAAACATAAAAAATGGAAGCACCAGAATTACCGAGGGGCCTTAAAGACGAACACATCCATCATGCCTGTTGATTTCTTTTGCAGATTGTTTTAAAGCTGCTGTGCGACACAGATTACTGCATAAACAAATAAATAAATGACAAACATAATAAAAAAAAGGTTTGAGAATCCTGCATTATCCTCGAGTCCAAAGCATCCTACGACTACCTTCAGCATGCCCTCATGAACAAAACACACCAGAGATGCTAACTGTTTACAGCATTAAGCCTTTTATCATCTGTGCATTTCTGTTCTATTATCCCGTACCCCTTATCCTCTTTTACTCAATCAGTTTATTTTATCTAATACAGAGTACGTCTGTCAGAGAGTCTGTGTCCTTTTCAGGCTTCAGATGGCTGTCACCAAGTCTATAACTTAACATTTCATCTGGCATTTCCCCACCGCATTCATAAACAGCACTGCATCATTCTACTGCCCTATTCAAATTCGCCACAGACTTATTCAGAGCTGCATTTGGGATGAAGCCATTGTACAGCAGATGAGAGAGAGGAAAAAAAGAGTCTGCAGTATTCATTATAACACCTGCAATGTACATTGGAGCACCACATGGGACACCAGCAAAAGACCAACCACCAGTGTAAGACAGGTGACCAGAAATATCTGTGAGGATATGAACACCGACTGAAATTCTTTCAGCTGCCGCTCTATATGAGAGAAGGACAGCACATGCACACTGCAGTACCGCTGTACACTGGAACCTACATAGACAAGGTCAAGTAATATATCAGGTTTCCTTATATGATAAGATTATTAGAATACACTGTTCAGCAATAACACTAACAACATTATAACCGGTGCAGCACGGTGGCGTAGTGGTAAGCACGTCCACCTCATAGCAAGAAGGTCCTGAGTTTGAGTCCCTGGCTCGGCTTGGGCATTTCTGTGTGGAGTTTGCATGTTCTCTCTGTGCTTGCATGGGTTTCCTCCGGGTATTCTGGTATCCTCCAACAGTCCAAAGACATGCACATTAAGCTAATTGGCTGTTTCCAATTGCCCCCAGATGTGCGTGTGAATGGTTATATGTGTGTTGGCCCTGTGATGGAATGGCAAGCACATTAGGGTGTACCCTGTCTTCGCTCAGTGTCGGCTAAGACAGGTTCCAGCCTATCAGTGACACTAGTATATTAAGCGGTTTGGCGAAGGAATGGACTTTATTATGATTGACAGTTGAAATCAATTATATTATCCCATTACAGGTGCACCTGCCAAGCAGGGGGATGTATTAGAGAAAAAGTAAAGAGACAGTTCTTGAAGTTGATGTGTTGGAAGCAGGAAAAATGAGCAAGTGTAAGAATCTGAGTGACTTTAACAAGGGCCACATTGTGATGGGTAAACGACTGGATCTATTCATCTCCAAAACAGCAGGTCTTGTGGGGTGTTCCTGGTATGCAGTGATAAGTGTCTAACAAAATGGTCCAAGAAAGAACAACCAGAAAACTGGCAAGGTGTCATGGTGTGCTCACTGATGCATGTGGGGAGTGAAGACTAGTACGTCTGGTCTGATCCCATAGAGGAGCTACTGTAGCACAAACTGATGACACTGTTAATGCTGGATCTGATAGAAACACACAGTGTATTACAGCTCCCTGTGTATGGGGCTGCGTATCTGCAGAATAGTCAGATGGTGTTTATGTTATGGCTGATTAGTGTATAAGAGACACTTATTCTTTGTTTAATGCTGTTTACTGTGAAATACATACATGTATATACAGGGTACCGAGAAGGAATTCAGACTCACTGTTCTCTCTTTTGTTATATTACTTCTTCCCTCTTTATTCTTTTTTAATCTCTCTGCAATCAGAATATATTTGTTTGGCACTCAGCATACTCTTTTTTTTTTTTTTTTTTTTTTTGGTAGGCATTTATTTTTCACTGGAGTAATCCCAGTTTATGCTCAGAGTTCTATTGTTTTAGTTCCAAACAAAGCAACCTGAAGGAACACACTGCAGTTAGGAGTCTGATCTGCTTTGACAGAAGAACAGCGTCCTCTAGTGGTCCTATCCATCCAGTAAGTAAAAAAAAACAAACAAAAAAACCCCAGAACATTTTCAAACAAAGGCACAAAGCCCTGCTGTTAAAGCCTGTTTACCACTCTGTACACGAAGGGCAAAGTATACACAGAGGACACGTTCACAATACACATGACGTATACATGACAGGCAGATTGCTACAGTTTACTATTATGTCAATATATCATTCATTCATTCATTTTCTGAACCACTTAATCCTAATTAGGGTCGTGGGGAGGCTGGCGCCCATCTCAGCCGACTCTGGGTGAGGGCGGGCTATACCCTGGACAGCTCGCCATGCCATCGCAGGGCAGAAACATGCTGACGGCAACCCAGTGGCCTACTCTTTACGAACGACAGCAAGGGTTCTTTGAAAACCCAGTTAGCTGCACTATAGTAAATATAGTAAATGTATACATAAGGCATAAAATATGTTTTATTAAGGTTACTTATCACTCACTCACTCATTTGCCAAACCACTTAATCCTACTAGGGTTGCGGGGAGGATGGACTGGGTGAAGGTGGGGTATATCCTGAACAGCTCGCCGGTTCATTCACACTCACACTCACACTCTAGGGGCAACTTGCAAAAGAAAATTAGCCTAATGTACATGTCTTTGGACTGGGAGAAAACTGGAGTACCTGGAGAAAAACCATGCAAGCACAGGGAGAACACAGAAAAGGCCAAAGCCCGGGAATCGAACCCAGGACCTTCTTGCTGTGAGGTAGATGTGCTAACCACTACGTTATTGTACTGCCCTTTTATTAACTTCTAATAGCACAGTCATAAATAAGGGTAATTAATGATATATTTACCCCTAAAAATGTATACATAAACTTAATGTCCATAAATATATGAGCTATTATAATTTCAAATAAAATGTATCTACAGTAACAACAACAACAACAACAACAACAAATTCAAAATAAAAGTCCTCATTGGGACCCATCAAATGTCTAAAGAAATGCGTATAAAACCTTTTCCTTATTTTTATAATTGATGAGATGTTTGGTCCCTGCAAAAAATAAAATCATGACCCTCACAAACAAGCTTTTATAACAGCTATAAATCTAATTTAAACAAACATGATTAAAATAAATATAAATAACTCACTCATTTGTTGAACCGCTTTTTCCTGCTATTAGGTTTGCGGGGAGGCTGGAGCCTATCTTGGCCGAAACTGGGCAAAGGAGGGGTACACCCTGAACAGCTTGCCAGACCATCACTGGGCAACACACACACACACACACACACACACACACACACACTCAACCATTCACACTCACATCTACTTCTTTGGGCAATTTGCAACAGCCAAATAGCCTAACTTGCATGTCTTTGGACTATGGGAGGAAACCTGCACAAGCACAGGGGAGCCCTCTCTGAGCCCGGGACTTGAGCACAGGACTTTCTTGCTTTGAGGTAGACGTGCTAACCACCACGGCCAAAATGTTAAAAATAAAAGAATATCATAAATAAAGAGAAATAGTGGTGTAAACACGACGTATTACTGCACTGTGACTTAGTGACAATGTAAGAACAATGGAAACTAGAAATGCACTCGGAGAGCGCAGACCTCCGCTAAGGCCGTTCAGTACCCCCATATGGTACCGTAAGAAATGCAGCATTTGTTTATTTTATTTGAGCGTACAATGCAAACGCGCAGCCATTTATATGACTGCATTGTGAATAGGGCCTGCCTGGAATAACAGGCCTTGTGCTCGGATGACGAAGGATTAATAACTGGATTATTTTTGTGATAATTGGCCTAAAAGTTGTACAGAAAGTCTGGAAGTTACACTTCGGTATGGTCCGGACACAGTAACTTGGATGACTATGTCATCTGCGGTAAGAAATCTTAAAAAATTCCCTGCATCCAAACAATAATCAGGATCCCTGCCAAAATTTTGTCAATTGTATAATTTCTGACTCATTCTGAAAATTTCATCAAAATCTGTTTATAAGTTTTTGAGTAATGTTGCTAACAGACAGACAAACAAATAAACAAACCAACGCCGGTGAAAATATAACCTAAAACTCCTTGGCGGAGGTAATAAAATGGCTGCAGATGTACAAGATATATTGTTAAGAGCAGGAATGAATATCTGTAATCTGTAAAAATGTCCCTGCAGGTCCAGGGGACTGAATTTATTCCTCTTGTCTCTTATTCCAAGAATTGTATCAGTGTACTGGGATCGGTCTGGTCTAATTCTAATCAAACAGGCTTGAGTTTTAATCTGGAATACATTTCCTTCCTTATCCTAGGGGCCTTGATCAGGTTCACTGGAATAATCTAATCACAACAGATTTGAAAAATGATCTGGATGACAAAGGACGCATGGAAACACTAAACTACACACGTTTGGGTAACAGGCAGGGAGAACAGATCATCTCTTAACAGAGGCCTCTCTGAAGCAGGATTCTGCTGGGAAGCGTTACAGGAATTATTGAGAATTCTGTAAAACCCTGAACTTTCTGAGCAGCATGGACTTCACAACTCTCTGAAGCCAGCAACCACGTGCGCTGAAATCCTTTTAACAAAATAAAAGTCAGCAGTTTAAAGGGGGGCAGAAAAGATGAGAAAAGAAAAAGAGAAAGAATGTTTGGCTTTTTTTTTTTTGGTTTGTTTCTTTTTTGTTCAGAATTTATAGTTTTTTAAAAATTGTGAAATACAACTGAGTAAAAACATAAAAAAAAAAAACTGTAGTAAAAAAACAAACAAAGTAATAAATAACCAGCGTGCATCGCTTTATATATAATATATTATACGGTTCCCCCAGTGCAGATAACTGGGTTATCAAATGCCGGCCATGTCTCTCACTGTCTGTGGTGGGAGGCATGTAAAAGAACCATTGCTGATTTT
>JAQMYF010000004.1:31335583-31354921 GCA_030014195.1 Neosilurus mollespiculum
CCGTCAGCGTGTTTCTGCCCTGTGATGGCCTGGCGAGCTGTCCAGGGTGTACTCTGCCCTCGCCCAGAGTCGGCTGACATGGGCGCCAGCCTCCCTGCGACCCTAATTAGGATTAAACGGTTCACAAAAAGGATGAATGAATGAATATTATACGGTTTGTCCGCTCCACAGTATGAAGGCTCTGGGTTCGAGTCCCAGGCTCGGCGAAAGCACTTCTGAGTGGAGTTTACATGTTTTCCCTGTGCCTGCATGTGTTTCCTCCGGCTACTCCGGTTTCCTCTCACAGTCCAAAGACATGCACCTTAGGCTAATTGTCTATTCCTAATTGCCCCTAGGTGTGAGTGTGAATGGTTGTGTAAGTGTTGGTCCTGTGATGGTCTAGCGAGCTGATCAAAGTGTACACCGCCTTTGCCCAAAAAGTCAGTTGAGATCCAGCCTCCCCATGACCCTAATAGGATATATATAATATATAATGATTTTTTTTATCTGTGTAAAGAGATCTATCATGAAATTTAAATGAATGAAATTTATAAACCAGTGTAATATGTATATAGTTTTCCCCTCCTCAGGTAGTTTGAGGACTTTATTGTTTGTTTCTCAGACAGTTTTCATCCTCTCTGAGAGGGAACTGGTGCTGTAGGAATTAAAACAGAGCTGTGCCTCCCAGAGGAGTTTTTACCCCCTTTTTAACAGAAGTTTCCTCTCGTTTGAGACACTCAGTCACGCTTACTGCTGCCGGCTTCACTGTATTTGTTGCAGGGGTCGAAACAAGCCCGAACTTCCAAAAGAAAAGAAAAAAAGTGTGTAGAGGGAAAAGGTGTCCGTGTTCGCTCAGCAGCGTGTGGAAGTGCAAGAGCAGGGATAGAAAGTGTTGTTAGGGGGAAGTGAAGGTTGGTTTCCATCATGTGTGATAGATGAGAGGAGTGTGTGAAGAGGAGGAGAGTCGGAGAGGAAAAAGTTTGGGGAATAAAATGGAGAGAGGAGCAGAGAGAGGACTGGGGAGGCTGGAGACCTCGGAAATCCTGCCCTGTTACTCCCTCCGAACTACACTGCTACAAAAACACACGCAAGGTGAGGCAGAATCTCTCCACCTGTATTCACTTCAAATCCAAATGCATTTCAGTCTCTTTATTTCAAAACCTATAAACACAAGCGGGACATGAATCCCCTCCTTAACTCGCGCTGGAGTTTATTAGCCAGGCCTGGAGAGAACACATCCGGGACGAGAAACAACATCCACCTTCTCACTCTCTCTTACACTCTCACACACTCTCTAACACAGTCTCTCTTACACTCTCACACGGTCTCTAACACAGTCTCTCTTACACTCTCACACGGTCTCTAACACAGTCTCTCTTACACTCTCACATGGTCTCTAACACAGTCTCTCTTACACTCTCACACACTCTCTAACACGGTCTCTCTTACACTCTCACACGGTCTCTAACACAGTCTCTCTTACACTCTCACACTCTCTAACACGGTCTCTCTTACACTCTCACACACTCTCTAATACAGTCTCTCTTACACTCTCACACGGTCTCTCTTACACTCTCTCTTACACTCTCTAACACGGTCTCTCTTACACTCTCACACACTCTCTAACACAGTCTCTCTTACACTCTCACACACTCTCTAATACAGTCTCTCTTACACTCTCACACGGTCTCTCTTACACTCTCACACACTCTCTAACACAGTCTCTCTTACACTCTCACACACTCTCTAACACAGTCTCTCTTACACTCTCACACGGTCTCTAACACAGTCTCTCTTACACTCTCACACGGTCTCTAACACAGTCTCTCTTACACTCTCACATGGTCTCTAACACAGTCTCTCTTACACTCTCACACACTCTCTAACACGGTCTCTCTTACACTCTCACACGGTCTCTAACACAGTCTCTCTTACACTCTCACACTCTCTAACACGGTCTCTCTTACACTCTCACACACTCTCTAATACAGTCTCTCTTACACTCTCACACGGTCTCTCTTACACTCTCTCTTACACTCTCTAACACGGTCTCTCTTACACTCTCACACACTCTCTAACACAGTCTCTCTTACACTCTCACACACTCTCTAATACAGTCTCTCTTACACTCTCACACGGTCTCTCTTACACTCTCACACACTCTCTAACACAGTCTCTCTTACACTCTCACACACTCTCTAACACAGTCTCTCTTACACTCTCACACACTCTAACACGGTCTCTCTTACACTCTCACAGTCTCTCTTACACTCTCACACGGTCTCTCTTACACTCTCACAGTCTCTCTTACACTCTCACACGGTCTCTCCTACACTCTCACACACTCTCTTTTACACTCTCTCTTACACAGTCTCTAACACAGTCTCTTACACAGTCTCTCACTCTCTCTTACACTCTCTAACACAGTCTATCTTACACTCTCACACACTCTAACACAGTCTCTTACACTCTCACACGGTCTCTCTTACACTCTCACACGGTCTCTCTTACACTCTCACGGTCTCTCTTACACTCTCACAGTCTCTCTTACACTCACACGGTCTCTCTTACACTCTCACACGGTCTCTTTTACACTCTCACACGGTCTCTAACACAGTCTCTCTTACACACTCTCTAACACAGTCTCTCTTACACTCTCACACAGTCTCTCTTACACTCTCACACAGTCTCTCTTACACTCTCATACAGTCTCTCTTACACAGTCACTCACTCTCTCTTACACACTACCTCTCACACACTCTCTCTCACACTCTCTAACACAGTCACTCACTCTCTCTTACACACTCTCTCTTACACTCTTACACACTCTCTAACACAGTCTCTCACACTTTCACACTCTCTCTTACACAGTCTCTCTTACACACTCTCTTACACAGTCTCTCTTACAGTCTCTCACTTTCACTCACATACTCTAACACAGTCTCTCTTACACTCTCACACTCTGTCTTACACAGTCTCTCTTACACAGTCTCTCTTACACAGTCTCTCACAGTCTCTCTTACACTCTCACACTGTCTGTCACACTCTCTCTCACACTCTCTCTTACACAGTTTCTCACACTCTCTTACACAGTCTCTTACACTCTTACACGCTCTTACACAGTCTCTCACACTCTCTTACACACTCTCTCTTACACAGTCTCCTACACCCTCTCACACTCTCTCTTACACAGTCTCTCACACTCTTTCTTACACAGTCTATTACACTCTCTCTTACACAGTCTCTCACACTATTTCTTACACAGTCTCTCACACTTTCTCACACAGTCTCTCACACTCTCTTACAGTCTCTTACAGTCTATCTTACACTTGCTTACACACTCTCTTACACTCTCTTACACTCTCTTACACTTTTTCACACAGTCTCTCACACTCTCTCACACAGTCTCTCACACTCTCTCTCACACACTTTCTCTTACACAGTCTCTTACACTCTCTTACACACTCTTACACAGTGTCTCACACTTTCTTACACTTTCTCTTACACACTCTCTTACACAGTCTCTCACACACTCTCTCACACTCTGTCTTACACAGTCTCTCACACTCTGTCTTACACAGTCTCTTACACTCTCTCTTACAGTCTCTCACACTTTCTCTTACACAGTCTCTCACAGTCTTTTACACTCTCTCATACACAGTCTCTCACACTTTCTCACACACTCTCTCACACTCTCTCTTACACAGTCTCTCACACTTACACTTTCTCACACCATTTCTCTTACAGTCTCTCACACTCTCTCTTACACACTCTTTTACACAGTCTCCTACACACTCTCTCTTATAGTCTCTTACACACTCTCTCTCACAGTCTCTCACACTCTCCTACACAGTTTCTTACACTCTCATACACAGTCTCTTACACTCTCTCATACACAGTCTCTTACACTCTCTCATACACAGTCTCTTACATTCTCTCTAACACAGTCTCTCTTACACACTCTCTCAACTATCTCACTTCCTCTCTCAAACTTACACTCTTACACTCTCTCTTACATTCTTACACTCTCTCTTACATTCTTACACTCTCTCTTACATTCTTACACTCTCTTAAACTCTCCTACTCTCTTTTTTACACTCTCTTAAACTCTCTTACACTTTTTTAATCTCTCTTAAACGTTCTCTCTTACACTCTCTGTTACACCCCCCAACACTCTCTCTTACACTCTTACACTCTTACACTTTCTCTTACACTCTCATACTATCTTACAGTCTCTTTTACACACTCTTACTCTCTCTTACACTCTCGCTTAAATTCCCTTACTCTTTCTCTTACACTCTCGCTTAAACTCCCTTACTCTCTCTCTTCTACTATCTTACTCCCTCTCTCTTAAACTTACACTCGTACACTTTCTCTTACTCTCTCTTTTACACTCTTTTGAAACTCTTTTACACTCTTTCAATCTCTCTTACACTCTTACACTCTCTCTTATACTCATACACTCTTACTTTCTCTTACTGCAGTGTGATATTAACAACTGGAACTGAGGATCTGATCAATCACAGCTCAGCATTTTATTAATGGGGATTAGATAATTCACATGAATCTTAAATGCTTCTCTAATCAGATTTTCTGTTACTTGTGTAATAATGCCAATTTTTTGGAAGAAGGAAGGATACAGTTCTTGTGTGCATTTGGGGAAAGCTTTCTAAAGATGATAAGCTTCCTGACCTCAGTCCTTTTCATTCTTTCAGACTGATAAAACTTTACTGGACGAGAAGATTGTTCATTGGTGAAACTTGGTGATCGTCCTCGTCATCCTTGTTTATTGCGGCATTGAAAGCTTCTGTCTTTGCCTTTGGCTGGCACGGGTTATGAGGATGTGCTGCCCGCATCGGGTGCGCAGGAGCCTGACGTGATGGGGTGCAGGACGAGCAAAGTCCTCCCAGAACTACCAAGAGATGTGCGGCTAGATCTTGTCAAGAAAGTCGAGCATCAGCACACTGATGTTTATAAGAATTTTATTCGTGTGGATGGCAGTGACAAGAAAACTAGCTCTCCTTCCCCTCAGGGTCAGAGCCAAGCTACAGGTGCTGCCACTAATTCCCCTACTGGAGGAAAAGGCCAGCTGGAGCCCGCTGAACCACGACGAAACAAAGTGGCTAAGTACCGGGCCAAGTTTGACCCTCGAGTGACGGCCAAGTATGAAATTAAGGCGCTGATTGGACGGGGCAGCTTCAGTCGGGTGGTGCGGGTGGAGCACAAGGGTACGCGCCAGCCATATGCAATCAAAATGATCGAGACTCGATGGCGTGAAGGCCGCGAGGTGTGCGAGTCGGAGCTGCGAGTCCTGCGGCGGGTACGCCACACTAACATCATCCAGCTGATGGAGGTTTTTGAGACGGCTGAGCGTGTGTACATGGTAATGGAACTGGCCACAGGAGGTGAGCTCTTTGACCGTATCATCGCACGCGGTTCCTTCACTGAACGGGACGCCACGCGTGTACTTCGCATGGTGCTGGATGGTGTGCGCTACCTGCACATGCTAGGCATCACACACCGCGACCTCAAGCCTGAGAACCTGCTCTACTACCACCCCGGTGCTGACTCCAAGATCATGATCACCGACTTTGGTCTAGCGAGTACACGTAAAAAGGGTGACGAATGCCTCATGAAAACCACTTGTGGCACACCTGAATACATCGCACCTGAAATCCTAGTACGCAAGCCATATACCAACGCCGTCGACATGTGGGCTCTGGGGGTTATCTCCTACATCCTGCTCAGTGGTACCATGCCGTTTGAGGATGACAACCGCATGCGCCTCTATCGGCAGATCCTGAAGGGCAAGTACAGCTTCTCTGGGGAGGTGAGAATCCAGTATCCCAAAAATGTTCTGCTCTCATGTGTATTCTAACAGCTAGCTGAGGAAGGGGAAATGAGGTTATTTTAAAACTGTACACCTAGAGAGTCTGACACTAAGCTAATATAATATAATATAATATAACTGCTAACAAACATTTGAGTAATGCTTTACATGAAGTTGCCTTTAACTATCGTTATTTACTGTGTTAATTAACATTAATTTCAGCATTAACACACCAGGGCGGTGCGGTGGCGCAGTGGTTAGCACATCCACCTCACAGCAAGAAGGTCCTGGGTTCGAGTCCCTGGCTCTGCAAGGGTGTTTTTGTGTGTGTTTTGTGAGTGTGCATGTTCTCCCCGTGCTTGCATGGGTTTCCTCCAGGTACTTCAGTTTCCTCCCACAGTCCAAAGACATGCACATTATGCTAATTGGCTGTTCCAAATTGCTCCCTAGGTATGAGTGTGAATGTGTGTGTGTGTGTGTGTGTGTGTTGGCCCTGTGATGGTTTGGCAAGCTGTTCAGCACCCAGTGTCAGCTGAGATAGGCTCCAGCCTCCCTGCAACCCTAATAGGATAAAGTGGTTTGGTAAATGAATGAGTGACTTGGTAAATGTGAAACAGTGAAATGGTAAATGAATGAGTTTGCACTGATTGGTCATTTCACTTATAAATTGACAATCACCCATTAAAGGCATAAACAATAGTTTATACAGGAGTTTATTGTTTGGCTTATTATAAAAATATCAGTTAAATTAAGTATTAGTTGCTTTTTTAATGTTATTTATTTTGATTGATGATTACTTACTCAAACAAATGAAAGGTAAACTTTCCAAACTCTCCTGTTACACATGAACATATGTATATTTTCATTATCAGGTGGTTTTTATTTACAGTTTCGAAGTTGCAGTATGTTTAAATCCGTTTAATAGTTTACATTAGCCACTTTGAAAAGGCTGCTGTTTCACTTTAGCAAGAGCGCAAAATCGTGAGAATCTCTCAGTTCATATAAGGCAAGTTAATGGCAATAATAACAGTATACAGATATTAAACTAACAAACCAGGTATAAACTAGTGGACTTCTGAATAAAATAAAACTAGGAAAACACATCAGACAAGCTTGCCATATTCATGTTAGTTTGGTATTACTGATGAAAACATGATGATCACATGACTTCTCATTACTTTTTGTGTTACAATGTCGGCCCACTGTGTGTGCCCGTGAGTTAATGTTGGTTTTTATTTTGTACACGGGGGGAAAAAAAAGGTTCATGAAACAGTGTGTTTTAATAGAAACCGTTATAAACTATTCATGCAAGCTTTTAATAAATTTGAGTTGAATTTCCTTTTAAATAATAAAAGCATATGTGTTGAAAGCAAGGTTCTATCTCAGGAACTATTTCATTCAGCAACATCCACCGAGCTGAGTCACATAGTTGTTTTAGTAAATACTAACACAAGAAAAGCAAATTTTAATGCAAATCTTTTTCTTCTGTTTTTTCATATTTTAACCATGACACAGGCTGGTGAGCTAAAATGAGGCTTTCATTCTTTATTCTGACATGTCAATGATGACAACGTCTGCTTTAAGTAACTGTGAGTGTTGTTTTGATTCGAGCATCATCCACTTTGGGTAATCAACAGTTATGCGCCACAGGCTCAATAGATGTTGAATAGTCCATGGGTACTATCCAATTCATTGACATACACCAAGCCTGAGGCGCATAAACTGTTAATAATTCCTGAGTTGTATTAGTCTGTACTACATAAGAACATAATCAACAAAAGTACAGTAAAACAAGACTCTTATGTTTTTTTTAATCATGGCAGACGCAGGTGAGCTCCGAGCTTAAGTGTGAGCAGGTGCTTAAGTTGCGAGCTGTGTACTGGTGTCTCTTTAAAGCCCATTTAGAAACACAAGATTTTTTAGTTTATTTACTTACATATTCTAATCGTTACAGAATCAGGTCAGGAGGACTCTGCTTCAAGCCGAGCTAAGCACTGTGTAGATAACTGCGTTTCTTGAGTCTACTTATTCAGAGTTTACTACACACTACACTAAAATGTAAATGAACCTTAAAGGTGTTTTAGTATATACTACATGAATACACAAGGAAAACAAACTAAAGTTATCTTTTTATGATTTATTTTTACATTTAAACGCATGATAGTGTGTCTGTGAGTGTCCGTAGTTTTGATCCAAACATTATCCACTCATAATAATGTAATTTTTCTATTGGGTTTCCTATCACCTCTCCTAATTTGAGTTGTATCCAATTCCCACCTGTCAAGTGTTGCCCCCCTATCACATACGACCACCACCAACCAGCACTTTGCAATTGACTGCTGGTTGCTGTGAGTGACAGGGAGGTGATCGTATGCCCTCTCTCCCTCCTGTGAGAGCTCGGCCAGTGAGCCCCCGTGGACATCCAGACGCGGATGGCTGCGTGCGTCAACCTGGATTCGGACCTGCGATCTCCAGGAATGTTTTTTAATCCTGAGATAGCAAACCAATCCGAGTGTACATTTGAACAAACCTTGATGAAAAGTGTTGCCAGATTTTGAAATCGCTACACTGTTGTTTTTGTAGTTTTTGTTCTGTCCAGAGAAGTCACAGAAAACCCGCATCACTGAGTATGTATTGAAACATGAAACTCTAGTTGGGCATAACTCTACTGAGGCATAAATCAGAGAAACTGTCTGGTCATTGTTTTAATAAAACCCAGAAGGCTAAGAGGCATCAGCATGTCGCGTTCAGTGTAATAACAGTAATGATCAGGTGGTGCTCAGAGATCATTCCTGTGGATTGTGATTTCGAGGGTGTTGGATGAACCTCAGTGAGTCCTCTGTATAATCTGTGGCTGTTGCATCGATGAATGTGTGTTAAAGGAATACAGACCGCGGATCAGTACAGTATTTATAATGATATAACACCAGATACTGTTGTGAGCGGAATTACACAGCCTGTGGTACTGTAGATGGAAGTGTATCAGATGTGTTGCACAGATTGTTTTGTTTCGTGACGTTTTCAGGGCCCACTGGTGGTTTGTGGTG
Source organism: Neosilurus mollespiculum (assembly GCA_030014195.1). Classification (NCBI taxonomy): domain Eukaryota; kingdom Metazoa; phylum Chordata; class Actinopteri; order Siluriformes; family Plotosidae; genus Neosilurus; species Neosilurus mollespiculum. The sequence goes on from JAQMYF010000004.1 coordinate 31,344,440, forward strand.
TAACAAAAAGACTCGTAGAGCCTGTTGTTATAAAGCTACATGAGAACATGTAGATATTTAGCCAGTCCATTCACAATCTACATTCCAGAAATATTTCCCAGAAGGCCACTGTCACGACACCAGAAAACAATACCCCATGATCGTCTGGATGAATGGATTGCTTGAGTGTCCAGTACCATATTTCTGGTTGTGTTGTTCAGGGAGTTTACTGCGGTTGTGGATTCTGGGTTTGTTTGTGTCTTTGTGTGTGTGTGTCCTTGTGTGTATGTGTTGACTGGATGGTAACCATAACTCTTCTGTGATCACACTATGTCCCACGCTAACCCTTCGCTGCTGTGTTGTCTGTAAGTTCATGTGCGTCATTGTGTTTGCCCCTGACACAGAAATCGTGTGGGCTTTTAAGGGAGACTTTTACGCTGCAACAAAAGCATGCATCCTGTTCTCGATGTCAACTTAAAAGGAAATGAAACCTATACGCACTGATTCATGAACCGGGCGGCATGGTGTCATGACGGTTAGCTCAACCGCCTCACAATAAGAAGGTCCTGGGTTCGAGTCCCTGGCTCAGCAAGGGTGTTTTTGTGTGGAGTTTGTATGTTCTCCCCATGCTTGCATGGGTTCCCTCTGAGTACACTGGTTTCTTCCCACAGTCCAAAGACATGCACATTAAGCTATTCGGCCATTCCAAATTACCCCTAGGTGTGAGTGTGCATTGCTCTGCAATGCTCTGGTGAGCCGTTCAGGATGCACCCCTCCCTTGCCCAGTAACTGCACCAGCCTCCTTGTGACCCCAATGGGATTAAGTATTTTGGTGAATGAGTGAGTGTTTCATGAACCTCTTTTCATGTTGAAAATATGAAAAACACATAACTCTGCACACTAGGGGGCACCGTTATTATTCAAAAAGTAGCGATAAATCATGTGATCATCTCGTATCTCTGCTGACAACACGGAACTAATTTGCATATGAACACATGGCACAGTGTTCTTTCTTTTAGATGCTCTTGTTTTATTGTAAGTAAATTGTGTATGAATTGTATTTGTTCTACAGTTTACTAGTTTGTATCTGATTAGTTAGATTAATTTCTGTATACTGTTATTATTGCCATTAACTTGCCTTATATAAATTGAGAGATACATGTCTTTTTCTCACCAAGATTGAAACAGCAGCCTTTTCAAACTGGCTAATGCAAACTCTCAAACAGATTTTAACAGATTGCAACTTCGAAACTGTAAGTAAAAACCACCTGATAATGAGAATATAAATTTGTTCATGTGTAACAGGAGAGTCTGGAAGGCCTTCTTCTCATTTCACTTTAACAATGTGGTGGTTCTGTGGAATGTAAAAGGGTTAAAAATTAACAGGAATTTTAATTTGTCATATTCAGGTTAAATATTTACGAAACCTATTCATTTTCTCTCGATTCTCCTCAGTGAACAAACTAATCTTCCCAAAATCCCAACAGCCATGTGGAGGAACTTCGCCTGAAAACATAGTTGGCCATTAAATTCCAACAGCTCTAAGTACTCGAAGACTACTCACACTGTAGAGTGTGTGTTTCTGTTGAACATGTTTGATAAATTAACTTCTTACTGCACAAATTTAGTTCTGGATTATAGTGGATCTTGTATCTTGCTTAAAGGTTCAGTGTGTAAGAATCCATGGTATCTAGTGGCATCTAGTGGTGAGGTTCCGTACTGTCCCCTCCCCTTCGTAGCCTGTATGGTTCTGGGCTACTGTAGAAACTTGGTGGTGCAAGATGGCGGCCCCAATGAGAGGGGATCCGCTTCCCATGTAGATATCAACAAGTTATTTTAAAACACTTTTTAAAATGACTTTTTAAATTATAGATTAACAAAAAGATGAATAAAAACACATTTCTTATATTAGATCTTTCTATTTTAATTTTACACACTGTACCTTTAAAGCTTATTTAAATGATTTCTTTATAAAAGTGACTTAAACAACTGGCTGGGCTGCAAAGTGTGCATCAATGTTAGAGTTAAACATTAGAAACAGAAGAACATTGGGCTATTACTCAGGATACAAGTCAATTATTTGACTAGAACTAGTTGACTAATAGTCCAAAGACATGCACATTAGGCTAACTGGCTGTTCCAAACTGTCCCTAGGTGTGAGTGTGGCCAAATAGCTCCCATGGACTCCAGGTTGCGAATGGCCTGGATTCGAATCTGCGATTTCCAGGTTGACTTTGTCGATGTGTCACTCGAGAGCCCGGGAGAGGGTGGTTTAATGTGTGTTTTTTTTCTCTCTGGTGTTGCAATCATTGGTTTAGTAAATAAAAATTTTCCCTAAAGATATACACTGCCCAGCCAAAATAAAAGTTGCACACTGTGCATTTAGCCTTGATCACAGCATGTAATCTCCATGGCATTGTTGCTCCAGTAGGTCAGGTCGAGGCTCAGCAACATTCATGTGGCAATAAAATGAAGTTTGCTGATGAGCTGATTGTACTGAAGGAGCAGGTTATCACATCAATGGACTTTTTCTTCCCTAATTGCATGGGTATAAAATGGGAACTCGAATAATGAAAGAGTGGTTCAGGGAACATGAGGAATCATTTTCAGATATGTATTGGCACCCCAGAGTCCTGACCTTAATCCGATTGAAAGGTTTCGGGATGTGCTGGAGAAGACTGTATGGAGTGGTTCAGTTTTTCCCTGGATGGAAAGAAATGTTATGTTGATTAAGTTTGTAGAAACAATGGCATGACGATTACGTGCTGTACGCAAGACTAAAGGCAGAACAGCAACATATTTGTGTGTGACTAATTAAATTAGATTCCTCAGGACACTATAGTTATGAGCAAAGATTTCACATTCAAAGCAGTTTTTATTTTTTAAACAGTATTTTTTAGGTTTGTGCAACATCTAAGTTTGACACACAGACCCAGAGGCGTAGTTAGTAGGTCAAGTAAGTAGCGCATCAGAAGAAACAAATATCTGACCACCTTCTTATAGTACACTTCTCTGTATATTGTACTGTATATACACAAATTTCATTGCATGTTCTAAACACTTTGCATCTCTTTCTGCATTTCCTGTCACTTTCCTCCTCTCCTCGTCCCAGCCGTGGCCGAGCGTGTCCAACTTGGCGAAGGACTTCATTGACCGTGTGCTCACTGTGGACCCAAGCGAGAGGTTGACGGCCGGTCAGGCACTCAAGCACCCTTGGATTGTTAGCATGGCTGCTTCATCTTCCATGAAGAACCTACAGCGCTGCATCTCTCAGAACCTGCTCAAGAGGGCGTCGTCACGCTGCCAGAGCACGAAATCGGCACAGTCGACACGCTCCAGCCGCTCGAGCAAATCCGGACGAGCACGGCGTGTCCGAGAGAAGGAGCTGAGGGAGCTCAACCGACGTTATCAGCAACATTATAATGGCTGAATAAAGGAACCTTCAGCCACGCTGCACACATGCTGGGGGATCTGCTAGACATGTGCCGGTTTTATAAACATATTTGTGTCCTGAGAGTCCAGAAAGCAGCTCAAAGTCTTTTATATTAGGATTTAAAAGCCTCTTTGTGGATCCTTCTTTGTGAAGGTAGACCCATAATCCTTTGCACCTTTGTTTTTATGATTTCTTTGTACCCTGTGAGATCTTTAAATCATTAGAGTTATTCTGATATAACATGGGATAATATCGGCACATGTCTGAGACCCGCATGCAGTAATCGGAGGAGAAGTGGAACAGAAGTGGTGTGTATGTACATGTCTGATGGAAGAACTCTCTCGCTGACCACGAGCCAATTAGAAAACAAGTATATCTCCCTCATCCTCCAGTCCTTCTCTGTGCCGGTGTTCTTCCTTTATGTTCATGTTATTTGTGTGTTTTTTCCCTCTTATTTATTTATTGTTAATGTTTTTTTTTATTGTCTCTGGAGTTAGTGTCTAAGCCTTTTACCTGATTGTATTATCTGTTGAACAGAATCCTACGTAATGAAGTTTGCTGGAAGGACTAATCAATCTGTGTTTGCTGTTTTTAGTCCTTCCTGATTTTGCTGTGAATTATTTTTTGGTAATCGTGATAGTTAGTTGCTCTATAGGTTGATATTGATGCTGCCCATGGTGTCCCTTTTAGCACAGTGCCAAAACTTATTTTCAATATGAAGGTTAGACTCTGAAGAAGGTTTTCTCTCTGAAGAAACCACTTGGGTGAATTTAATGCTAGCTCCTTACAGAGAGTTCCTTAATGAGTATCAAGTACTTCCTGTCACCTTTAATCATTTTGATTGATAGACTGATTTCCAGTATGTAACGCTGGTTTACAGTATGTTTTTAATCTTTAAATAAAATGAAAACCCCATGTGTTGGAGCTGATATGCACTACGTTTGAGTGTATACTTTTTTTATTCAGCTGTGTCAAGTAACCTGTTTGACGTGTCTGGTTCTTCCATTTTACCTTATTACAGCACGTGGCATGTTAAATTTATCATACAGTAATCGTGCATATATTGTTACCAGAATAAGTTTGGTATATTGATTTAATATAATCAATATTTTTTCCCTATTAAATTTAATTCTCTCTCTCTCTCTCTCTCTCTCTCACTCATTTGCTAAAACCACTTTATCCTACTAGAATCGTGGGGAGGCTGGAGCCTATCTCAGCCAACACTAGGCAGGGTACACCCTGAACACCCCACCAGACCATCACATAGCCAACACACAGACAACCTTTGAAACTCACACCTAGGGGCAATTTGGAACAGTTAATTAGCCTAACGTGCATGTCTTTGGACTGTGGAAGGAAACCCACGCAAGCATGAGAAGAACATGCACATGAGAAGCAGTTAATTATTTTTCTTGTTCGTCTCTGGTCTGCTACATTTGTCATTTAAAAGTTCTTTATTGCTATGGATCAGTACAATAAACCTTTTAACCAGTAAATTTCACTAAATCACTGTTTTATTGTTTTATATTTCAGCTCAATACGAAGGTTGTTCTTTTTAGGAAGGACATTTAACAGTGTGGATAGTTTGGATTGAGATCCGATGCATTAATACAATGAGGCCTTTGCCGAACTGTCAGTACAGGAAACGTTCCAAAAAAGAATGAAGAGTAGCGAGTTCTTCTTTCCCAAGATCTCCAGTATGTGGAGTTCACTTAACTTTAAACCTGGTTTATCCAACACTCTCCTCAAGAAAAATAAAGTGTACATGCGTTTCTGTTGTTTTTGTTTCGTTGAAGATCAATGTTGAACATTTATTTCCCCCAGAATAGAATTGCTGGTGGTTGTTTTTGTTTTGTCAATTAAATGTCTCAATTAAAAAGTTTTATGTAAAATGATTTAGCACGATGGGTCTGCTGCTGTTTTCTCTCTTCTATTATTTTAGCAGTACCCCTGGGATGGACTTGTGTTTCATCCGGGGTGTATCACTATCCCAGCCAGGGTGATCCTGGGCGTGGATGCGGAACCACCGTGACACTAATCAGCAAATACTTGTTAGACAGAAACACAGTCATTTAGTTCTACAGCTGAAATACTATTTATATTTATAGAACAGAGACATGGATAGATTTTACAGTTCATAGTCTTGGGGGACATGGTGATGTAGTGTCATGTCTGCCTCACAGCAAGAAGGTCCATGGTTCGAGTCCCGGGCTTGGTGAGGGCATTTCTTTTTGGAGTTAGCATGCTTTCCTCATGCCTGCCGGGCTCCATCCAGGTACTCTGGTTTCCTCCCACAGCACAAAGACATGCACAGTAGGCTAATCGGCTGTTCCGAATTGCCCCTAGGTGTGAATGTGGATGGTTGTGTGTGTGTTGGCCCTGTGATGGCCTAGCGAGCTGTTCACCCCTCCTTTGGCCAGAGTCGGCTGAGATAGGCTCCAGCCTTCCTGCAACCCTAATGATACGATTAAGCATGAATGAATGGATAGATAGATAGATAGTTAGTTAGTTAGTATCCATACCTGGATTCTACATCTTTACAGCTACATCTCTACAGCCTTTAAAAAAACACTTTTTTTTCAGCGCCACCCTGTGGTCATAACATGAATCACACCTGCATCACTTTTCTGGTATAATAATTTCACATTAATGTTATGCAAGAGGAGATTATTTTTAAAAGTACATGTAAGTTTTGAAGGAAAAAAATAAGTTATCTAAATTAGAATTCAGAAAAGAGCAGGGAAGTGTAATAAATGTAATTCTCTTTTGTTATATTCTTTGCATTGCAGTGTTCTACATAGTAGAGTAGTGCTGCTGGAAACGACACGCAAAGACTCCTCCCCCAGTCGCACTTCTGATTGGCTTAACGAAACATCGCTCACCTCCTTACCCCGCCGTTCTATTGGTGATTGGCTGCTTTGTTCGCTGATTCAGAATACTGTAGCAAAGCAGACAGCGCTGATAAACCTGCTATGTCTGTTAGCAAGCTGGAGCTAAACGTACCGTTTAATAAACAGCTGCTTTAGCTGGGATTCTTTAAACCGCGTGAGGCCTGGCTGGAGACGGCAGTGCGTGTTTGTGGAGAGTGAAAGTGAGTAACCTTTTCCTGAGGTCCTGTCGGTGGGGGTTAATCAGCCGAGGCGTGTTGTTTGTTAGCTCTGTTAGCAAAGCACCAGCAGCAGCTCTCAGATTCACCAAGTCACCACTGACTGCAGTTATTTATTTACAACTCTCACTTTACCTATTATTCACTCACAGATAGGGTAGAAACAAATAGGGTAGAAACAAATAGGGTAGAAACAAATAGGGTAGAAACAGGAACCTGAACCAACTGTATGTAGTGTTTGTTATTACAGTTAAAGAAAAGAAAGCTGGAAAGAGCAGTGTTTAAGTTGGTTGAGGAATTTACTATATTTGCTTTAACCACAGGATTGTTGAACATGTTAATAATTATAATAATAATAATTATAATCATAATTATAGTAATAATGATAATAGGAATAATAATAATAATAATGATAATAATAGTAATAATAATTATAGTAATAATGATAATAGGAATAATAATAATAATAATAATAGTAATAATAATTATAGTAATAATGATAGGAATTATAATAATAGTACTAATAATAATTATAATAATAATAATGATAATAGGAATATTGATAATAGAAATATTAATAGTAATAATAATAATAATAGTAATAATGATAATAGTAATAATAATGTTGATAGGAATAATAATAATAATAGTAATAATAATTATAGTAATAATAATAATAATAATAATAATAATAATGATAGTAATAATGTTGATAGGAATAATAATAATAATAGTAACAATAATTATAGTAATAATAATAATAATATTAAAAATAATTATAGTAATAATAATAATAATAATAATAATAATAATGATAATAGTAATGTTGATAGGAATAATAATAATAATAGTAATAATAATTATAGTAATAATAATAATAATAATCATAATAGTAATAATAATGTTGATAGGAATAATAATAATAATAGTAATAATAATTATAATAATAATAGTAATAATAATAGTAGTAGTAGTAGTGATGACGCATGCATTTTTTTTACAGATAATTATTCGCACCCTCTCTTCTGGAAATGATGATGGAAGAATTCTTTATTATTTATTATTTATCTCTGTTTTGGTATTTCAACTTTTCCCCCTGACATTTTATGATCAGGCAAGATAATCACCAACTTGATTTTTGCTTGATTTTCTACCTTGTTCATACGGATAAAAAAACCCCCAAAACAAACAAACACAGGAATAATTGGGGTCGCGGTGGGCTGGAGTCTATCACAGCCAACAATAGGCTAAGGCAGGGTACACCCTGAACAGCTCGCCAGACCATCGCAGGGACAACACACACACACACACACACACACACACACACACACACACACACACCTACCTAGGGGTGGAACAGACAGTTAGCCTAATCTGCATGTCTTTGGACTGTGGGATGAAACTGGGGCACCCAGAGGAAACCCATGCAAGCAGGGGGAGAACATGCAGTAATAACTCCCGGTGCTGTGCTTGCAGTAGCCTGGCTATTGCTGGGAGTACTACTGCCTCTACATAAGTGTCTGATTTGGAGGGTTTTACGAGTTTGTCAAACACTGCATCCTTGTTCAGGAATCACCCAAAGTTCCACTTGCTTTCTCCAAATTGTCCAACAGACTCTTTGTCTCCCGTTTCGCGAATGTGAATATCCTTAGACTCAGTTAGCTTTCAGAGTGGACCGATGACAGACTTGTTGATTAGCTTTTATGCTTTGCATCCCGTTATATGGAAACCTATGTTGAGATGCCTAAGTTCTGAAGACTATTCAGTGTCGTGTCAGCAGGTTGGTCTGACAGTCTGATTGGTCCGAGAGTTGCAGCCCATTGGTACAAGTGAGTTGGGTGCCCAACTGATTTAAACAAGTTTCCCATCTTATATGGTACCATAAAGCGTGACCTTTAAAATCCCCAAATTTCAGTATAGTGCAGCTTATTTTCCTCTATTGACCATAAATTCATGACCCATTGTTACAGTGAGTAAACTACTTTATACACATAACTGCACTTTTATCAGCATGAAAAAGTCACAATTTTTATCCACACATTGCTACCAATTTTGCAGAAGAATTTAAATTTTTTTCCCTCTGGATGTATCTAAATAATGTTGTCTGACATATGTGTCCATGTGGTATGTTTTAGGCAGGGATTTCTCTTTTAATTCTTTATAGTTTTAAAATATTAGGTAAAAATGTCAGTCATTAACTTTGTCCCAGTTTCAGAGAATGGCCTATATGAGTAGTGTTGTCGGGCCAGTTTGTCTGGTGGAACATCAAGCCATCCCCATTCAGTGTCCTCTGACTGTCAAGAAAGTCCTTTATTTTCTCAAAGAGGTGATGCACCATTGAAGAAGAGGATATTAATTTAAATCCCTCTGAAAGGAACTAGAGCTACTGACATGAAAGGTCCCATAAGATCCAGACTTCTCATCACCGCCTCGTGATGGTGAACTAGCTCCGAAGCGGTTCGTATCAGCCTGACAGTACCATCTTACCCTTGACTGGTGTTTCGGATTCCTCATGTTCCTCTTGGACAGTTCAGCCTCAGGTAGGGAACTGCCAGTAACCTCTGCATGATAAACAAAACTATGAAGACCGCAGAAAAAAAAAACTTGTCAGGTTTTCAGTGGGTGTACAGTCTGCCTCAGACATGTCATCCCAACTTCCTGTCACCCCTGGAAGCGTTTCCTTTTTTCTCAGACGTGGTATTCTTTACATTCACCAGAATTCTCTTCCGATCTATTGAATCTGTTTCTTTGGAGGGCTCTGATATGTCACTTAAAACCTCTTTGAATGTCTTGAGAGTATTGCCTGCAGATTTGGTGCTGTGGTCACGGACACCCAATATGTTCCTGTCTCATCAGAGCCACGGCACCCCATGTACGTTTCAGAGGGCTTAGTTGTTTCGTCACTATACAATCATGTGGTTTCCCCCCCAGTTGTTTTTGATAAAGGGCAAGATTTTGAGTGTTCATGTTCCTGATGATTGTCCTTGAGGGCAACTTTGGCTCTTTTTCTACAAATTTCAAACAATCCCCTTTGAATGGTGGTCATGGGCGTGCCTGACGTGATGTTCTCATCTGACTCTTTCTGAATCTTTGTTCCGAAGATCCTGGATAGTTTGGTTTCTGTAATTCTTTTCTAAAACAATCACAACATCTCTCTCCAAGTCAATGACAGCACTGTCTCCCCCTGACTTTTACCACTGTAAGACTCATGTACCTGACTGATGTTCTCCTTTGCCTTTTCACATTTACTTTCAGATGAAGTCTTCTCTTCCTCTAATTTGCCTACATTACAATTGGCAGTATTCAGTTCCTTTTCTAGTGTCACCAGTTTGTCATGTTGCAGTGTAAGCTTCAGTGTCTGCCTCGAAGTCTGCAGATTTTGGTTCAAGTCCTCGTGAACGTATTGTGAATTTTGGAGCCATGTTCTATGCAGAGCTATTCGTCTAGTTGCTTAGGACACCTTGACACAGATTTGTTTAATAACTGGTATTTACTTTTACTGAAAGCACTAATAAGTACAAGTATCCTTTCCTTGCTTTTGCCGCTAGTCCCCGACCTGACTGATTGGTAAGTAAGTGAAGAAGTAAAATATATGTGAACACTACGCCTGAAAGGTTAAATGCTGTAATCAAAGTAAAGAGTGGCCACAATAAATATTGACTTTTTTCTCAAAAAAGAGACTATTTTTGTTATTAGTATATGTTGTCGTTTGTTTACTTATTCTCATGAATATTATCCAATATTACATGAAACAAATACTTCAGTAGTACCTGGTTTCTGATTTATCTTCATTTAGTTAAGTGTATAAGTGTACTGTATTTTTTTTTTTTCTTCACTCACTAAACCACTCCATATTGTTTGAAGTTCATTCCTGCAATGCAGAAGTCATGTCATATCATGTCATTTTCTGAACCGCTTAATCCTAATTAGGGTCGCGGGGAGGCTGGCGCCCATCTCAGCCGAC
>JAQMYF010000004.1:31394093-31414823 GCA_030014195.1 Neosilurus mollespiculum
ATATATACACACACACACACATACATACAGAAACACACATACAGGGTGTCTTTGACTTACAACAGGGCTCCGTTCCTACGTAGTGGTGTAAGTCACATTTTGTCGTGCTATGGCTATGCTAATTCAGCAGCAAAATCATAATCTAGGACATAAAACCACATTTCTATGACACATGAAAGCATAACTAGCAATAAGAAAAACATATGGAGGACAAAAATTAAATTATAAAATGAAATAAACAAAAGAGAATAATTCTTAACAGAACGACAATTCTTGATGATTTATGACACAAGCGTCGTAACCTCGAAACATCGTAAGTTGTAAGTAATTTTATTATTATTTTTTACTATTACTAGCTTCAGCTTGCTGCCTTAAAACATGCACACTCTGTGTTTACAAAATAGTTCACTACTCACAGTATAGGGAATTTGCCAATTTGCAGTGCTGATAGTGAAAGTTATATAGTGTACTCAGTGCCTCCCATAATACATCATGAAAAGTAGTGTACAAGCGATGGTCCCTAACTTAGCGATATATACCATCATGCATTGCTTTTGGGCGGATGGAAGTAATGTCTGATGGATTGGAAGAGAGAGAGCAGCGGGGAAACGTTAACCTGTCCTATAAATTTACGTAATGTCACCTGTGGAGGTGTGGTTATATAGAATGTATTCATCTGCACATGTGCAGAGTCTTTTTAATAACCTCATGTGTGCTTTTGTTTACAAAGAGCATAAAAGAAAACAAACAGTGTGTGTCCAATTTTACCTAATGCAGAGTGTTTAACAGTACTTGAGAGATTCATTGCAAAGGGAATCTGATAGAATTAAACAAGAGGCAGACAAGTTATCTCTCTTCATGTGGATGAATGCCCCATTTGCTCCCACGCAGTCCGATGGGACCAGTGAATCATTGAAGCATTTTCCTTTGTGCTGCTGAAGATTAAATAAAACCAAACTTTGAATTAAAAGAATCAATCTTCTCTACCCTAGAGAGAGTGCTAGTGTTTCACTTACTGGGTCTGAGTGTCATGTTGTCTTTAGGTTATGTCTGTCAGGTAACTATGAATTAGATTTATACCAGTCTGAGGGCTTTTCACAACACTGTCAGTTCCTTTATTCTCACTGAATGATTCTCAACAGTGTTTAAGTCGTGCTAGTGTGGCCTTCTTTTCTTCTGGTTCATCAGTAATAAGTTTGGTTAAATTAATAAAAGATAATATACAGCAAGTAGGTTGTTAATATACAGCACTCACAAAATGAGCCCAAAGGGCTTTATTTGAAGATAATGACTGGCTTGAGGTACTTTATCCGGCATATTACACGACTACATGCAAATGAAATCAGTAATTCAACTCAAAATATTGATTTAAACATGATTTTAGGGCAGTGGTGGCTTAGCGGTTAAGGTGATGGGTCACTGATCCGAAGGTCAGCGGTCAGTGGTTCAGTCCCCACCATCACCACTGTTGGGCCCTTAACCCTCCATTGCTCAGTTGTATAAAAACGATAATTGTAAGTCACTCTGGATAAATGCGGTACATGTAAATTTTATAGCATCTACTAATGACATCCTCCATAACAAGAGTATACTTTACAACAGGTTGTTATCAAGAACTATCAGACAGCTGAATGCCATGATTGACTAATTGAAATCAAGTATTCAAATTGTACACATATTTAACATGATCTTTAATCTTGTAAATGATTATGATTTCAGGCAGCATGGTGGTGTACGGGTTAGCACCTCCACCTCACTGCAAGAAGGTCCGGGGTTCAATTCTCTGGGTTCGAGCTTTTCATGTTCTTCCTGTGCTTGTGTGGGTTTCCTCTGGGTACTCTGGTTTCCTCCCATAGTCCAGAGGCAGGCGCATGCCAGGCTAACTGGTTATTTCAAATTGACCCTGGGTGTAAGTGTAAATTGTTTGTTGTGTTGGCCCTGTGATGGTCTGGTGAGCTGCTCAGGGTGTACCATGCCTTTACCCAGTGTTGGTTGAGATAGGCTCCAGCCTACCCGTGGCCCTATTTGGATTAGGCAGTTTGGCAAATGAGTGAGAGTAAATATTAGTATCTCATGTTATCCTTCCCCCCCCCTGTACTATAGTACGGTGTTGAATCGAGAGCTGGTAAACCCAGCCAGTATGAAGCAGGCTCTGATTGCATCGGCTCGCAGGCTGCCTGGAGTAAACATGTTCGAACAGGGCCATGGCAAACTGGACCTTCTCCGAGCTTACCAGATCCTTAACAGCTATAGACCACAAGCAAGGTAAGCCACACTCATATAACATTACCAATCATAAACCATTCCCATGCCTGGCCTCTGCTGTTATGTAGGTTCGATTTCTCTGAGAAACCAAAGGCAGAGTCATTGTAATAATCCAGTTACAATACCAAACAAAATAAAGGCTTTAGGAAGATGCTAGCAGCAAGGTCTTCAGTATGTGTCAGGAAGGCACTATGACAGCTAACTCAATTCCTCAACTGCTAACCTTGTCGAATGCTTCATATTTCAGTCTCAGTCCAAGCTACATAGACCTGACAGAATGTCCCTATATGTGGCCGTACTGCACCCAGCCTATTTACTACGGGGGCATGCCAACGATCGTCAATGTAACCATCCTGAATGGCATGGGGGTGACTGGCAGGATTGTGGACAAGGTAAAAAAATTCCTTCAAAAACCTGTCATGCATATAGTAAATCACATCATGTCTGTGAGCACTGAGACACACTAGCTTCCTCTCACTTCCTCTCACTCTCTCAAACAATTGAGTACTAAAAAACCACCCATGCTCTGTCTAGGGGGAAATGGTTTAGAGGCATCCCTCGTTTATACACCGATCAGCCATAACTTTAAAACTACTGAGAGGTAAAGAGACTAACAGTGACTATCATTACAGTGGCATCTGTCATAGGGTGAAATGTATTAGGCAGCAAGTAAAGAGTCACTTTTAAAAGTTGATGTGTTAAAAGCAGGAAAATTGGCAAGCATAAGGATCTGAGTGACTTGTACAAGGACCACATTTGTCATGGCTAGAACACTGGATCGGAACATCTCCAAAACCACAGGTATTGGTGTTTCTGGTATGTAGTGGTTAGTACAAACCAAAAGTGGTACAAGGAAGGACACAATGAACTGGGGGCAGATTCTTGGTCACCGAGGGCAAACTGTAGTAGATGGGAAATGAAGACTAGCCTGTGTGGTTTGATCCCGCAGGGTGTCAGATCACGCAGTACATTGGAGATTGCTGCTGTACATATTGCTGCTGTACATATAGATTATGTTGCTGTGGACCAGTCTGAGTGGACGTGTTTGACCCCTGGTCGTCACTGAAAATACCTACAGTGTACGTGAGCATCAGCACTAGGCCATTGAGCAACAGAAGAAATTGAACTGGTCTGATTAATCACATTTTTTTTTACATCATATGGACAGCTGGGTGCATTTGCATCACTTTTATAGGGCAGTAATGGCAACAGCACTGACTGTATGACGAAGGCAAGCCAACGGAAGCATTGTGATGTTCTGAATGGGAAACTCTGGGTCCTAGAATTCATGTGGTTGTTACTTTGACACGTGTTATCCACCTAAATATTGTTGGAGACCAAGAACATCTATTAATCTAAGTGGTTTTCCCTCACAAGAGTAGCCTCTTTCAAAAAATGCAAAAACTTGGCCTCCAAGTTCTCCATATGTGGGATGTGCTGAACAAACAAGTCCAAACCATGAAGAGCTCACCTTCAACTTACAGGAATTAAAGGATGTGCTGAGAACTGCTTAGTGCCAGATACCACAGCACAAGATCAGAGGTCTTGTAGAGTCCATGATGGGTTGCACCTACACAGTAATAGGCATGTGGTTTTATTGCTATGGCTGATTGCTGTAAATGTGTATTATGTCTGATCAGTTTATATTCAATCCATGATCTGAAACATTTTAACATTTGAATCTTCAAATTATTTTTTTTCATTAGCCAATCTGGCAGCCTTATCTACCCCAGAATGGGGATCATATTGATGTGGCTGTGTCTTATTCGCCTGTGCTCTGGCCATGGGCTGGCTACCTGGCCGTCTCTATATCTGTGGCCAAGAAAGCGGCCTCATGGGACGGAATCGCGCAGGGTCATGTGATGCTCACTGTGGCCTCACCTGCAGAGAATGATGTGAGTAAAATTTAGAAATGTATGCGCTTTGTCCCAGGAGGAACTATTTATTCGTAGATGTCCAGGAATGCTGTCTAACAGTGTGTGCATATTTATTTGTGTGTAGTCAGCAGTAGGAGGGGAAATAACCTCCACAGTGAAGCTGCCGGTGAAGGTGAAGATAGTCCCCACTCCTCCTCGCAGTAAGAGGGTGTTATGGGATCAGTATCACAACCTGCGCTACCCACCTGGCTATTTCCCCCGAGATAACCTACGCATGAAAAATGACCCACTCGACTGGTAGTTTATCAATTTTGTCACTTATTGGAAAACTCCCTGGATATTTTTGGTATATCTACCCAATTTATGTATCTAGAAAAAAAGGAAACATCAAAATAGGGCAACATTCTGGGAAAAAATCCATTTTGTATAATTACATACTAAACTGAAGGGAATTATAAATCACTTTTTAAAATAATTTAAATAATGGATGCTTTTGTTTCTGTAGGAACGGTGATCATATCCATACCAACTTTCGAGACATGTACCAGCACCTCAGAAGTATGGGATACTTTGTTGAAGTTTTAGGGTCCCCCCTTACATGTTTTGATGCCAGTCAGTATGGTAAGATTATATTATAGATTAGACTTCAGATAGAAACTGAATAATTATAATAATAATCAGCAATACTGTGGAAGTGCATTCGTGCTATAAGGTTTGTATCTTTCGTTTTAAATGTAGGCACTCTGCTGATGGTGGACAGTGAGGAGGAGTATTTCCCAGAGGAGATTACCAAGCTGCGTAGGGACATAGATAATGGTCTGTCACTCATCATCTTCAGTGATTGGTACAACACCTCAGTGATGAGAAAAGTCAAGTTCTACGATGAGAATACCAGGTACCAGTGCCTACCTCGTCGCTCCCTCATCAGTGCTCTGCTGAAAAATATTCACTGATCCATAGTGGTGTAAAGATTCAGTCAGAGGGAGCTGTAGGGTTCATATCCATATAACATTAGTGTTACTATACAAAAAAGGGTATCATGAGAGTAGTACTGAAACAGTGCTGTTGTGGGGGAAATAATTATAACAGAAACCTGGTTATTGAAAAATGCATTATAATTGAAGTAATAAAAATAAATGAAATATGAAATAAAGGTAAGTATGTAAGGCTTCGTACACCCGAGCCAACTGGCTCATCACAGCCATAGCATATTCCGATTTCTGTAGCATGAAGCGACTAGGAGTTAAAATATTCCTGGATGGGATGCTAGTACATCGCAGGCTACCTTCCCAGCATTCTTATTGGTACCCATTTATACTGCTGGGTGGACAGAGGCACACTTGTAGTTAAGACCTTGCCCAGGGGTCTTTGCACGGTGGGGGTCTTATGGGGATTTGAACCCACAACCTTTCGGACACAAGCACAGCACCCTAACCACTACATCACCAGCCCCACACTATAATAGAAACTAGACATTAAAACATGGAAAATATCTGAATGTATTAATAAGGAAATAGAATGTTTCACCAATTTTAAAACTTCACTTGAAAAATCAAATGGCTTCCATGTAACAAGTTCTCTCTGTCATCAGCAAATTCTGAGTAAAGCTTCAATCTGATTGATAGGTGAGAACTTGTAGCTGGAATTGCTGTGACTAATCTGTGATTGTTCCAGTGGATTTTGGGGCAGCCTTCAGCAAAGAAATTATGGGTGGAGGAAACATGCACATGCCTGAGAAAAATGAGCATCTGCACTGCATACATTACAGCTGTGATGTCTAACAGCAGTAACTGCGATGCACACGTTTCAGTCGCTGTTGCATGTACATTTTTACCTTTTTCGAAGTCTACAATAGTATCTAATAGACCATGTATGCCTCATGGTCGTAACGCTCTTATTGATCTGCCGTTTGACCCACTGTAATTTTCAACACACCCAAACTTTCTATGAATGGAAGCCATGCCCTCTTCGTTCTCAAGGTAGCTCACCGGCTATTGCGTATTCTGGTGAAAGTCCGTGGAACACCTGTGGAATCATGCTGGTTGACCCACAGATAGAAAAAACCTATTAGTATTCTAGTGTGATGTAAAATAAATCCAGCTATGTGACACCAGAAAATACCACAGCAGAGAACCCAGGAGAGCCTATTACCTCCTCCTATTAATTACAGTGACACTAGCCAGTCATGGGTGTCAGTGAGCTCATGCATGTGGAAGTGGGTGGTTATTGCTGTCCTCAGAGTGAGTTGCATCACCCCCTGATGGTCCATGCACAGCAATTTGAAAACATGAGGTAACCTGGCTTCACATGTCAGACAAATGATGTGATGGGGAGAGATGATTGATGATTACAGATTGGCTCTTTCTTAAATCATTGTGTTCTGTGGTTAATGCTACTCCATACTGAGGGACGGAGCAGCAGAGAGGACAGGATTTCAGCCAGGCATTTGAGAGTTTCATGTCATTCATTCATTTATTGAAACGCTTGATCCTACTAGGATCACGAGAAGGCTGACTCCTACCTCAGCCAAGGTGGGGTGCACCCTTTACACAGTGTGCCAGTCCATTGATGGGACAACACACACAACCATTCACATTCAATCCCTGGTGCAATTTGGCCTAATGTGCATGGAAAAACATGTAAACTTCACACAGAAATGGGACTCAAACCCAGGACCTTCTTGCTGTAAGGAGGGCGTGCTAACCACTATGCCACCGTGCCACCTTAGTTACATTTCATGTACCACTAAATATAGCCCTTAACTATTAAAATGGAGCAATAAAAATGTCTGTACTCCTTAATGAGCTATGTTTGTTGATTTGTTCTGTTTGACCAGAATTATTTCCACAGCATTTGTATAGAAAGATATGATCATGAAAAGAACATAAATTAAATGATTAATTAAATTAGCTCATAAAGCTAATATTATAAGCCAAATTGCTTATAATAGTTGTCACAATGTATGCCATATCTATATTTCATTTACTTAAGACTCTTTATATTTTTTTATGTGATGTGTGTATTTGCATATTGTGTGAAAGGATATATACTGTGTATTTTTTAGGCAATGGTGGATGCCGGACACAGGGGGCGCCAATATCCCAGCTCTGAATGACCTCATCTCTGTATGGGGAATGGCCTTTAGTGATGGACTATATGAGGGAGACTTCACAATGGCAGATCATGACAGTAAGGTTTTACTATACGACATTGTTTACTGGTTTTATTACAAAAAGGATGACATCATGTTTAGTGTTTAGGTGTACATGGCTACCAACAAGTGCACATGATATGCTCTATTAAACCATTTTCAGAGCTTCATGCTTCTCAGTGCTTCAGATGATAAAATTATATTATTATCTTGATATAACATTATTTTGCTTGTAGCCATGTACATTTTTTATGGGGGGGGGGGGGGGGGTGTCTTGGTCTCAAAGACATCAAGCAGTTAATTTTCTCTAAATGTTTCTCTTGTAAATTTCAAGAGTAACAAGTGTATCCTGCGTGCAGTGTAGTTGCCTGTGTTTAGGTCGATAAAGCAGGTGCATTCCCCTTGATATTGACTGTGGTTGCCAGATTTCAGAAAAATATTTATTAGAATAAAAAATCACATAAAAGACCAGACACTAGCCCAAGGACAAAAACAATTGTTTGAATGGAGAGTAATGCATTGTTCTTGTCCCTCAGTATACTGGGGAGGGTCGAACAGGTGCCAGAGCTCCTGTAACACTGAGCTTGTACCCTCCTGTGGCTCCCCTCTGAATGAAGATTTAACAGTTACATAAATTAGTGATCTTTACAAGCATATTTCACTGACGCGAAAGTGGGAAGAAGTGTGTCAATCTGTCCGGCAGACTGACGTGTGAGTACGTACAGAGTGTGGGGCACGGACAAAAGGTGTATCTGTGTGTCTAAAAGCCCAGAACTGATGTTTAAAAAATGGAGGTTATCTTTAAATCTGCTCATTATCCTCATCCATAGGGGAAGAAAAACCTATGTATGTAAATAAATGGATACACCATGGAATCATTAATTGCACTGCTTTAGAAGCAGGCAAAATTTGTAATGTTCATTTCCAACTGTAAATTATAAGACACAAGGGAGGCTGTAACTGGAACAAATAAGAGTATGCTTTTGTTGTGTTCTGATAATGTTTTTTGGATAATTGATAATTTTTGCTTAACTAGTATATAGATTTAAGTGCTGCCAAAAAGCAGAGCTCCCGATAGATATCTCTATACATAGGTGTCCAAGACTGGTGATATAAGAGTAGAGTAGTAAGGGTATCTGTGGTGAATTAGTGTTACTAGCTATATCAAACGATCACGTATAACATCAGCAGTCCCTTCCGGTAAAATCAGTTCATGCCCGTTTTCAAAGTGTGTGGGAGTGCTACAACTCTACGCATGCTACACATGAGACATGTTGCCTTTCTGATTGGCTGGGCTACATCACTAAACCCCGTGCATCATAACACATTATCTGGCAGTGCTGAACTGCACAAACAACAAGCACAGAAATAGCGGAAAACATTTCTTTTTGATCCTAAACCAACTGACGACAGGAAAGCCGAGTTGACAAAACGTTAGCTGCATAAACCATTTTGGATTTACCATCACACTCTCATCTCTGGCAGCATTCTCGTCCTTAGAGTCACTATAATGTGACGTCTCACTCTCTCTACAAAAGATGTCAATCCTGCTCAACATGCTGACATCACTTCCAGGGTAAAATGACTGCTAACCCCTGCAGTTCAGCCTGCCCCTAGTAATCCATTAGATAAAATTAACTGTTTTGATGTAAATTATGATGTAAGGATGACCGATACCGAAATACTTTAAGGGTTGAATCAACTTCAGTCTTGAAGTAAATAATTAAATCTTCCCTGTTTCCTGACTGCGGTCTGGAGCGAAAGAAGGAAAGGTTAACACTGGGTTTTCTTTTCACCGCATTTCACTTGCTTATATCTTGTTAGTTTAATTATCCTTTTAACGAGTTGTTGTTCCATGTTATTGTTCATGTTTGGGTAGTTTTCCTGAGTTAGATTGTGTTTTTAATTCTGTGCAAGTCTGAACGGTGGTGTATGAGCCTCGACATTTTGGGTTTCAGTTTCGTGATGATTAAATCTATTGTTTTATTTTTTTTTGTTTTTTGTTTTTTTTACATTTTTTATTGCTTCCTGTCGTGATGCAAACCAGCAGTACATAACAGCCAATCAGCATCAACTCAGGCACAGAAATGGAACATCCATTGAAGTCATTTTCTATGTCTATGGGGATGAGGATCTACACTAAAATTGTTAATGGTTTGAACACTGCTTTGTCTTTATCTTCCTGGAATGAATGAGCCCCTCTAACAAGTCACTCAGTAAAATTGGTCTAGAACTTCCACTGCCTCATTATTTACATGGGAAACATCTTCCTAAATCTACATCACAGCCGTGGGAAGAGGAGGTTAATACTCTGTAGATTGTTCACAAAAATGTAAATTTTTTATATTTACAAATATATAAAAGTGCAGCAGTGTAGTTTCTAACCAACTGTGCATTCTGTAATGAAACTTGGCCCACACATTGTACATTATAAACTTTCAGACATTTGGGTATTTCTTATCTCATATAGGATATCTCGTTTCATTTTCCAGCCACATTTAACATGGAAAATGGCTGCAGTGCCATCTGTCACTCTAATTCGGTAGTACTCAACCTTAGCTTATTGACAAAAATATTTTTGTAAGTGCCACAATCCAAAAACGTTCCCTTTGTTTCTGAATGCATGATCCATTTGAGAATAAAATGTTTATAATGTTTATCAGGGATGAAATATTATTATAAGCATAATGTTAGAACTGTCATTTATTATTATGACTCCGCCCACTGTGGTGGTGCTGGAGGCATTATGTTTCCACCCTGTCCCTTGTGGGCACTTTATTTTCTGAATGACTCAACAGATTTTGATCAAACTTTTATCGGTTACACACTACTAAAGGCCCTGCTGGTACAGGATGAACATCTGCTTGTACTTGGACCAAACTTTCTCCCATTACTTATTACTACATGCCCGTGCAGGTTTTAGGGTCAAAGATCAGGCTCACAGTTCAAGCACAAACTAAAAAAGGTTTACTGCAGAGACATACCAAGGAACGCACTGCCTCGAGTACTTCTGTGGTTCATTATCACTGCAAGCACAAATTTCAAAATCACTGTCTGTGTTACATTATTATTATTATTATTATTATTATTATTATTATTGTTGTTATTATTATTATTACTATATAGATTTCTAATATGAAATCATGAGCTGATGAAAGCATGTCGGTTCTGTTTGAGGCTCTGTCCACCCTTTGTACCATCAGTACTGAACTTTGGATGTTCAGCTTCATGATAGTGCTGCAAATTGGACCTTTTAACTGTGAGATGATGACATCTCATGTCTTGGCTTGGACTCCATAAAACATCTGAAGGTGTGCCATGGTATCGAGCACCAAGAAATCAGGAACAGTTCCTTTAAATCCTGCATGTTTTGTGGTGGACCCTCAGTGCATTAGACAGATTCATTAATTCATTCATTCATTAACTAACTAACTAACTAACTAACTAACTAATTAATTTGTCAGGGACATTTCTCAGATGCTTGATCAGATTGCGACCTTGAGAACTTGAAGGCCAATTCAACACCCAGATCCTTTGTAATGTTTCTCAGACCAATGTTGAACATTTTCCTAAGATTTTTCCACCATTATCTTGCAGGAAGAGGCATTTGCATTTATGGCATTTGGCAGATGCAGTTATCCAGAGTAGCTTACATTTTTCTCATTTACATAAGCTTGGTAGTACTGGGACTTGAACCCAGAGCATTAACCACTGAGTCACCACTGCTTCTGAGGTCCCTTTTACCAGTTCATGTGCTGTACCCATGTTAATACCAGTTTTGAAGGGAACATTACCTATTAAATGTGATCAGTGGTCAGTGAAGAGGCATCAAGGTCAGGTGTGATCAACTGCTCTCTGTCTCAACTAACAACCTAATCTTAATACCTGGTGTAAATCCATGCAAAGTTTGTAATGAGTCACTGGTGGGTGCCAGGTGTTTATGGATGGAAGTTGAATGTATTCTACCAAGTGCGCAGAACATGGCGCCTCTTTTCCCAGTAAAAAGCATGGCGGCACAGTGGCGTAGTCATTTAGTCATGTCCTGGGTTCAGTGCATTTCTGTGTGGAGTTTGCAAGTTCTCTCTGTGCGTGCTTGCGTTTCCTCTGGGAACTTTGGTCTCCTACATTTCAACAAACCTCACCTAATCTCATCGGAGACATTTAAATACAGGCCAGTGAGAGCTGTGTGTTCTATCATAAACGGAGGAACACTACACAATTAGTCACCTGACTGAGCTAGCGCTAAACATCCAGTGTCCATTTGTGGTTTCTCTTGGTTGTAGCAGTAAATCAAGTTGAGTACATTTTATTTTGTGTTTGACTTGCTGTAAAACCCAGATGCCTCTACATTACACCATAAACACGCAGCAGGAGCCAAAACAGTTAGGTCCATGAGTATTTGGACAGTGTCACAATTTTTGCAGTTTGGATTAAAAATCCAATGGATTAAAAAAAAAACAGTCAGTATGGAGATGAACTGCTGACTTTCACCTTTAATTTAAGGGGTGTCACAAAAAAGTTGCATTAACCAATTAGGATTACAGCCATTTTTTATACACAGTATAAAATAGTCTATCGATTTTCACAAGCTTAAAAGTAATTGGAGAAACTAACACAATTATGAATATATGCATAATTTGTATACTCTTTCTCGTTCATCTCACTCATTTGCCAAACCGCTTAATCCTATTAGGGTTGTGGAGCAGCTGGAGTCTCAGGCATCACTGGGTTAAGGCGGGCTACACCCTGAACAGCTCGCCAGACCATCACAAGGCCAACACACCCTCCACCATTTTCAAGCACACAGATATCTAGGGGCAGTTTGAAGCAGCCATCTAGCCTAACCTGCATGTCTTTGGACTGTTGAAGGAAATTGGAATACCCAGAGGAAACCCATGCATGCACAGGGAGAACATGCAAACTCTACAGAGATGCCCTCGCTGAGCCTTGCTAAGTGCTGAGACTCGAACCACTACTCCACCGTGCTGCCTTAATTTGTAATACTTGAATGCAAATCCTTTGCATTCAGTGACCACTTGAAGTCTGGAACTCAGGGACATC
Source organism: Neosilurus mollespiculum (assembly GCA_030014195.1). Classification (NCBI taxonomy): domain Eukaryota; kingdom Metazoa; phylum Chordata; class Actinopteri; order Siluriformes; family Plotosidae; genus Neosilurus; species Neosilurus mollespiculum. The sequence goes on from JAQMYF010000004.1 coordinate 31,406,448, forward strand.
ACTAAATACTGACTTCAGATGCTTTGCCATCCCCTTACTGTAGCCGCCTTCAGTTGCTGCTTGTTACTAAAGCTCATTAATTTACAGCTGAAAGTCTACAATTGCACTGCACTGCACTGCACTGTGTAAAGATGTGAGATCTTTTAAATGCCTTGTGGAAGTGTACAGAGGTATAATCACAGAAGATTGTGATGCTGTTCAAGTACTTATGAACCTACCTAACTGTATTTTATACCTTATCTCTCTCTAAAAAAAAAAAAAGAAAAAGTATTTGAAGGATTCTACATTAGGATACACTTTCTCCACTTCTCTGATGTAAACACACCTTGTATCAGGAAAGTATTTCACATTAGGGTAAAAACCTGGGAGATGGTTTAATGTTTAAAGGATCAGATAATGGATCTGGTGGACAGTTGCTTGTCGTTATTTTCTGTTTGTTCACTTCTTAAGATTTATAAATAATGAGGTCATCATTTTATTTTAGCAGCTTTACATTTAAAACTAGTGCAGCCATAAATAATTTAGAAACAAATAACTATTTTGTTTCTCATTGAAACAGTCTACAACATTCTCTCCTTTCTGTTTCTCTCTCTCTCTCTCTCTCTCACACACACACACACTCTCTCTCTCACTTTCTCTCTCTCTCTCTCTCTCTCTCTCTCTCTCTCTCTCTCTCTCTCCTTTCCTCATTAGTGTACTATGCCTCAGGCTGTAGCATTGCACGTTTTCCAGAGGATGGGCTCGTTATTGCACAAACCCTAAAGGATCAAGGTAAAAATCGCCCACTGTTGCTGCACAATTCTGCCACAGCCTCACTCTTGTTGCCATGGCTACCAGTGATTTGCTGTCATTCTCTTTGATTCTCAAACACTGTGCACAGACAAAACCAAGCCTTGTTTTCTGCTCTTTATATTTTTTTCTAGGACTAGAGGTGTTAAAACAAGAGACTGCAGTGGTGGATAACGTTCCAGTGCTTGGATTATACCAGACCCCGTCAGACGGAGGAGGTCGAATTGCCCTTTATGGAGACTCGAACTGCATCGATGACAGTCACAGGCAGAAAGGTGGCATCAAGTTGTCTTATAAAATGGTCTCTGTAGCTCTCAAAGTAATCTTTGTTAAAGTGAATTGAGAGGCAAGTCTTACAAACTCTCTTGTTACACATGAAAATGTATATTTTCATTATCTGGTGGTTTTTACTTACAGGTCTGTAGTTATAGTCTGCTAAAATCAATTTGATAGTTTGCATTAGCCAGTTTCAAAAGGTCGTTTCACTCTCGCGAGTGCATGGAAACATGAGTATAGGACATAAATTTATTAGTTTATGTAAGGCAAGATATCGGCAAAAATAACAGTGTGCAGATATTAAACTGTTTTCAGGTTAGTCATACTGTATCCTGAACATGGACTGAAAAAGCTTTGATTCATATGTCTGGTGTGATGTTGGTGTGTATCTGTAGACTGTTTCTGGCTTCTTGATGCCCTGCTGCAGTATACATCCTATGGTGTGACAACTCCTAGCTTTCTTCACTCACACAACAAAGTGCCAGCTCCTACAGGAAATGATAGGCCACTGCCACAGCGACTGGAGGGTAAGACAACAGTGGGGGTCAGATTTGTGTACTACTATATTACCTCAACATTTGCTCTAAAACAGAGGATCGCTCTGGGACTTGCTATCAGAATCAGTGAATTAAATGCTGCTGGCGGCCAATAATACTCCTCTTTTCTTATTCTTTATGTGCAGGTAATCACCTCTACCGCTACTCAAAAGTGTTAGAAGCCCACCTGGGTGATCCAAAGCCACGCCCTCTACCTGCCTGTCCCCACTTATCTTGGGCAAAACCCCAGCCACTTAATGAAACAGCTCCCAGGTCAGTGCCCATGCAGATACCCTCTGCCTTGCTATCAGGTAGTATCAGTATGGTTTTAACCATGTTTTTTCCCCCCTGCAGTAACCTGTGGAAACACCAGAAGCTGCTGTCTGTTGACATGGACAAGGTGGTGCTACCCAATGTAAGGTCATCTCGACCCCAGGTCAGACCTCTGTCACCAGGCGAGAGTGAAACCTGGGACATTCCTGGAGGTGAGATTGACTTAAGACCTGACCTTATTTGGGCAAAATATGTCCTGGTTATTAATTAAACATTACTGACTATATCCTTAATAAATTTTTAATCAGAGACAACAACCTGAATATTTAGAAGTAATTAGCACAAAGGACAGCACAGTGGTTTAGTGAAGAAAGCAAGAAAGTTATCAAGAAAGTCCTGGGTTTGAGTCCTGGGCTCAGTGAGGGCATTTCTGTGTGAATTTGCATGTTCTTTCTGTGCTTACGTGGGTTTCCTCTTCATACACCAGTTTCCTCCTACAATCCAAAGACATGCACATTAGGCTAACTGCCGGTTCCAAATTGCTCATAGGATTAGGCAGTTCAGTGAATGATGAGTGTTTTACCGCATCTGAACAGTTCCACTGTCCTAAATGCAATGCATGTTATGTTTTGATCTCTGAAATGTATATCTATCTGAAAGAGCTGTTAAAATCCCTTGAATTCCTTGTTTGTCTGTTGGACGACCAGGCAACAACAACAAGAATGAAACCTATATCTGTCTGTTGTGTTTTCAGGTATAATGCCCGGTCGTTATAATCAGGAAGTGGGTCAGACCATCCCTATGTTTGCTTTTCTGGGTGCCATGGTTGTGTTGTCCTTCTTCGTGGTGCAGCTGACCAAGTCCAGGAGCAAGCCAAAGCGCAGGAAGCCACGCATTAAAAGGCCCACCTATCTCCAACAGCAGCAGCAGCTCCCTCACACTGGCGGCAAAAACCCTACGGTGTGACATTGCCTTTTTTTGAACTTTAACACACTGAGACATTGAGGTCATGGATTACATTTTCTACAGACTGAGCTGTCATGTGACTCACCATGCTTCTAAAACTGCCGCCTTGACCTCCGTTCGTGGGATTTTCTTACGGATGCTGATGTTCCTTTGTCCAAAAGAACCTTTCATTCCGATGACCAAAATCAACTTGTTTTTTAATTTATTAACAAGATTTGTTTGATGATTCTGCCTTTGATATCAAGGTCAAAATGGACAACCACCGAAATACAAAGAAACAAAAAACCCCAATTTGGATATTTTTAAGATCCCCTTTTCATACCTCTCTCTTCATAGTGGGAATTTGGGATTGAGTCATTTTGTTCTTTGTGACTTGTTTGTGTTTTTATATAATGAGCTTCTGATTATTTTGTAAATAGAAATCATGATTTTTCACTTTTGTCAGTGGGCTAGCATTACAAAAAAACATCTCATCTGCAATAAAGCATTAAACCTGCCTCTGCTGTGTAATATCCCACAAACTGAAAGAGATACTGTTCACTGCAAACTCCACACAGAAATGCCTGAGCCTGGGAATCGGACCCAGGACCTTCTTGCTGTGAGGCAAACCACTATACTGTGCCGTCCTGATTTCCAGATATTTATGTTGTTTTCTTGTTATTAATATGAGATCTAGAGATGATAAAACAGTGTAGAAAAGTACCTATTAGAAAAATAGGTAACATCGTGAGAGGAGCAGATGAACAGTTCTCTGTGTCATATTTCTCCTCAATTAAGTCCTGACACAGGCTGAAATAAATTTATACCTTTCTATAAATAACTCGAGATGACAGGGAGACCAATGAAATAACTCGTCTTCACCAGAAAACAACCTTTATATATAAAAACAAATCTATAAATACATGTCCACTTATGGCTTCTGTATGGTTGCTGTTGAGCTCCTGATTTTTTTTGTGTCTCAAGAGTATTTGGCGATTGAGGGGTTAATGCATTTGATCTACAGTGAGATTATTTTTGTAGTTCATGCCTGTTTCTTTTTGGAGTATATTAGTTCTGGTAAGGATGTGAGACCCCAAAATGGTTGCTGGAATACCAAGTCCTCTCAAGCACCATCCTGTATTCTGGAGTGGAATTCTACAGAAACCCACCGGTTTGACTTGAAGATGCATATAATGAAGTTTTAAATGTTATGCATGGACCAGGATCCTGGTTTGATTCTCTCCAACCTTATTAATCATAACGGAAGAAATTCAGTGCTGTGGAGTCTTTATCAGTGCAAAAATCAGCTTCGCAAGCAAGACACACAAAAAAATAATTCAGTTGTTTCTCATCGGGAGATTATTTTAAGACTGGTGAAAGATTGTTACCAATATTTTAGTTATTTTAATTTGTTAGTGTGTGATTTTGGTAATTTCAAGCAATTCTTTCTAGAAAGAAAAACAAGATTTAACTAGAGCACAATCTCCCCAGCCGTATAAGATTCTCCTATGAAATTGGATTGCTGATGTTCTTTAGATCTAGGTTTTTTAATTTTAGTTTGATACACTGTATTAATTCCACAAGGGAAATTTGGCTCTGCATTTAACCCATTCAAAGTAATCACACACACACACGCACACACACACAGCAGTGGGCAGCCATATTGAGGTGCCTGGAGAGCAGTTGGGGGTTAGGTTCCTTGCTCAAGGGCACTTCAGCCATGAAAGTAGAGGAAGGGAAGATGCTCACCCCCCCTGCCGCCACACATTTTCCTGCCAATTTGAGAATTGATCCAGTGACCTTTCGGTTACAAACCCACTTTTCTAACCATTAGTCCACGTAAGATTTTTTTCTGTGCATGATTATATTACCTGTTATTTGATTGTTACCTTTCTCCATGAGGAGTTTCTCTGAAGTGGGGCATTGGTGGCTCAGTGGTTATGGTGCTGGCTTACTAATCCGGAGGTAGGGGGTTCAAGCCAAGTTGTCACTGCTGTCCCCCCAGTGCAGCTAACTGGGTTAATGGCCAGCCATGTCTCTCACTGTCTGTGGTGAGAGGCATGTAAAAGAACCATTGCTGCTGTTTGTAAAGATTAGGCTGCATAGCCATCAGCGTGTTTCTGCCCTGCGATGGCCTGGCGAGCTGTCCAGGGTGTACTCTGCCCTGACCCAGAGTCGGCTGAAATGGGCCCCAGCCTTCCCAGGACCATAATTAGGATTAAGCAGTTCAGAAAATGAATGAATACATGAATATGTCTCTCTGAAGTTCTTTATTCAGTGGTGTTAGTGAGTTTACTGCATGATAACGTGTTAAAAATCACCACATCACTTTCATTAGCACATGTCCAGCATGTCTCCCAGGAAACTCCAAGAGAAGCGGTAAGAGGAGTTGATTTCAGATGGAAGGCACCAAGGGATGTGATGAAGCTTGCACTCAACAGCAATAAAAAAAAAAATCACATGATCACTATTATATGACAATATGCATACTCCTTGCACGGGTCCAACATGTCTTCCAAGTTTGAAGAGATGATGACGATGAGGAGGAGCTTAGGAGGGGTTGATTTCAGAAAATTCTGGGATGGCACCATGACATAATCCCCTTTTAGATCTTCACCTAGCATGGGATAAAACATGATGGGGACAGTATAAAGTTAGAATGAGACTGATGTTAATTGCAGTGCTGGGTAATAGCCAGAACCAGAGGCATTATGTTTTGTCGGGTTGTCCGTCTGTATGTACATATTTACATCCATTCTTTTGAATGCGATATCTAAGGAACGCATCGAGAGATTTTTTTCAAACTGTAAGAATGTCCACCATGACTCAAGGACGGACTGATTAAATTTCAATGGTCAGAGGTCAAGGTCACTGTGGCCTCTTGTGGGCCCTTCTTGTGAACGCAACATCTTGAGAACTCAGAATTCATTTAATGCAACCTTTTGACCCCCATACAGTGAACTACCTCCATAATCTAGGGTTTAAATTTTCCCATTCAGTTCCCAGGTATATTAAAGGAGAAGATAGCACTTGTTAAAGTTAATCTCATTCAAATATCGTGAATAATTTCTGTCTGTGTGCAAAATTTCAGGCTGTTAGTTTATGTTTTAATTATTTAATGAGCAGTAAATTTGAAAACTGAGTCTCAGAATGATGATGTCATCGAGGCCCAAGTTAACATGTATAAGTATAGGATTTTAAAACATTCGCGTCATTTATTGTCAGATTCGTGTTGAAGGTGTGAAAAGGTTTAAATTAAAATCTGTGCAGTGAGAAACTATATAGACCAGGATTCATATATTTGAACACAAACACCTCAAATACTGAAAGAAATGATGTTTGAAATTTATCTTGATATTCGAATGAGATTACCACTGTCTTCTCCTTTCAATAAAGATGAAATACAATGTAAGTCAAATGTTATCGGCCACAATGTTTTTCTGAATCCATGTGTTTACTCCTGTGCGCGAGTGTTAATGACCCCTGCATTTGATCTCAGACTTTTCCACTTTCGGTGCTGCACTGCCAAGTTATCGCTAGATCGTTCATCGGCTCATGCGGTCTGTTATTGTTCTTGAAAACAGATACAGAACCAAACCAAGATGTAGAACAGCCTGTAACTGTATAGTGTTTAAATGTCCCATGAACAAATATATTGGAAACCACATGAGAGGAACATTACAGTCCAGAAGACAATGCTGTGTTTTTTTAAATTGTAAGGAGTTGGGAAGGAGTTGATTTGTTATAGTGTGAAGTCATGTGAGTCTTCTGTGCTAAGAAACAGGTAAAGGTAATGCAGTTTCTACAGGCTCCATGTAATTACTGAGTGGGAATTCCCAGGGTAGGTGTTCGGCGGCAGGTCTGGTGATAGAGCCTAGTGCCGAGACTCAGCTTCCAGTATGACTGTTAAAACAACAACAACAACAACAACAACAACAACAAAAAAAAACACTGTTGATCTCCATCCATATTTTGTTTTTTGGCAGCAGAAGCACAAACTAAAGCTGGAATTTCAACATGATTTAAGAAATTCACTGAGGCACAGATAAATGGTCACAGGGTCAGTTCCCAGGTTCTTCATGTAATTAACCTCCACTGTGGGCCATCATCATGAGGGGTCAGTGACATTTTCACAGGCTATTCTGCCCCATTAAAATTGGATCAGGGCACAAGGTTTAGAGGGAAAGCCTACCCCCATCACCTTTAATGAAATCAGTCCACAGCAGATTAGACCAACAGTGTGGGTGATGGGAGCGCTGATCTGGAGTGAAAATGGAATTAATTTGGAATGATCACAGGGCAAAAAGTAAGAGACAGAAAGGAGTTCACATTTCTCATTCACCCACTCATTTGTCGAACCGCTCAAAGCTATAAGGGTCACATATGAGATAAAAACCCTATAAGACAGGCTGATGTTGTTGCTGTGAATTTAAATTTAAATATATAAATAGCTCTGCTCTGATAAACAGCAGGCAGCACGGTGGTGTAGTAGTGAGCACTTCTGCTTCACAGCAAGAAGATTTTGGATTCGAGTCCTAGGCTCGGGGAGGACGTTTCTGTGTAGAGTTAGCAGGTTCTCCCTGTGCTTGTGTGGATTTACTCCGGGTACTCTGGTTTCCTTCAACAGTCCAAAAACATGCACATGTGCTTGCATGTTCTCCCTGTGTTTGCATGGGTTTACTGCAGGTACTCCGGTTTCCTCCCACCGACCAAAGATATGCACATTAGGCAAACTGGATATTTAACAGCCGCAGGTGTGAGTGTAAATGTTAGTGTGTGTGTGTGTGTTGGCCCTGTGATGCTCTTGTGAGCTGTTCAGGATGTACCCCGCTTTTGTCTAGAGTCGACTCTAGCCTCCCCACAACCCTAATAAAGTATAAAGTGGAAGAAGATGAACCATGAACAATACCAAGCCACACTCTGCATGTGTTACAATAGCGTGGCCCCCGTAGTAGAGAGTGTAGGTTCTAGACTGTTCTACCTGCAGTCTATATCTATCTCACACTGAAAATGTGGCGTGTGAACTGCAAAATACAACAACAGAGACCCTGGACTGCTGCATGACTGACATCATGCATTAATGAAAGCAAAATGAAAAAGAATTTCACTTTAAAAACTTAAACTATGACCTGATTTCCTAAACCCTCTTCTGAGTGCTGTTTAAAGAAAAGGTGATGGAACACAGTGGTAAACATGTTCCGACCCTTTTTGGTGACATGCTGCAGGCATCAAATTCATTATGAGTGTATACAAAAACAATCAAGTGAAATGAATGTTTCTGAATAGTCCCTGAGATGGAACGTTGAGGTTATTATTCAATTCAACAACATTCACCAAGCCACATATAATATACTACACAGAAACATAAAGAAAGATTTGTATCATTTATTTTTGCATATTTTAACCTGATGCAGGTGAGCTGAGCTCTGCATGCTCTGAGCTAAGCACTATGTAGCTAACAGTGTCTTTTTACACTCATTCAGTTTTAGTATATACTATATAGAAACATAAGGAAAAGCAAACTAAAATAAGATTTATATATATATATATATATATA
>JAQMYF010000004.1:31450203-31460505 GCA_030014195.1 Neosilurus mollespiculum
ATAAGATCTTGAGTCTATTTTCCGTGGAACAGTGCTCGATACGTTGAAGTAGAGCTAAATATATTTTATGTGGGAAAAAATAACAGTACTACAATTTCATCCTGACAAGCCTGACATCCCGACAGGCTTGTCGGGATGAAATTGTAGTACTGTTATTTTTTCCCACATACAACATATATATATGGGCCATTTCATATAGCAGTCGAAGGAGAAAAGCGTTAAAGTAGTAAAGTCTCTCTTTTCGTGGTAAAATACTTAAAATAGGAAATGTTAGCTTATTATAAGCAAGCACAATGCAGGCATCTTAAAAAACATTTGCTTAAATTATTTTAAACCATCTCATGTTATGATTCTATCAGAATCAGAGTAAGACACCCTGATCCACAGCAACTTAAGAGATGTGTTGATGAGAGACTGAGATAGAAGAAAGGCCAAAATGCTTCGAGCTGACAGGAAGAATGGAATAACACACATAACCACTGCAACTGAAAGTGGTGAGCAGAAAGGTGTCTTATTATGTCAATCACTGAGGCAGTTTAGCTACAACAGCAGAAAAACATGCTTCATGCCTTTCAGGCAAAAACAGTACTCTGAGATTACAGTGAGCACAGGCTTTATTTCAGTCCTTGTTGTTATCCTCAATGCTGGTCTGTCATCTTTATTCCATAGCACTAGCACCTTTATTTAAAAAATCATATTCTCATTAAGAATGAATGGATATATGACTCAATGGAATGTAATTACATTTAGTTGCCCTATAGCCTTTTATTTCAATTCAATTCAATGCAGTTTTATTTGTATGGCGCTTTTTACAATTGACATTGTCACAAAGCAGCTTTACATAGTAAAATTAATTTAAGGAGAAATCTAAGAATTTTAAAGAAAGAAAGAATTTTAAAGTAAATGTCAGCTAGAGGGTCATGAGTCTAGGGGTCTTTCTCCAAGTCCAGGGAGGATCCTTCTCTTGTCCACTCAGAATTTTTCATCTCCAAAGTACTCGACCCCTATGGACGCCTTCCTCTTATCAAATGTCTCATATAGCTTCTGACCAGTGGCAAAGGAAAAAACAGCAGGGGGGACCGAATAGGGGGACGGTGCACAGTTTAGTGGTAATGTGATTATAATAAACTGCACTGTAATAATGGTATACAGATATTGTGCCCTCTAGAGATACTAAAATGGGATTAGTGGATTTGCCTAATTGCCATTGCTGCTGAGGTAATTATTTAACCAAGCTGAATTAGATAAATGTACGCATTGTGGTATAATCAGTAGTTTCGGGGAGATAAAAGGCTCTTTACCTGCTCACTAAAACAGCTAGCTCTAATGTTTTTATTAATATTGTCTATCTGAACATTATTTTATCATGTGAGTGACCCTGAAATTAAAGACTACATTCTTGCCCACATTATCGAATGTTTCTTTTCTTGCTCTGAGGACCGTCCGAACTGATGTGTGCAGAGCAAATGATATTCAGGAGATCCACAGAAAGAATGCACACTGCATGATGGTTACTCATGAACTCACTCTCTCACTCATTTGCCAAACCGCTTACTTCTACTAGGTTCACAGGGAGGCTGGAGCCTATCGCAGTCAACAATGGGTGAAGGTAGGGTACACCCTGAACAGCTCACAAGACCATAGCAGGGCCAACACACGCAATCATTCACACTCACACCTAAAAGCAATTTGAACAGCCAGTTAGCCTAATAAGCATGTTTTTGGACTGTGGGAGGAAACTGGAGTACTCGGAGAAAACCCAAGCAAACACAGGAGAACACGCAAACTCCACACAGAAATGCCTGAGACTTGAACCTAGGACCTTCTTGCGCTGAGGTGGATGTTCTAACCACTACGTCACCACACCACCGCAAGATGGTAATTTTTTCTTAATTTGATCAAGACCACAAATTTTCGGACATAAGTTTGTTGAAGGGGGGTCTGCAGGGGGTCATGACCTCAATCCTGCTGACACAATTTTTCCCCACATTTATATCGACACTCTAATTTTCATTCATTCAAGTTAATCAAGTTAAACAGTTTAAGCTAAAGCGGCGGCTTGGCGGTGCAGTGGTTAGCACATACGCCTTACAGCAAGCAAGCCTGGGTTCGATTCTAGGGCTCGGGTCTTTATGTGTGTAGTTTGTATGTTCTCCCTGTGGTTTCCTCCCACAGTCCAAAAACATGCACAGTACAGTAGGCTTATTGGCTGTTCCAAATCGACCCCTAGGTGTGAGTGTAAATGTGTGATTGTGTGTTAGCCCTGCGATGGCCTGGTGAGCTGTCCAGGGTGTGTCCCGCCCCTGCCCAGAGTTAGCTGAGATGGGTGCCAGACTCCCTATTAATTGCGACCCTACTTAGTATTAAGCGGCTTAGAAAATGAATGAATGAATGAAAAGTTTAAGGTAATGTTCAACCTTTATTTGTTTTTAATTTGAAAAAAGAGAAGAGAGTGTGAAGACAGAAAAAGGAGACTAATTTCATTCACGTTAAACCTTTAATTCTATAGAATTACATCAATACATATTCTAGGTTAACAAAGTTAAGACAAATATAATATTTGCATCCCTGCAATAAGTCTCTACAATCAATTTTAAGAGACGAAGCTAGCTTTAACAGAAACATACACAGGTATAAGAATTAGTGTTTTTGTTAAACAATGCCATAAAAGTTCTTGTTCATACTTGATTTGTTATAGTGTGTAATGTATTTCTCAGTTCAGGTGTTACTAACTGAAGTAATATAAAATTAAGAAATGCACAAAATCCATTGAAAGTAGCATATCTAAATACTACAGCAAATAAGTTACTTGACATTCATTGGAACATGCATTCAAGTGAGGGATGGGAAAAGTGAAGCCAAGTTTCACGGGGAAGGAAACCGCTAGGAATGTTCCACAGCACAGTGGACATTTGTTTCACCTCGGTTTGGATCGGTTCACGTCATACAGGAGCCCACAAGCAGTTTCACAAATTTCCATTCACAAATACATCAAACCTACATGCCATAATTAATAATGAGTCTGTTTGGTTAGAGGTGGTGAGATTTTGATTGTTATATAATTCATGAGGTTTAAATCATGTTATGTAAGTCTCTTTGTAAACAGTGAACTGTTCACTGAGTTCACTTATAAAACGCACAAAAAAAGATTTATGGGAATTAGTGTTCGAGGACATGAGTTCATTCCATTCAGTATAAATGATTCACAACCAACATATTTACTATCAATAAACAGTCCATTCAGTTCTGTTTTAAGCTAAAAGATTTTTTACTCTTAGCATGACTGATTTTGTCTAAATCTGTAAACCTTATTTAAGTAAACATTTACTACACAACATTCTTTCATTCATATGATGTTGCTGCTCTTGGTCTCTGCTTGTCCTTTGCCTAAATATATTAATACTAGTGGCTGGAAACTGCAGCTCAAATGGCCATTATACCCTGGCATGAGCATTTCCATAACATGTTAAGCGAGTATCCCCTGGAGTGGCGAATGCTGACGAACATAGCGAATTTTGGGTTTCATCAGGTTTCATAAAAGGTTGCAAAACAGTTCGCTGTCAGTTTTTTTGTTGCAAAGAAATTCTGAGCATGTTTAAAATTTCTTTGTGAATTAATTTTTCCAAAAACAGTTGTAAACGTTTGTAAAGTGGTTGTAAATGTTGGCAAACGGTTGCAACATGGGTCAAGTTTTTTTTTGGTTTGCCATTGAACACAATGCTGGGAAAAGTATGCTCATCCTTTTTATAGGGTTCAGAAGAGAAGACGAGGAAGAAAAAGAAGAACAAAACAGAATGATTTATGCACCCAAGTCTATTAAAAAAAGGTGAGCAAACCATACCCAACTTTGTGTTTACTACTTGGTGATCCAAAAAGAACTTTAGCGACCAGTATTACAACCGTTTGCAAATGCTTACAACCACTTTACAAATGTTTAAAACTGTTTATGGAAAAATTTATACTCTAAAAACTGATAGCGAACTGTTTAGCGACCTTTTACAAGCACTTATGAAACAAAGATACTAGTTTAACAGTCACTAATGTTCGCCAACTGTCTTAGCAAACACATTCGCAAACATTTGCACAAATGTTGCTAACTGTTGCTAAATGTTGCTGAATGTCACTATTGGCAGAGGCGAACCCTTATTTTTCATCATCACTGGCCAGTAAGGTTGGCGAATCCAAAATTCGCAATGTTCTCAATGGCATTGGCCGCTCTGACACCTTCAACTGCCGGATGATCTCAGAGAAGTAGACTAGGCATGAGAATTTGCAGTTCATCAAGCAGAGAATAAAATAACTTTTCTGTTATTAAAACACTCACTGTACTCAGAGACTTCTAATAAATATGCTTTCCTTTTCTCTGTCATGATCCTGACAGAAGCCATCAAACAGTCTAGAGTGTATTACATACTATTCCTGAAGGATAATTTCTATGATGTTTCACATTCTCTGCAGTCAGACCAACAGCATGTAAACAGTAGTTACAAAAGGGAGGGAGAGAGGGAAGCAGAGATAGAGGGAGCCTGGAGAAATCATGGGAGATATAGAGGACTAAGAAGAGGGGTATATATTAAGGGAAGGCGCGTGGCTATTCAGTTCTGTATTTCTGTTCCATTCAGTCTCGGCTGAGGCTGCACCAGGCGGCTGGAAAGACAAGAAGAGAGGGTATCAGAATCATCACGGCCAATAATTAATATAAGGTGGGTTTAAATATTATATGGGCTGTTTCACAAACAGGGTGTATGCTTTGGGTTTCTTTCTTGCCAAACAGCACCTTATGAAACTGGCATAATTTATGCAAAGTACCAGAGCTACAAGTCAAAGAATGTGTACATTACATAAGATTTAAGCTACAGTGTCTCAAGAATAAATACTTCTGCGTGTAGTATATTAGAATAAAACATAAAAAAAGGAACTTGTAGCTTTAAATGGGATTTGGTTTCTCCAAAGACTAAAGCAATCTGTTATAGTAACTTTTTTGGTGAACATAAAGATCATTATAGTGAACAAAATGCACTAAAACTGATTATTTTATCAATAGATACAGCAGTGGCCTCTTATCTTTTATAAAAACCTATCTATATTTCATACTAATGTTGACTTTTAAATGTTAAAATCCAGAATTTGTTCCTCAGAATAGTTTCCCAAAGTTCATATCACTCATGTAGAACTCTTGAAATAAGTTGCATTAGTTACTGTATATGGAAGCATTTTTGAAATGTAATACATGTACATGTCTGTATTTCCATCAGTTCAGAAACAAAGATATTTATATTTTAGCTTCAAGGGAAAATCAGACATTTTAATAATTGATATTTAGAGATGTAAATCGAAAGATGTTTTTAACCAATATCTTCCTTAAAAAAATCAACTCAACATACACTCAAGCTTATAGATGTTAAAATATACACCAATGATATTACTTTTTCTGAGGTAAAATGAGTGAGAAAAAATGTACAACATTCATTTTCGTTTCATTTCATTTTCCAAAACGCTTTCTCCTTTATTAAGGCGAGAACTTCACACAGAAATGCCCTCGCTCTGCCCTGATTATTTTATATAACTCACTCAAACCCATTTTTCTTTCTCTCAACACATCAATATCGAGAACTGACTCTTTACTTGCTGCCTAATACATCCCACCCCACGACAGACGCCACTGTAATGATAAACATTACAAATGATAATAGTGGTTAGAACGCTCGACTCACAGAAAGAAGGCCCTGGCTTCGAGTCCAGGCTTTGGGGCATTTCTGTATGGGTACTCCAGTTTCCTCCAACAGTCCAAAAACATGCACAGTAGGATAATTAGCTGTTCCATATCGACCATAGGTGTGAGTGTGAATGGTTGTGTGTGTTGCCTTGCGATGGTCTGGCGAGCTGTTCAGGGTGTTCCATGCTTTCGCCCAGTGTTAGCTGAGATAGACTCCAGCCTCCCCGTGACCCTAATCGGGGTCAGTGGTTTGGTAAAGTAAAGTGAGATGAGTATTCACTTTATCCCTCATTGGTTTTAAAGTTAAGGCTGATCGGTGTATACTATATAAACACACACAGACACACACATGCACACACAGAACTGAGTGACAAGTAAAAGGGAAAGAGGATTCTTTGTGCCTGTTGTGGTATGATATTTGAGATAATAAGATCTCATTGTCCTAAACAACATGTCCAACTGGGTTTGTTACTGCAAAGGCAGTCATTACATTCAGTTCCATTTTTATTTTCATCAAACCATTCAATGAGCCCTCATGCCCTACTGCTCGGTGGATGGAGAGATTATCATCCTTTCAGGATAAAAACCTTTAATCATTAGATGAAGGTGATCAGTCTGAATCACTGTACTGATTAGGTTACCATCCATCTAAGGAGACAAATGGACTTAAAGGAGCTATAACAAGACTTTTACCCAAATTTAGTTCCCAGAAAGTTGTTTAAATATGCCATGAATGTCAAAATACTTTTCTATATTTGTTAAATAACCTTTCCGCTTGTAAATCAAAAGGACTTGTGAGTTTTTGGTCCCAATATGGAGCAGATGGAAACGGATTATAACATGGACTTTTTGAAATCTTGTTGTGCTGAACAGTTTTCAGAGATTAAGATCACGTTACAAACCCTTAACAAATTGAATGTTTGACCCAACTCATGTCTCATATCCTTTATATCCTTTATAAACCAAATTTCCCTCTATATGAATGATTACATTTTGTTTGAGAACACAGTTCATTATATTTAAGCGATTTTCTTCAAATAACCATGACACCACCCCTTTAAGATGGAAAAATGCCAGTTCAATGCCCCCACCATAACTGTGTGTGTGTGTGTGTAAGTGTGTGTGAGTACTGAACACAGGATTTTCTGATTATTTTAATTAAATCTGAATCAACAATTTAACAAATTTTAAAATGTTTTGTTTATCTATGCTGGTCCTTTATACACATTATATCTACTTTTATATTTCACAATCAACTTTAATAAATTTTTTTTTAATGAAAGTCACTTGGCCAACATAAAAATTTGTCATTTCACTCAGTCATCTGATGAACCGCTTAAACCTTTTAGGGTCGCGGGGAGGCTGGAGCCTATCTTAGCCGACATTGGGTGAAGGCAGGGTATACCCTGAACAGCTCACCAGACCATCGCAGGGCAACACACACAACCATCCACACTCGCATTCACACAGAGGGGCAATTAGAACAATTAGCCTAATGTGCATGTCTTTGGACTGTGGGAGGAAACCGGAATACCCAGAGGAAACCCATGCAAGCATGGGGAGATCATGCTGAACACAGAAAAGCCAGAGACTAGAACCCAGGACTGTTACTTCACACTTGCTGTTTACTTCACACTTGCTGTGAAGCAGACGTGCTACATAAAAAGTCTGCAATACAGTCAGTTCTCAAGCAAACTTACCTGGCACAGCCACAGTAGACATGACCTCAGGCTGGCAGAGCGTGTCCACTTTCACATGCTGGAAGGCCTTGCACGCTGCACTCTGGAGGTGTCTGATAAGCAGACACAGATAAAAGGTGAACAAATAGTGGATTATGTGCATATTATAAGTGAATAATAATAATAATAATCAATAGACAGATCCCCATTAAAAATTGTCTTTTATTATTTTCAATTACTTTAGATAGACGGTAATAAACTAACTGTTTGACCCAAAAGAGCACAATACGAAATGAATACCATATGTTACAACATTCTGTACACAATTTAACCATTAGCAAACTCTATTCAATCAACTAAAGTCTATGTATGATTAAATTATTAATAAAGCACCTGCTGATGGAGAGCACCATTACTCTCACTGCACATCCCCTGGAGCATTAATAAGTTATTAAGCCCCTAATCTATAGTACAGTAGGTAAGCACTGCGGATAACACAGCACAACAGCAGTGCCGAGAATCCAGCTCAGGCTTCAAATGAGTTTGGATTGTTATAGACAGTAGAACAAGATGATATGGAAGAGACCAGACACTGATACAGATTCAAAAAGCAAGACGGGAACCTTTTCCATTCCTCCTCTCCATCCCAGAACTCATACACAACGAAAGAGAGGCCGTCAGGAAGCCGCACTGCAGTCACGCTGGAGAGAGAGAGAGAGAGAGAGAGAGAGAGAGAACAGAGTAAGAGAATTAAATGAAAACATAAAACACAAGTCGAGTGAAAAACACTAAATTTTCTTGCTATGATTTATATAATGAAACAAAATAGTCTTTCATTTTGCATCTTTTCTATACTTAGAACTGAAACTCTTCACTGTTACCACTAAGACATAATTCACAGTCCCATGTAAGACTCCACTGGATGGCAGTAGTTGTCTGTATTGCATGTAGCTTACATCATATGTGTAGATAATCCTGACAGTGTGTATTGACCGCCTCACAGCTTTCATTACAGGCAGTAATCCTGCGGCTCGTGCTAACAGCTCGGTTAATAAAGCACTGTACTACTTTATTGAACACACAACGCTGTGAAAGTTCGAAATTGGCTTTATCAGAAAATATCTGCTTAGAAAGACAGCTACTGGACTGGTGTGTGTGTGTGTGTGTGTGTGTGTGTGTGTGTGTGTTTGTGTGTGTGTGTGTGTGTGAGATACTCATTTGAGAAACTGAAAATCTTTTTCTGGAATAAAATGAGACCGGATTTATGAATCCTCCACAAAGTACAGCTGATTCACTCTCTCTCACTCATTTGCTGAACTGCTTAATCCAATTAGGGTCATGGGGAGGCTGGAGCCCATCTCAGCCAACACTGTTCAAAGGCGAGGTACACACTGAACAGCTCGCCAGACTATCGCAAGGCAAAACACATACAAACAACCATCCACATTCTCACTCGCACTCACACCTTGGGGCAATCTATAACAGTCAGTTAGCCTACTGTGCATGTCTTTGGACTGTGGGAGGAAACCAAAGTACCTCTAATAAACCCAGGCAAGCACGGGGAGAACATGCAAACTCCACAAAGAAACACCCGTGCCTAGGACCGCTGATTCACGTCTTTTAATTTAAATGAACATTTGGTGAAAAAAACGTAAGGAGAATGTATAAAAGAAAAAAGAAAAAAACAATTACATGTGAATTCCTGAGTAATGGAAACTAGATCAGAACTTTTAGAATCCATTATTGTTTTGACGCCTCAAATGCATCATGCAAGCAATAAAGAATTCTGTCAAAAAACAACAACAAAAAAATTATTACAGGCACCACAACAGAAACCATTTCAAACATAATATTTTTCTATGAATATTTATTTATTTAACTGCCGAACTGCTTTTTCCTATTAGGGTCATGTGCAGGCTGAAGTCTATCTCAACCAACACTGGGTGAAGGCAGACCATCGCAAGGCCGATGCACACAACCATTCACACATACACCTAAGGGCAACATGCATGGCTTTCTATATTGGACTGTGGAAGAAAACTGGACGAAACCCCTGGAAGCACGGGGGGACTTACAGAAGCACCCGAGCCCGTGACTCAAACCCATGGCCTTCTTGCTGTGAGGCAGACGTGCTAACCACTACGCCACCGTGCTGCCCTCATAAACATAATTTTGTAGAATGATGCAGTTGTGGGTTCGGACACTCCTTGCTGGGAATTCCCATTGTTATTCTGTCTTGAGTACAGCAAACCCTAGGAGCAAATTAAAGACTACGGAGCTTTGTTGCATTATGTCCGCAATGTAAAAATATTCCAACTTTCACTCTTTAAATATTAAGATTATGTAAGATGAATTGATTGAAACATAAAGTAATATCAATCCTTAATTTATCCTACTGAATACATTTCAAGTTTTCAAGCCATATCAAGGTCACAAAATTACTTATTTATCTCCACCCCTCCACTAAAAATTATTAATTCATAAGCTGAAAATAACATCTAGCCAGTGTTGCCTCTGGTTACTCTCATCCTCCCTTTGAATCAAAGGTAACGACACAATAATTAGAAAAAAAAAAGATCTGGAAATGACATACACAATCATTTGATCATAGATTGTTTACAAATGAAAGTAGAATACCCGAGATAAAAATGGCTCAGATCATTAATACATAAGTACGTGCACACACACACACACACACACACACACACACACACAAACACACACACACACACACACTCACTCACTGGAAACAGTCCCTCTGGGCAGACACACTCTTTAGATACTGCTTCAGAGCTTCACAGAACTCTCCCAGCTGCCTCTGGGATACCTTCATCTCTTGGCGGATCAGGTAGAGAGACTGCAGGGTGAGAGAGAGAGAGAGAGAGAGAGAGAGAGAGAGAGAGAAAG
>JAQMYF010000004.1:31467215-31483198 GCA_030014195.1 Neosilurus mollespiculum
TGTGTGTGTGTGTGTGTGTGTGTGTATGTATGTATATATTTCTGTTTATAATATATTTCTTTTATAACCGAGTAAATCCACTGCAATAATATAAATGCATGAAACAATATAGAAATAAACCAATGGTAGCTTCTGTGAACGCTGTGACAATTAAGTGGGATAAGAGCCAAATGTGTCAAAGGGCTACAATAAACCAAGCACTGAAACTACAATCAGCAAAGTGATGGAAACACACAAAAGCTTTTTCATGACTGCATAAGAACTCATAATGCCTGTGACCTCCT
Source organism: Neosilurus mollespiculum (assembly GCA_030014195.1). Taxonomy (NCBI): domain Eukaryota; kingdom Metazoa; phylum Chordata; class Actinopteri; order Siluriformes; family Plotosidae; genus Neosilurus; species Neosilurus mollespiculum. The sequence goes on from JAQMYF010000004.1 coordinate 31,467,500, forward strand.
ATATTTTTATGATTTACAACAGGAAACATCCTTTCTTTTTTTTTTTATGTGAGATTGCCAAACAAGACAGCATGGTGGCGTAGTGGTTAGCACGTCCACTTCACAGCAAGAAGGTCCTGGGCTTGAATCCCAGGCTGGGGTGTTTTTGGGGTGTTTCTGTGTGGAGTTTGCATGTTGCGGAATTCTGATTTCATTAAACGGTCCAAACACATGCACATTAGGCTAATTGGCTGTTCCAAATTGTCCCTATGTGTAGAAGTGACCTGTAAGCTGTCATCATTCAGTGTTGGTGGAGATAGGCTTTAGCCTACCCGTGACCCTAAAAGGATTAAGCGGTTTTGACAAATTTGGAGATTGCCAAGCATAAAAACTACCAGAATTTTAAAACAAATGTTTTCACGCTTATTTCACTTCAACCACCAAAACACTTCATATTTTACCTAAAAGTGACTCATGCTGTAACAGTAACATATTTAGCTTCTTATAAGACTTTCTCACTATACCACAAATCACCTGAAGCATTGTAAATTACATACGTATACCGCCCGTCTAAAAAAAAAAATCCCACACGCAAATATTTTGTTGGAAGCCTTTATCCCTGTCAAACCTAAGCAACATCATAATGTTTATTTCCATCCAGTGTCGGGTTCATTTTTCACTGACATCTTGAATTGATGAGGGAAAAACTAAACCACTCCATAAAGTCTTCTCCAGCACATCCAAAAAACTTTCAATAGGGTTAAGGCCAGGACTCTGGGGTGCCAATACATATGTAAAAATGGTTCCTCATGCTCCCTGAACCATTTTTTCATTATTTCAGCCTTATTCAACTTTATATCCGTGCCATCGGTGAAAAGAAGGTTCATTGATGGGCTAACCTGGTACGAACACATTTGTATAGATGGTTAAAAGGCTGTGAACAGAACTAAACAATGATCCAACCCTTCTTGCTGTGAGGCAGATGTGCTTACCACCATGCCGCCCCTGATTTGAACAGAGTATGTAAACGCCTTCAAGATTTGCATTAATCAGAGAGGAAACAGAGAGATCAAAGGTAACTCTGAAGAAGGTGTGAAGCTCCACTGTGGAGACTATTGTATCTGTCTATACTCTAAAGAGTAGGGTTGGTCCATCAAGGAAAACACAACGCCAGGCACAAAACCAAAAGCGTCTCATCACCCACAGTAAAGACTGTAGTGGCATAATCATGCTGTGGGGATGTTATTAATTGGGTGGGACTGGGAAACTATTCAGAATTGAGGGAATGGTGGATGGTGCTAAATACAGGGAAGTTCGTGGAGAAGAGAAATTCTTAAAGCTAGATCAGTTTTCCCTTTATGAATGGGCAAAAATCTCAGTGGCTTGATGTACCATGCTCATAGAGACATAACTAAGAGACATGCAGCTGTAATTGCTGCAAAAGGTGGCCCTACAAAGTAATGATTGGGGGATGTATTGAACAGTGCTTTTGTAAGCAATGAGAACCAAAAAAAAAAAAATCATTTCGACAAGTATATTGAGGTAAAAGTATGGCTAATATACAAAAACACTGAAAATACCAATTTTTCAAAAAAATTGAAAGGTGTCGCAAATTTTATTTTTTTGACTTTTGAATAGCATGAATGAACTTAAAGTCATATGAAATGGTTTTGCAAGTCAAGAAATTAAAAAATATGTGAACACTGTACCTGAAAGTGTTGTTGTTTGTTTAGTTATTCTCATTAATATACAATATTACGTGAAGTAACTACTTGAAGAGTATTGGGTTTCTGATTTATCTTCATTTTGTTAAGTTGTATAAGTGTACTGTATTTTTTAATTTCTTCACTCGCTAAACTATTACATATGATTTGAAGTTCATTCATGCTATGCAAAAGTCAAAAAAATAAAATTTGTGACAGTTTCCGAATTGGTATTTTTAGTGTTTTTGTTTATTAGCCATACTTTCACCTCAGAATACTTGGAATGATTTGATTGGTTCTTATTGCCTACAATAGCACTGTTCAATATATTTTCACCAAAAAATTATAGGGAAATAATTTTTTACTACTTTTTATTAGGAGCCCTTTCAGACAATTTTCACTGCTGTACACTACTGTAAATGTAATGACTATCATAAATGAGAGTTTACGGAAATTGTACTAAAGTAAAGTAATATTACGGTAATTATTACATTTACATAGACAGGAACTTTCCTATAGATCTAACGCTGAAATAGCTTGCATGCGTCCGAGTACCTGTAATGAACGTATGTGTTCCACCAGTCATTTTGTACTATTTCTTGTTTGCTTCACAATAACACATATTTAGTATCTTCAATGTTCACTGTAAACTTAGTGATAAACATCCTGAAAATATCCATTTTAATTACAGGTTATAAGTCAGCAAATTAAAATAAACGCCAAGGGGTGAATGCTTTTGCAAGCCACTGTATACACAGTTTAGCTCACTTTATCTCCTGATATGATTAAAAATTTTATAAAAGTGGGCGTCATATTGTGATAAATAAGACAAAACTGTAAACACTGTAATTTAATACAAAAAAAATAGTTTAAAAGCAGCTGTTTTTCTGCTTAATGTGCATTACCAAGCATCAAAATATCATATTTTATTTCAGATGCTTTAAAACTCTCAGACATGAATTATAAAGCAACTTAGTTAAAATGTAAAAAAACAATAAACAAAAACAACTTAGGGCTTTATACAGAATATTCTGTAACAAATCATCTCACTCAGAGAGAGAGAGAGAGAGAGAGAGAGAGAGAGAGAGGGGAGACAATAAGAGAGACAGAGAGAGATAGAAATAGAGAGACAGAAAGAGAGAGAGAGAGAGAGAGAGAGAGAGAGAGAGGGAGAAAGAGAGAGAAAGAGCGATGGAAATAGATAGAAATAGAGAGAAAGAGGGAGAAAGGAAGAGAGAGGGGGAGAGAGAGAGACAAAGAAAGTGAGAGAGAAAGAGAGAGAGAGAGAGAGAGAGAGAGAGATGTGGTGCTATCAAGCAGAGTTTGTTCCGTTTGTGCCGTGACAACTGAGTGTAAAAGCTAACAAGGATTAATGGGGGCAAGGGAAGAATGATTCAATTTCTTCTCAACCCTGCATGCACCACATATCTCTGCTCAAATCAAGGGAAGGATGCAGATAAGCTCCATATACTGTACATGGATCTCAGAGCTGTAGTTTGGGTCGGGGTGGGATGGGCAGAAGCACAGATGCACCGCTGATCCATTAACATGTATTTTTCATCAGAAACTCTGCACAGTGCTCCCATGATCTACCAGCTGTTCACCAAGACAACTCTGACATCCCAAAGGGCATCTCACAAACAACCCATTACTTCTGACACATAAGAGAGCTCACGACAGACCACATTAATCTGAAAATAAGAAATGAGGTAGATATATAACAGAAGCGAATATGTGAATTTATATCTAATTGAAGATGCAGTGAAATGATGGCCCTACATGAACTTCTTTAAGGTGTCATTTCAACAATTCCATCATTCATTCATTATGTGTACCACTTTATCCATTATTATTATAGTCTCAGCGGGCTCTGGGCGAAGGGAAGTACATCCTAAACAGCTCACCAGTCCACTGCAGGCCAACACACTCACACACACCTAGCCTAATGTGCATGTCTTTGGGGCGGCACAGTGGTGAAGTGGTTAGCAAGAAGGTCCTGGGTTCAAGTCCCAGGCCTGAGCGTTTCCCGTGTTTCCCATGTTCTCCTTGAGATTGCGTGGGTTTACACCGGGTAATCTGGTTTCCTCCCACAGTCCAAAGACAAGCACATTAGGCTAATTGGCTGTTGCAAATTAGTTAATGTGATTGTGAATGGTTGTGTGTGTTGGCCTTGTGATGGTGTGGTGTGCCTTCACCTAGTGTTGGTTGAAAAAGGCTCCATCCTCCCTACGACCTGCGTCAGCAAATGAGTGAGTGAGTACATGTCTTTGGAGGAACAAGAGGAAACCGACTGACCCCTATGCCACCCTGCCGCCCCTCAACAATTATTAGACATAGTATGCTAAAAACTAAATGTCTATGTCTGCCTTCTCCTCTAAGTAGGGCAAGGGAGTCTTTAAGCAAAAAAATCAATTAAAAATAGATCATGCTCTTTCTCTGAACTGCAAAAGCATGTTTTTGCTCAGCACTTAGGTTGGACTCATAATGTATCATGTTGCTTATGGCTTACATGCTTAAAGTTATGAGGAAAGATGAATGCCTAAGCATGCACAAACAGAGATAGAACTATAACCTCTTCCTCAGATGTGGTAGAGCAGGTCCTGGTGTGTCACAGCAAGCTAGGAGTTGTCATGAAATGTACCACTCATAGCACTACCGCTGAAAGTATGATCAAATCTCATGCAGTCCATTAAGAACAATCCGAGAGAAAACATCCACATAATGGATGGGTGTCATGTTCTAAACATACGAGCTTTGCCCCAGTACTTACTGCGCTAGCTGTACCATCAGTGTCAGTTAGCCGCTGATGCAGGTCAAACCAGACTGTCTGTAACAGACAAAGAATCACTCTTGAAAACAGTACAGAGCATGATTTAAAGGGGCAGATTTATTTTATTTTTATTATATTATATTTCTATTGCTCCTGTATGTTTTATATATTTTTTTTATAAAATATATTTTAGATTGCACCTTATATACATTTTTTTTTCTGCTATGACAAACAACTTTCCCTCAGGGTATTAATAAAGTCATCTATCTGTCTATCTATCTATCTGTCTGTCTGTCTGTCTGTCTGTCTATCTATCTATCTATCTATCTGTTTACACATCTAAACATTGCCATCTTTTTATTTCTCTTGGTATCCCGTATGCGGGGGCACGGTGGTGTGGTTGTTAGCAGTTGTGTGTAGTGGAGTTTGCTTTCTGTGTGGTGTTTGCATGTTCTGCTTGTGTGGGTTCTCTCAGGGTACTCCGGATTCATCCCAAAGCCCAAAGACATGCACATTAAGCTAATTGGCTATTCCAAATTACCCCTAGGTGATTGTGTGTGATGGTCTGGCGAGCTGTCCAAGATGTACCCTGCCTTTGCCCAGTGTTGGCAGAGATAGGCTCCAGTCTCCCTGCAACCCTAATAGTAGGATTAAGCAATTCGGCAAAGTAGTGAGTAAGTGGTATCACATGTCTTCGTCTGTTTTTTAACATTTGATCTCGGACTTCCTATGAATCGGTGTTGAACTGTCAAGTTATCATGAATGCAAAAGATTGTTCCTCCGGTCACACAGTCTTGTTATTGTAATTATAAACAGACACAGAACCAAAACAAGATGTAAAACTTGAATCTCTTGAATAAGAGATACTAAGCCCGTAAATCCATTATGTTCAACAAAAATTGACTGATAATGGAACACACTGGGTATTTAGTCAACAATGGGGAACTTTAACCATAAGGGGCTGATTTTGCAGTCTACGTTTACTCACTCACTCATTTTAAAGATAAAAATAAATAGATCTTTATTGTCAGCTGTTGCATGAACAATGAAAATCAGTCTAGCAGCTCTCTGTTTAGCGGCAATTATAAAAAAGTGCACAAAAGACAAAAGGTAACACTAATCTATATATGTGCATTTACTTACATACACATATATACACATACCTATATGTACATACATAGACACATATACATACATCTTATATATGCAAACACATTCATCTATTCAGCATATACATCTGAACTGTTTAATATTATTACGATTGCAGGGAGGCTGGAGCCTATCTCAGCCGACACTGGCCGAACACAGGCATGTATGGGTACACCAACATACACACAACCATTCACCCTCACACCTAGGGGCATGGAACAGAGGAAACCCTGTGGAGAACAAGCAAACTTCACACAGAATCACCAGAGCCAGGGAATCAAACCCAGGACCTTATTGCCGTGAGGTAGTCATTCTAACCACCCTATATGCCACTGTGCCGCAATATATAATTCATGGATTTTAAATTCTATTTCAGCTATGCACACAGTCTTGACCTAATAAATTATATCAGATTTACACAAATGTTTAAACAATTACTAACACTATATCTCTCATTAATGACAGATAATGTTATGTTTTAATGACAGATAACTCTTATTTCGCAGATTTTCATACTTGCCTAGGGAACTGACAGACAGGATCAGCAATAATTACAGCTTAATCTGTTACATAACCGAACAGTCGATTTCCCTTCAGATTAAATGGTCCTGATTACCGTTGTGCTTAATGACTCATGCAAGCTGGGCAAATCAGAGATATGATACTCTGCTTGAGTGAACAGGATAACAGCTTCAGCAGAAATGGTGGCCAAATAGACACATCTGGATGGCCTGTTCTCTCAGTGACAAACCTGGAAGCATGAAATGAAGATGGGGCCTCACCTAATATATCATGCTGTTCTTATGAAAAAAGTACGTGGAGACACCACTGACAAAGGTTATGCTAATAAATGTATGCATGTAAAAATCTATTTTTGCCTACTTTTGCACTATGAGAAACAATTTCACACCACTAAACGAATGAGATGGAGTGGATGAAGGCTAAGGTCTGGTGTCAGCCCTCTCCACTCGACTGAAAGAGCTGAATGCATAATGCTTGCTAATGACGCTATACATCTGCAGAGATCTCCTGTAGAGGCCGGAGATGAAAGCTTATCCATCATGTGGTGGATGGGTGAGGATAGCAGTCACTGTGGGGGTGAATGGCAGGAGCTCCAGAGATGGATGCCACTGCAGGAAGTGAAGGAAATGCATTTTCACTGAGCAGTGGGATTGCATTATAAGGATAACAAGAGCTCTGTGATGAGAGTGACGCCTCATTCAGCTGTGAGCTCAAACTGGTCAGGCGGTTCCTCATCTCTCAGTGGATGCATACCATAATTTATTTAATCCTTATTGTAGAAGATAGATTGATATCCTGCTGTATCTGTTTATGTGGCAGCAGCTTGCATGGGTTGACGATTTAACACCATATACTTGCTTACTCACTCACTCATTCAATCATTTGCCAAACCGCTTAATTCTATTAGGGTCGCAGGGAGGCTGGAGCCTATCTCAGCTGACACTGAGCAAAGGCAGGGTGCATCCTGAACAGCTCACACCTAGGGGCAATGTAACAACCATTTAGCCTTATGTGCATGTCTTTGGACTGTGGGAGGAAACCAGAGTACCCGGAGGAAACCCATGCAAACACAGGAAGAACATGCAAACTCCACACAGAAATGCCTGAGCCCAGGTCTCAAACCCATGACCTTCTTGCTGTAAGGTGGATGTACTAACCACTACACCAAGTCATAAACTCATGAGTTAAAATCTGAATATTATTCTTCTTAAGACTCCCTAAATGGCTCTGAGATGTTTCACTGTGTATGTCACGCTGCTCCTCCATGTTCACCAGGTAAAACTGCACTTTCTAAAAAATTCAGCCCACCCTAGTACCTTTACCAGGAATATACAAATCAATGTGCACTATTTAGTCAGTTACCCAACATGCTATAAAGTAAGTGTGGCTTCTTCCGGACGATGTTCATACATTTATTAATGATAGGAGGTGCACGATATTACTCTGTTCTGAATATTCTGTGAAAGTTTTGTAAAAAAAAAATCAATTCACAGATGAACGAAGAGCAGCGGATTAGCGATGGAAAGACCCAAAGTGCATGTTTTGGTTTAGGACACCTCAAAAATTAATTTAATACAAAAACTAGATGGTCACCTATAGAGTGTAGGGTACCACCCGCAGGCACAAATGGATTAAGGTGACAGGTGCATACATTAACCTGAAAAAAATGCCAAGGACCCAGGTTTTTATTATACTGTAAATTAAAATAATTAAACCCCCCTAGTGGGCATCTGATGAACATGTATTAGCCTAATGTGCATGTCTATGATCTGTGGGAGGAAACTGAAGTACCTGGAGGAAACCCACACAAGGGTAGAGAGAACAAGCAAACTTCACACAGAAACGTCCTCGCCGAGCCCAGGACTTACATGCTGTGAGGCAGACGAGCTAACCACTACGCCACTGTTCCTTCCATAATATTACCAATATTATAAAAATAGTCTTCTTAAATTAAAAGTCTTTTTTTAAATTAAACTGGTTATCATAGGCAAACCTTCACATGTTGTTGAATGACCCAATGATCAGAAGAACCATAGGTCTGCCCAATAAACTAAAATGTGCAGAAATGACACATCGAAGTGTTCACCGTTACTGATGTTTACTCAATGAAAAGCTCTGAGCCCACTGGCTGCCATTACATGAAATCAAAGTAATTTGGTGGCATATCAATTAAGGTATAAATTAAATGCGGATTAAAATTCCTTATGTGATGATCCAGTAAGTGTAAAGTAATCACATACAGCTACAGCACCTTCATTATTATTTCACGGGGAACAACATGAATACATAATACATCTTCCATTAACATTAAATTATCAAGAGTCATGCCTTAGAAAAGATTTACTTTATATAATTAATATTTATATTATATAATTTCTACATAATTTGTAGCCTTATTGCAAAGCGTTAGCGAGTACAGCTTAAAGTTTTGTATCAATTGAATATTTCTGCTTAGTGTTGACTTTGGCAGTGATTTAAGCTGATGCCATGCTTTCAGACTTCTTCAGTAAATGTGAAATGAGCTTTGTTTAATGTCTCAACATAAGTGCCTGTCTGGTTATTCTTAGCTTTGAAAAGAAACTGCTATCTCAGAATCTGCTGTAACCATGAACCCCATTAGCCACGGTGTTAAATGCATGCAAGCTTTGAGCTCCACCATGTTAGACTTGAGAAGTTTTTTATTATTATTATTATTATTATTATTATTATTATTATTATTTCATTTTCCAAACCACTTTATCATGCTTTATTAGGGTCTCAGGGAGGCTGAAGCCTATCTCTGCTAACTCTTGGTGAAAGCAGGGTACACCCTTAACAGGCAAGTCCATTACAGGACCAGCACACACACACACACACACACACACACACACGCATAACCATTCACACTCTCAATGTGAAACAGGCAATTAGCCTAATGTGCAAGTTTGAACTGTGGGAGGAAACCAGAGTACCCACAGGGAGAACATGCAAACTCCACACAGATACGCATTCTGTGAGGGGGAAGTGCTAACCCTTATTATTATTATTATTATTATTATTATTTTATTTTATTTTTTATTATTTTAGTATTAATATATTGTTAATATTTTACTTTTCATCATGAACTTATGAGTATCTCTCTGCAGGATGTGACCTTTCATGATGTTGGGAATTAAAGGGCTACCTTGTTCTCCAGGCGTCCAATCAGCTCAGCCAGACGATTGATCTGCATTTCCAGGCCTTCTTTTCTCACTTCGACAGGTCCTGTAAAGAAGACATCAAATCATTGGAGAGACTTTCACAAATCATTATAAAACAGACTTTGGACTTTTGAGGACGGTAACTGTAGTTATATTGAATTACACTTAATATTTTCTTTCAACAGCTAATGATAGTTTATTCTCACTCACTCATTTGCCAAACTGCTTAATCCTACTAGGGTTGTGGGGAGGCTGGAGCCTATCTCAGCCCACACTGGGCAAAGGTGGAGTACACCCTGGATAGCTCGCCAGACCATCGTAGATTCAACACACACAACCATCCACACTCACACCTAGTGGCAATTTACAACAACCAATTAGCATAATGTGGATGTCTTCAGACTGTGGGAGGAGACTGGAGTACCCAGAGGAAACCCATGCAAGCTTGGCGAGAACATGCAAAATCCGCACAGAAATAGCCGAGCCTTGGAATCGAACCCAGGACCTTCTTGCTGTGAGGCGGCTGTGCTAACCACTACGCCACCATGTAACCCTGATAGATTATAATGATTGTTATTAAAAATAACAGTACAAAAATAACTGCTTAATCCTACTAGGGTCATGAGGATGCTGGATCCCATCTCGGCAGACTCTGGGGGAAGTCATGGTACACCTTGAATAGCTCAGGGCCAACACACACATAACCATTCACACTTACACACAGACCTAGGGGAAATTTTAAACAGCCAATTTGTCTAATATGCATATCTTTGGACTGTGTGGGAAAAAACTGGATTACCTGGAGGAAACCCACAAAAGCATGGGGAGAACATGCAAACAGAAATCTCTCCCTAAAATTTACAAAGGTGATTCAAACACATGAATGAACTCAGAGTAGAGAAATTACAACATAACCAGTAAATTGTCACACTTGTGATTACTTAAAGTAAAACTTGAGTTTCGGAAAAGCTGGTTTAACTTCAGCTTCCTTTTTCCTGTTCTACATAACAGACTTGTAACTGGATTTAGCCATGCTGATGACAGCCGTCACTGTGCGTCGCTGCAGCAACATACGGTCAGACACAGAACAGATGGTAAAGCTGAACATTCATTTTCTCACACTATGCTGTAGGTGTGCCACAAAATCTTAAGTGACACACAAGTGCCATTAATTACCGCACCATGTCAAAACTAGCGCTATAATGACTTCATACAGGGTGTGATTGTCACAGGTCATCGTGCTTTAAGCTCATGAACACAACTTAGACGCAATTATATTTAAAGCTGGAAAAATGAAAACATAATTGAACTCTAAAGGGGCGTACACACAGGAAGATGTGTGTGGAGATGTGGCAGTAAGCAACCAATTAAAATCAATGAATGTCAGAGATAAAGAAGCAAACACAGACAAAAAAAAATCCATGCTTGCAGAGGTTGTTCTCAACTTTTGCAAGTTGCCTGAAACCTGAGATTCTGTTGGGGACGACCGAATGTCCTGAAAAAAGCTTTGCGTGCGGGCGGCATGGTGGTTTACTGGTTAGAACGTCTGCCTCACAGCATGAAGGTCCTGGGTTCGAGTCCCGGGCTCGGCGAATGCATTTCTGTGTTGAGTTTGCATGTTCTTTCTGTGCTTTTTTGGGTTTCCTCCGGGTACCCTAGTTTCCTCTCCCAGTTCAAAGACATATACGTTAAGCTGATTGCTATCGCAGGGCTAACACACACAGCCATTCACACTCTCTCTCACACCTAGGGGCGATTTGGCCAATTAGCCGGAGTACCCAGAAGAAATCCACGCAAGCCCGGGGAGAACATGCAAACTCCACACAGAAACGCCCCGAGCCTTTCTGAATTAAATTTAGGCCTTTTTGCTGTGAGGCGGACGTGCTAACCAGTGTGCCACCATGCCGCCCCAGTTCTACCATTTCAGTAAAATCTACTCAGTGACATTCAGATGCTCAGCCAAGCAAAGCTTTTATAGGAATGTTACAGGACAGTGTCTATAGTTCATTCATTCATCTGCTTAATCCTAATTAGGGTTGCGGGGGTTCTGGCGCCCATCTCAGCTGACTCTGGGCGAGGGCAGAATACACCCTGGACAGCTCGCCAGGCCATCGCAGGGCAGAAACACACTGACGGCTATGCAGCCTACTGTTGACGAAAATCAGCAATGGTTCTTTTACATGGCTGGCCTTTGATAACCCAGTTAGCTGCACTGGGGGAACAGCAGTGACATCCAGCTGATAGCGGGGCTTGAACCCCCAACCTTGGGATCAGTAATCCAGCACCATACCACCGGGCCACCACTGCCCGGTGTCTATAGTTTTACAAAAGTAAAACTATAAGCATGGAAAAGTCTACAAAAATAAACACCATGGCACTGAAAAACAAGAGCAGTCAGAGAATGCAAACCTCCACCAAGCCATACAAATTGTGCATACAAATCTGGATCAGATCGTGCATACAAATCTGGATAGGATCAGGATGGAATGTGGTCAGACATACACACAGCCAATGTGTACACAGCCAATGTGTACACAGCCAATTTCTTTCAGATTGGATGCACTGACAGGGATATAATTTTTTTCAATGAAATTTCACCCATTATAAGAGATAGGGATATTTCTTTATATTTTATTATTTTTTTACTTATGGATTTTTACCAAAAAAATTAATGGGAACATCCTTGGGTGATCACCTACCCTTCATAATAATTTTAGAGTGATCTGTCAAAAAAATTTGGACAGTTGCTTACAGACAGACAAACCAACAAACCCACACCAATAGTGTAAATGTAGATGCGTGTTATGTAGATGAAAGAACTTAAACAAGGAGCATAATTACAGACAATCGGAAACAGGTGCTTGTAACGAGGGACATGTGGCATGCCGGGGCTGATGGGAAATACAGTCCACAAATTTAATTTGGTGACGCTTACATGACAAAAGGAAAGAGGGAGAAATGATCTGTATGAGAATTCTGTCATAATGACTTGAAAGATAAAAAGCGACAGAGAGGAATTAGAGAAAACTTGATGGACCATGAATGGAAAAAAGATGGAAATTGGTCAGTGTTTCCTGAAGGAAGTATTAAAGATGACAGGTTGGACATTTGGACATTTCTCTCTTTGAGGAGCAGAAAACTGTTTGAGCAGCTACTAAAGTGAACAGAGACATGAATTGGGAAGACTGAGGTGGCGGGGTGCACGGATGGACTCAGACTGCCAGCCATCCTACATTGGTGGTGTAAGAGACCATTTAAATAACATGTCAGTCCATTAGTATTGGTTTATCAAGCATGGCAGCTTTACCTTGAAAAAAAAGAAGAAGTAATTGAACCCCATCACAATATATTAGCATAAAGAGCCCAAAGCACATTAAACCACATCACTTCTATCAGTGTTTGCCTCAATCTGTGCCTCCTCAGCAATACCACTGATATATTTAGTGCCAGTAGATAAAGTAACCGTAAAACGCTGAACTACATAATGCAGTCCAGTGAAGGATCCAGGTTTATCATGCAGTCCTCTAGCGATCACATTCCCTCTGAGCTGAGGGTATACAAACTTGAAGCTGTGTAGTGCAGAGAGTCCCTAGGAACACAATAGAAATATTTGCTTAGGCTATACTAACAAAATAGCTGATAAAACCACTCACTCACTCTCACTAAGTCATTTGCCAAGCCTTAATCCTATTAGGGTTGTGGGGAGGCTGGAGCCTATTTCAGTGGACAGTGGGCGAAGGCAGGGTACACCCTGAACAGCTCGCTGGACTATCACAGGGTCAACACATACACAACCATTCACAGTCACACTCACAATTACACCTACACCTAGGGCTTGCAAACTGCAGATCTCCGAAAAATACAAAACAGACTAAAAATAGATAAAATAGATTCTTTGGTGCTATCATTAACAGAGAAGAAGGTTACTGAAATTCCCTTCCCAATTAAAATCTGTTAAAAGCCTTGACTACATATTACAGTGTTCACTGTACGGCTGATGGAGATCAAAAATGCTGAAGAACTAAAAGTGCTGACTTTACACACAGGCCACTCCGTATGCTTGTGGACTGTTGCAGTACTGAAACTGTAGCCATACACCTAAATAGGAAGTCACAAGCGTGGACACTGAAAGGAAAACTGTGGTGATGATGGCAGTTTTTGACACTCACTCATTTGCCAAACCGCTTAATCCATTTAGGGTCGCAGGGAGGCTGAAACCTCTCTCAGCCGACTCTGGGTGAAGGTGGGGTACACCCTGAACAGCTCACTGGACCATCGCAGGGTAAACACTCACAATTATTCACACTTACACCTAGGGGCAATTTGGAACAGCCAAGTAGCCTAATGTGCATGTCTTTGGACTGTGGGAGGAAACCTACGCAAGCACAGGGAAAACATATAAACTCCACATAGGAACCCCCGAAGCTGAGAATCGAAACCAGGACCTTCTTGCTGTGAGGTGAATGTGCTAACCACCACGCCACTGTCGCCACATTTTTGACATCTAGACTTAATTGTGATTGTAAAAAAACTGACCCAATGCTTTACCACTCAGGATGAGAATGTAGACAGACAGATGGATATCAAAGATATCAGTTTAAAGGGACCTGTTCATGTCCCAGGTATATTGAATAAAGATGAAATGCAGTGGTATCTCATGGAAATAAAATGAAATCAACCACAATGACTTTCTGAAACCATATGTTTACTCCTGTATGCGAGTGTCAGTGACCCCTGCACTGGGCACCATATTAGTAAATATCGTCATCTTTTTATTTTTCTTGCCTTCCGTTTCTTAATACTTGACCTTGGTCTTTTTCACTTTCTATGAGTCAGTGTTTCACTGACTATTTATCATGCATACTTAAAATCATACGGTTCCCTGGATCACAATGTCTTATTATTGTTATTGTAAACAGACAGAGAACCAAAACAAGATGTTGAGCAGGTGAATAAGAGGCACTAAGCCTGTGAGCTGGGGTGGTTTCACTAGGAAACCTTTATATTCATCTAAAATAAATTATAATTAAAAAAAACCCAAATTAGATATTTAGTCATGAACAGGCACTTTTAAATACACTTTTTACTAGAAGCCCTATAAATTTATCAGAACACATACAGAAACTAGTTAGTGATAAAGTTCTGAAGAACCATCTGTCAGGCACTGGCTATCAAATTATATCGATTATTTGCATTATATATTATATATTGTATCGGCTGAGATAGGCTCCAGCCTCCCTTCAACCCTAGCAGGAGTAAGTGGTTTGGCAATGACTGAGTGTGTGTGTGAGTGAGTGAGTGAGTGAGTGAGTATATCCCAGACAGTTCAAAAAACTGGGCTTTATGGGAATAGTAAAATAAAACCATTTTCCCAAAATACATTTGGAAATTTAGCAAGATAAATACAATTCTCAGGCATGACAAGAGCAAAAAAACAAAAAAACAAAACAAAAAAACCCCCCACTGCTGGTCACTCTGAGAACACCATTCCCACGATGAAGCATTCTGGTGGTAGCATGTTGGGATGCTTTTCATTAGCACTGGGTGGGAAACTGGGGAGAGTTTGGGGCAAATTAGATGGAACCAAAAACTGTGTAATTCTATAAGAAAACCTATTACAGCCTGCTAGAGACTTCAGACTGGGGTGGATGTACATTCTGTTGTAGATTTTGTGAGGACTAAAATCTCTGCCTGGTGGTGTGCTTTTTCAATTTACTTAACATTTAATCAAATGCTAGAGACCACAATAGAAGATGATTACGTAAGGAGGAATGATGCATGTGCATAATGGATAGAACGGCTCCAGCTTACATTTCAAACGATTCTTACATAAAATTCACTTAATAATTCTTTGTGTATTTCCATCCCCCACCAACCATAAAGCTTCTCAGACACCAAGTCAATTTCTCCTCTGTACCTGTGATCGATTAATTGAGAGTGTATTAAATGGGAATAAATGAAGTGGCTAGGAAAAGCACTGCATGTTAATTTGCACTGAATTTGATTCATGGGTGAGATGCTAATCCGCATTGTCGTCGTCGTTCGTATAATTTCCAGACTCATACTGGGATGGCCGCATTACAAAGCTAGTTTATAGTCTCTGGGTCCGGCCTCACCAGGCCATCAGGAGCTGCTCCATTCCTCTCGCCATCTCTCCTCCATCCAGGTGTCTGAAGCTGGTTCTGATCCTATGAGCTCTGCAGCTTTAGTGGCAAAATGCAGTCTTGGTAGCCTTTGGGGAGTGTTCTGAGCTGGAGGGATAAGACTGTCCCTATCTGGCAAGAGTGCCTTCTCTGCAAGTTTGAGGACCTGAAAGTCACGCCGGATTTTTGCAGGAGGGATTCCTGAGACTATGGGGAGCATCACTGTCGGTGTTGGTTTTAGGATGCCAGAGATG
>JAQMYF010000004.1:31522963-31533788 GCA_030014195.1 Neosilurus mollespiculum
TGATCAAAATCAATGTCAAACTGGCCAAAACATTCAATTTCAGTGGGGGTTGAATAATTTTGAACACAACTGTATATTAGTCCCATCCTTTTTACCTCTGACTAGGATGGTATGTAAGCCAACCATGAATATATAAAAGTGAATATTTCTGGAATTATTTTATTCAATTTAATTATTTTAATTTATTTGAACTATACTTAGCTCCAGCAGCGTTTAGTCAAACTGATGCCATGCAACAACACACTTTGTTTGATTGACTGGAAAGTGGCATGGCTTTCTAAAAGCAATGAAAGGCATGTGACCCAGAATAAGAATTCTAATATTACAGTTGTGTACAGTACAGCCTCATGAGTAGATCAAATCTGGACTGGTAATTAGGGAGGGTTAGTAATGCATCAGTTTATTTAGGTATGCAGGACAGGCTGCTTAATAGCTAAAGAGAATATGGTTGCTGCTGCATATGACTTGTGAAGTAATGAATGTTTAAATCAAAGAAATAATTAAGAATGTATATGGATCTGACTTAAAACTTTTTAATGTTATTATTATTATCCATCCATCCAATTTCTGAACCGCTTATTGCTAATTTGGATTGTGGAGAGGCTGGCGCCCATCTCAGCCCACTCTAGGTGAGGGCACAGTACACCCTGGACAGCTCGCCAGGCCACACAGTATTATTATTTTTATTATTATTATTCATTCATTTAATTCATTGTCTGAACCGCTTAATCCTAATTGAGATCGCGGGGAGGCTGGTGCCCATCTCAGCCGACTCTGGGTGAGAGCAGAGTACACCCTGGACAGCTCGCCAGGCCACGCAGTATTATTACTATTAATATTATTATTAGAGCTCGCCAGGCCATCGCAGGGCAGGAACATGCTGACGGCAATGCAGCCTACTCTTGACGAAAATCAGCAATGGTTTTTTTACACAGACAGTGAGAGACATGGCCTGCATTTGATAACCCAGTTAGCTGCATTGGGGGTACAAAAGTGACAACCCAGTGACAGTGGGGCTTGAACCCCCGACCTTGGGATCAGTAATCCAGCACCCTACCACCAGGCCACCACTTCCCCTGTTGTACTATTATTATTATTATGTGTCACCCCTTTCCATTTAGCCACAGAACAAATAAAAATATTTGATAATGATAGAATGGGAAGTAGCATTTAGAGGCAGCCAAATCAGGAATAGTGACACCTGCTGAACCAATCATTTATAAATAATTTAGCACAGTATGCACCAACAACTGCCACATGAGAAATAGTTTGAAACATCAGAGATGCAAGACTGAAACCCGTGGAGTGGAACAGTGACACATTTCAGTGGATCTTAATGAGCTGCTGAACAACACATGCTTGTGCACACACACACACACACAAACACACACACATTTATCTCCAGAATTCATACTCCCCTTCAAATTTGTCCACTCAAACAACCGGACATATTACTAGCTGCCTCCAAAAGTATTTAGACAGCGACACAATTTTCATAATTTTGCCTCTGTTCACAACCACAGTCGATTTGTGATTGATGTAGAATTTCAGTTTTAATTCAATAGGTTTAATAAAAGTAAAAGGACATTTGACTGATACACACATTTATGGCCAGGTGTGGAATGTTTCCTTAAAATTTTAGGACAAATTAATGACAATCCTCTCACTCGGTATCATTGTCCCCATGAAGATGCCTTCATGAATGTAAATGCAGAGGATTTACCTTAAGATGCAAAAATAATTTCAGGGATCACTCAAACAAGAAATGCAGAGAGTGCAGACCCCCACCAAGGTAGAGCAATCTCATCTTTACATAGGTTATGGTGGAGGATGATGTAGAATTACAGGGTCCCCTTGTGGTCTGTTCCAAAATTACTTTTGAGCTCTGTATGTTTTTCTCCTGGTGCATTCTGGGTGATTTCTGCATCCTTGACCTGTTGCACAATGTTAGAAAATCCTTTCAAACCATTCTGGATCCGTATCCAAATCATGCACAAAATTTTATTAGTTCTTCATTCACCAAAGACCCACATTTGGTTAAAATCTTTTGGGAATCCTTTCATTAGTTTTTGAGTTATCATGGTCACAGACACGCACACACGGACAGCCACACACGACCAATCTCATAACCTTGACTCTTCTGTCAGATTGGGGATATGAAATGTTGATGAACTTGTACAGAATGATGGGAAAAAAAGAGTATGGAGAAGAAAAGGAAGGACTCGTGATCAAAACACACCCCCAACATCTGTTAAACATGGTGGAGTGTTCTGGCCTGTGGAAGAAGGCCTGCCAGTAGAACTGGGTCACTGATGAGGTTTATTTGGTGTGGCTGCTGATAACAGAAGCAGGATAAATTCTGAAGTGTATAAAGCTTTATTTTCTGCTCAGATTCCGTTAAATTTTGCCGAACTGTAGGATGGCACTTCACGGTATATATGTACAATGACCCGAAGAGCTTCTTAATAAGAAGAATGGAATTAGGAAAGACATGGAATGCTCTCAGTCCAAGTGAGCATACTTTTAACACACTGAAGACAAAACTGAAGGCAGAATGACCCACGAATAAGTCGGGGTGGACAGTAACAAATTACATTTCCTTGAGTACTGCACTTAAGTACATTTTATGCGTATCTCTAGTTTAATTGATGATTAATTTTTCATATCATTTTAAATTTTTTCCCCATATATTTTAACACAAGTGGCTGTATGTTCCACCCCTTTACATTTTAATCCAGAGTCATTACTTTAGTAGACTGATAGTTACTTTTAAAGATTTACTTGAAGAAAAAAAAAAGGCTTCGTTTAGGACTGTGTACTGAACATACAATAATTCGTGTCAGACAGTGCACTCATTCGGTGGACACATGATAAGAGATGTGCTAACTAAAAGAAACAGGTCAAAGAAAACAACGTTCTTGTGATTATTATGACAGCGACACATACACAACTTGGTCTGGCCTATTTGTGAGGAGTTTGCATGTTCTCCCTGTGCTTGTGTGGGTTTCCTCTTTGTATCCCAGTTTCCTCTGTATGTGAACAATGACAGTGCTACCAAAGTAAACTGGTTCTAGTGACCTTGTGATGAAACGTCGTATAATATTTATGATACACATTCAAAGATACTTTTGAGGTAACTCTCTCTCATTTCACTGAAAATGTAACTGACATTCTAAAGCTGTGTCCATAATCATATAAACATACTCATGCCCTCATGACGGCAAATTCATATGAAACAGCAACAGTAAACTTTTTGGAAATTTTGCTCAAAGTTGAATGAGCTCACCGCTAAAGCTGATGGTCTCTGTTCACTTGTCTCCTCACAGTCCTAGTCAACTTACAAGACTTAGGTAACATGTCCCAGTCCAATGTGACAGCCCACACTAGCATTAGACCGGATCAGAGCTGACAGGTAGCATTGCTTCAGAGCCTTTGGGACATGGCCCAGTGCCACCCACTACATCACTCCATCTATTGCTGTCAATCCCCACAAGTACAATAGAAAGTATGGAGCAAATAAATTAGAAAGAAAGCTTGGATCTCATATATTCACCTGCATATATCCTCCGCCAGTATAGTTTCATGAATAATATAAACATCTGGCATCAAACAGAAAACTGCAATCTGTGGAACACATCAGCAATTCAAATGTGCATTCCAACTCTACAAAAAGTATTTACATATTTGTTTTAATTAACAAATGCATGTGCTATGACATACTTTATTCATTTTTTTTTTCTACGCTCATGGGCCATTAACGTATGAGTCCATTGCCAACACACATAATCATTTACATTGACACTTACACCAAGGGAACAATCTGGTACAGCCAGTTAGCCTAATGTGCATGTTTTTGGATTGTGGGAGGGAACGAGATGGACGTGCTTACCACTATGTCATCATGCCACCCATCAATGTAGACATAAAAAGTAAATTGATGATTAAGCTCACTTTCAAGTGTATCACTTTTCACGATGTTCACTTTTAACTTACAAGGAGTGAGAGTAGAGAGAAGAAGAGAAGAGAAGACAGAGGATAAAATAGAAGATTTAGTTAGTATTAACTTTGTAGACACCTACAGAGAAAAAGAAGAATGAAACTAACGGTGGTATATTCTGGTCAAGTGAATGAAAACTACAACACCCACAACACACTATGGCCTAGACGTATGGTCACCAAGGTCTCCAATTCCCAGCACGCACGTTTAAGCTAGCCTGATCACTGATCATATGCACCTGAAATCTCTCTCTCGCCCTCTCTTTTGCTCTCTCACACACATACACACCAAGCCAGCCTTGTCCAATTAGATGGTCATTCTTTTTAAAAGACCACAAAATGAAAACCTGGTATTTACAGAGGTGGAAATAACTGGTGGATAAGGGGCGTCAGCAAAATGATAAGTGTATGAAGTTAAATGGGTTAATGAGTACATTGCTAAATGACTGAAAAACATCAAGAAAGAGAACAAATTAATGACTGGCTTACAGAATATGCTAAGAAGCAACATTCTAAAAATCGTTGACCACTTAAAAGAGTTGATTAGAATTTCAACAGAATTGAAAATGCATGAAGCTGAGAATGGAGATGAACTTTTGTATAGATAGTTCTCTGCCCTTCTTGCCATCTACAGATGAGCTGCCAATATACAGTAGATAATACTCAATACCATGTAGCACACCTCAATATCATCTTCACTCTCCAGAGCAGCTTGAAGGATTCAGGGTCAGAGAAATGTTTCATGAATAAATTATTCTCAAGTACATCTTCACAGATAAATACTTTTCCTAGGTAATTCTTGTTCATAGACTGATACACGCATGCAAGTTATTTTTTGGCAACTATAAGCCTTAGAAATCACTCATGCACTCACTCACTCACTCACTCACTCATGCACTCACTCACTCACTCACTCACTCACTCACTCACTCACACATGCACTCATTCACTCACACACTCACGCACTCACACACACACTCAATTACCCATGCACTCACTCACACACACACTCACTCATGCACTCACTCACTCATTCACTTGCTCATTCACTCACTCACTCACTCTCTCACACACACACTCACTCTCTCTCTCACACACACTCACTCACACACACACTCACTCACTCACTCACACCTGCTCTCACTAACACACTCACTCACTTTCTCACTCACTCACACACTCATTTGATGAATTGCTTAGTCATTCTAGGATCAGAGTCATGGTCACGGTATCAGCCGACACTGGTCAAAGGCGGGGAACACCTTAAACTGCTCACCAGACTATCACAGGACCAACACACACACACACACACACACACACACACACACACAAAATCTTTCACATTCACACTCACAACTAGGGGCAATTTGGAACAGCCAATTATATATGTCTATGTGTGTGTGTGTGTGTGTGTGTGTGGCTGTATATATGTATATGTATTGGACTGTGGAAAGAAACTGGAGGACCCAGAGGAAACCCATTCATGGGAAGAACATGAAAACTCCAAACACAGAAATGTCCAAGCCCGGGACTTGAACCCAGGACCTTCTTGCTGTGAGTTTGACATACTAAGCACTACACCACCATGCAGCTCGTTTTAGAAACCAATGAGCCTTGAACAACTTTGAAAGAAATTGGTAGAAAATCTGCCAAACTTTCACTGAAACAAGTTTTTGACTTCATTACACTGACTCAAACCCCAGCAGTGATACCAGTGTTTATGTGAGACATTGTGCCTAACTGTAGATTTTACTTTTCTGAAGAAACAGCCTGGATGAAGCTGACAGCACACATATAAGGACACCAACACACAGGAAAGGGTTAATATTATAGTGACTGGTTTGCTGTTCATTATCCTGCTTATTAGATGGCTGTTTACTAAAGAAATGGATTCTTTGACATGAAACATTGCTTTAAACATGACTGTATTGATTTTATGATAATAATAAAATGCTTTTATTAAAGAAAAACACCATTCTTTGTCCTCACCCTACTTTCAGAGTAGCACTGACCTCCTGCTGTCCAACCAAAACAGAACTAGAACTTACTTTCACAAATATCTGATTATTTAATTTGTATCAGTACAGCA
The DNA here is from genome assembly GCA_030014195.1 of Neosilurus mollespiculum. Taxonomy (NCBI): domain Eukaryota; kingdom Metazoa; phylum Chordata; class Actinopteri; order Siluriformes; family Plotosidae; genus Neosilurus; species Neosilurus mollespiculum. Next base: position 31,529,049 of record JAQMYF010000004.1, read on the forward strand.
AGTAAAGTAAAGTGATTGAGATCCAAATACACATCTTGTATCACTGAAGGGGTTCATTTTGGGATAATGATTGGATCACTGTACACACACAATATACTAGGTCATCCTGCTTATAAGATGGCTACATATTAAAGAAATAAATAATTTCACACAAAGACTTGCTGTAAACATGACTGTACTGATTTTAAAATAATTGTATTGCTTCTGCTAATGATGTAGTCCATAGCAATGGTCTGTTATAATTAACAACAGTGTGTTAAAAGGAAATAACCGACCTCTGTATGCCATGACTTAGCCATCAGAATTGAGTATTCAGATGAACAGGGTAATTACTGATAATGGAATACTGGCAGCAGGAAAGTGAATATATTCTTTTCTTTTTGTCTCATTCAGATACTTTAATCTTGCTCCTCTGCTCTGACAGGAAGTACAGAAGTACCTTTGGTTCTGACATTAGCATTCTATTACTGAGCGTATTTCATGCTGTCAACTGTCTGTGATGTGCGATGTAAAAGGACATTTTACCATTTTCCAAAGAGGGAAATATATATATATATATATTTTATAATGTCTACACCACTAATTCTTAAACTAGCACTTATATATTATTTACTATTTATAGAATGAACTAACAGTAAAAGCATGTCTTCAAATCCCATCCTTAGAAGCTGATGTCAAATCATACTTCTCTAAGAGCCCCTGACGTAGAGATAAATAAGGAAAATCAAAGTTAAAATACTAGCTATCAAGCTGGTAAGTATATTGCTAATTTTTGCCAAACAAAACCAACTTTGAACCTTAAATTAGGTGCAGTTCAGTGCCTCATGGTGTAAATCCAAAGGAGATCATTTGTGATTTGTTTAAACAACACCATTTCTAAAAAAAAGAAAAACACCATTCATTGTCTTCACCTGATGTTCAGAACAGAACAGATCCGACCAGAATCATGACTAAGACTTTCTAAATACTAAATACTCAATACACTTTTTTTTTTTTTTCATTTTGCTTCTGGTATCATTAAGAGACACATGAGGCTATCAGCATTTGACACTCTAGGCTTTGCAATTTGCATCATTCAAAAGTGCATCATTCCCTTACTCATGGCTCGCCTATGGCAGTGTTGAAAAATTGCCGCCTGGCAAGACGTTTTTCGTTCCCTGACTGCAGTTCAGTGCGGGTTTGAAAGGTTTTATGGCAGTCAAACAGCTCCACCGCATAGCACAATTTACGCTATCCATAGTAAGTTTCTCATCGGATAGCCCTGCGTCCTAAAGTCTGAAGGTTGTCCAAAATGGAGGTATACAGTTTGTCTTCAAAGCATTGGAATATGATGGCAAGTCTAACAAGTAAAACTGCAATGACTCCTTTGTTGATATTAAAAATCTAAATACACTCAGTTTCTTGTATAATTTTTAGGAATTTATTAAAAGTGTATAGTGACTTTTGGGGCAACTTGTATTTGATTCCACAGTGTGTAGCAGTAGAGCAAAGTGAAGTAGACTAAAGTGGTTGCAGCAGATCAGTTTATTGATTTATTAGTCATTGGATCTTTGCAAGGATTACTGGGAACAGGAGCTTGCTGCACTGTTGTGAAGGATCCTGGGAAACTGAGGCTCTGCAAAACCAAGAAGTATTGCTACACTTGCAAGGCCTCTGCTGTTCTCATGCCGTGCATTGCAGTGTGCAGCACTCAGAACAAGGGAGGGCTCATGATACTTATTTGCCAAACCGTTTATTCCTACCAGGGTCACCGGAAAGCTGGAACCTATCTCACTCAACACTGGGCGAAGGCTGGGTACACCCTGAACAGCTCACCAGACCATCACAGGGCCAAAACACACACACAACCATCCACACTCACACCTCGGGACAAATTGGAGCAGGCGATTAGCCTAATGTGCATGTTTTTTGACTGCGGTTAGGAAACCGGTGTACCCGGACGAAACCCACGCAAACACGGGGAGAAAATGCAAACTCCACACAGAAAGGCCCGAGCCCAAGACATTCTTGCTGTGAGGCAGAAGTGCTAAGCACTATGCCACCGTTCCACCCACCATCCATCCAAATGTAATAAATACTTACAATAAATTAAAAATCTGCTTGATTTAATAAATCTACTTGATGTATTAGAAAAAGTACCAGAGCTGGAATAGCAAAAGCCATATTGAGCAGGATGAATATGCTCTACGGACAATGCAGTAGAAGGTAATTGTTTAAAAGTATAACTGAATATATATATTTTTAATAACATTGGACTGCAATGTTTAATATAAATTAAACCCTTAATTATATTTGTTTTTCTCTTTCACACAATAACACCTCAGAAAATAAGGTACAAATACAGTCTGCCTCCTAATTAATGCTCTGCCTGTCAAAGCATGAATATTTTATAAGCAGTATGAAAATATCACATTTGCATTAATAATTACTGCCAGTTCTCCACAGAAGCTTTAGGACTGACAAGTAATAAGGACTCCAAGAGAAACAGTCATTTTGGTCACAAGGATAGACTGCATTAAGTATACACTGGATCCATTTGACAAGGAGCATGAAAATAACAATATCAGTGCAGATTCTTTCGTTTATATATTAAATACTGACCCAAATTCCTAGTCGGAATGCAGATAGATGCTTGTGATGAAATGATAGTCACACTGAAGGGATTGCGTTCAGAGTTCAGTAATGTGTGTCGTGAGGAACTAACACCAAAACTGTGCCCATTATACCAAAAAAAAAAAAAAAAAAAAAAAGATCCCCCAGTCTAACTAGGGGAGTATAGAATAGGACACAGTCATGCTGCTGTCGAAAGCAAAACAAGCTAATATTTTTCATGAAAGAGAATATGTCTCACTTTCAACATAATATATTTTCGGCTCTAATTTAAATAAAATGTATGCATTATGTTTTTATTTACATTTTACACAGCATCCCAACATTTTGACAAAAGGGGTTGTACAATATTAATTGATTCAGTCACTTTCACTCATCTGCCGAACCACTTAATCCTACTATTACTTTACGGGAAGACTTTACGGGAAGACTTGGCTTGTGAAGGCATTAAACACCCTGAAAGCTTGTCAGACTATCGTAGGGCCAACACACACACACAACCATTCACACTCACATCTAAAACAGCCAAGTAGCCTAATGTGCATGTTTTTGGACTGTGGGAGGAAACTGAACTACCTGAGGAAAAAACCACCAAGGACAGGGAGAACATGCAAACTCCACACAGAAACACCTGGACCGGGAACTCAAACCCAGGACCTTCTGGCTGTGAGGTGGACATGCTAACCACTACGCCACTGTGCCACTCTGCATTAAAATTATATTAACCTTAATTAGTATAAATTGTTTGCACAATTACCTTTTTTTTTTTGTTTTTTTTTTTACAAGTTACTTTCTTGGCAGAGAACATCACTTCTGCTACAAAGTACAAATCTTTATGGACCTTGTTTTGCCAACATGGTCATTGTCATGCTAAATATACTGAAAGGCATTAAAAACGCACAAATGTACAATATGTTGTATATAAACATGAAAATTTTAAAACAAATTTAAGTACTCAAGTGTGGCATAGTTACCAATTTCTCATGCCCACGTTAGCATGTGCACGTGGCACGATCACAGGTCTGATACCTTAACCACTCCTTGATTCATCCACAAAGTGGATGAATTCATCCAAAAAGCCTGGTAAAAAAAATTTAAGTTTGTGAAAAGTGAAGATGCCATGACTGCCACAAGCAAGCAGAGACCAGGCCCTGGTCATGCTGAGTGCCAAGAATGACAGCTGCAAGGGTAGCAGCACATTGAAATGTGTTTTTACTCGCCACTGTCCGTCTCTGAAATGTCTATTCTTGACTTGTAAATTATTTGACTGATTTGATTAAATATAATAATGCAATTATGGAATTATTTCAATGTTGCATTTTTAATGCCTCTTAGTATAAAAAGGTTTTCTAGACAATTGTGTGCTTACAAATTTGTGACAACAGTTTGAGGGAGAAGCACATATATGGGTGTGATAGACAAATGGCCATGTGCAGTACTTTTGGCTACATTTTGCATAAATAAGGTAAAGTCTGCTGGGCTTTTCACACCCGAGCACAGTGGCTCATTATGGCTGGAGTTTATCACGGTTTCTGTAGTGTGATGTAACTAGGAGTTCAACTCCTCCTGGATGGGATGCTGGTATGTTGCAGGTTACCTTCCCAGTATTTTTTTCTGGTACCCATTTATACTGCTGGGTGGACAGAGGCACACTTGTGGTTGAGACCTTGCCCAAGGGTCTTAGCACGGTGGGGGTCTGACCGGATTCAAACTCACAACCTCTCAATCATGAGCCCTGCACCCTAACCGCTACAAATTTCACTTTACATGTTATGAGTCTGTATAATATTTTAGTTTCACCTATTAAGTTGAATTATTGAAATAAATGAACTTTTGCACGATATTCTAATTTTTTGAGTTTCACCTGTAATACTGTGCAAACATAACACTACAATGCAGTATCAATTTTGCTGGAACCTGCAAATGCATCCTTAATAATTTGTCTGTTAAATCAATTGCCATCAGATAAAAAGAGAAATTAAACTTTCCTTATAACATATATTCAACTATCTGTTTAATACCTCAATAATAAAACATTTCTGTGATTTGTTGGCATTATGTCATGTCATGTCATTTTCTGAACCGCTTATTCCTAATTAGGGTCGCGGGGAGGCTGGCGCCCATCTCAGC
>JAQMYF010000004.1:31579190-31591063 GCA_030014195.1 Neosilurus mollespiculum
CCCCCCCCCCCCCCCCCAAAAAAAAACAAACAAAAAAAAACAACTATATAATCTATATAGATATAATGATATAATCTATATAGATATATAATCCCAATTGATTGTTTGTGTTTTTCTTCATGTAAGTTTATTAATAATGATCAGAGAACTGTGAACATCGGTTTAGAGTTGAATAAGGAGGCTGAAGTCAAACAGAACATGTGCTCTGGCAGTTGACCTGACACATTCAGATCACATGTTAAATGCAAGTTCATTTTAAAAGGTAAATGAAATTTGCATCCAGCATGTAGAGACTGGGCAAATCTATTAGTTCTCCAGTCAAACAATGTTAAGTCAGATAATGTAGGTGACCCAGTTTGGCTTCACTTCCTAAAAGCAAGATCTCTGTGACAGCAAAAGGGGGACATAACCCATAAAGTAAAAGGTATGCAATGCCCTCCAGAATTATTGGCATACTTGATGAATATAATATTTTCTGCACCGATTAATCCTAATTAGGGTCATGGGGAGGCTGGCACCCATCTCAGCCAACTCTGGGCGAGGGTGGGGTACACCCTGAACAGTTCACCAGACCATTGCAGAGCCAATACACACACAACCATTCACACTCACAATTAACCTAATGTGTATGTGTTTGAAATGTGAGAGGAAACCAGAGTACCCAGAGGAAACCCACGCAAGCACAGGAAGAACATGCAAACTCCACACAGAAACACCTGAGCCCGGGAATCAAACCGAGGCCTTCTTGAGGCAGACATGCTAACTACTGTGCCACTGTGCCACCAGATACACATAGGATTTCTTTAATAACTGTGTATGTATCATCTATATAGATGACACTCTGATATACTCCCAGACAGAGAGAGAATATAGGTTAGATACATGCCATTCAAGGATGCCTCATTGATCCTATATGTAAAATTGGAAATGTGTAAATTCCATCATTTCTCAATAAAATTCCTTGGTTATATCATTATTCCTTGGTAGATAAAAATGTGTTTCTGACAGTGAGAAAATGTGTTAGTTGTATGTGAGCAAACTTCTCTAAAAGACAAGGTACCACTGCCAAATTCTTCCCATTTACATTCTACTTGAGAAAACTCTTCCAGGCAGAACAAAATTATGACTTGGAATACTGGAAATTGCGGATAATGAAAGCAGCCCTGCTGGAAGGATCCAGGTATCTCTTTGTGCTGATCATTGCCCACAAAAAAATCTGAGTATACAAAGAAAATCAAAGGTTCCCAAGCCAGGTGAGCCCTGTTCCCCACTTTGACTTCGTAGTCACCAACAATCACTGCCATACCCATAGGCATGATTAGTTACCAACAGGAATTTTGCATCCTCTCCATGTATCCCTAAAGTTCTGGCTATACTTTGCCGCAGGTTTCATTGTTCCTCTCCCCAAATCCAGACCTGTGCACCCCAATATCATGCCTATCAGAAAAACTGTCAGTATTTTTCAGTTGCTGCAAGTACTTCATCTATATTACATAATTGGTGATTACCACCAAAATTATATACCAACAAACCAAAAATAATGTTAATACTTCAACTGATTATTGGAAATTTATAAATCTTACAAAACTTTAACATGATAATAACTTGCTTTCATCTCCCAGTAAGGATTTGTAGCACAATATAGCACATTTTCTGTAAACTCAGAATAATTAAATAAACAAACATACAAATAAATGAACTAACTTATTTTTATAAATAAGAAAATAACTGAAATTTAGCAGAGTAGCTAAGTAATTTAATTTCATTCAAAATCAGCATCTGTGGCCATTTATATGGTGAAGGTGGATTTTATGGTAAACGATATATTGTAAAATCTATAAAATTAAATATATGAAATATATAAAATTACACAGATGTAAATGAACATGATGCCTCAAATACACCTGTTTAAAATTCTAAAATTTCTGCAAACAAGAATGCAGCAAAAGAAACAAAATGGCTATCCTAAGCGATGGGGGGCATCGAGTCTAGACACTTCAAGGTCGACTTGACATATGATGTCATGAGGGACCAATCAGAACAAGGGCAAGTTGCGACAAGATGTCATGATCAGTGCGCATGTGTTAACAGGCATGCATCCTTTTCAGTCGCTCCTGCCCTTCCCATACTTTTAATTCTTTTTTTTCTTTATTTAACTTTTTTTTCTTGTATTTTTTGTCTTATTGTCTATAAGATAAGATAAGATAAGATCCTTTATTAATCCCACAATGGGGACATTTCACTGTTACAGCAGCTCAACAACTAGACATAAAAAGAAAACATTTAATAATAACCAAAGCTAAGTTAAAGCACACAAAGACACAAAAAAATAAAAAGAAAAAAAATAACATCAGTACTCCTGTGATTTGAAAATGTTTGTTGCAATACCAGAATTTATAAAACAGCATTAAACAGTCTGATGGTGTTTGGTATGAAGGACCTGCGAAAGCGCTCCTTCGTGCACCTTGGATGTCTGAGTCTGTTACTGAAGGAGCTTCTTAAGGCCCCCACAGTCTGATGCAAAGGGTGGGAGGTGTTATCCATGAAGCTGGACAGTTTGGCCAGAGCCCTCCTTTCCCCGATCACCTCGATGGAGTCCACGGGGCAGCCACAGACTGAGCTGGCTCTTTTAATCAGTCTGTTGAGCCTCTTCTTGTCCCGTTCAGAAAACCCCCCTCCCGAGTTTAAACAACTGGAGCATGGCTGAATGTGTTGGCTGACACAGAGTTTAAAAATCCGCAAAAGAGTGAAAAACACAACACCAGTCTCACCCGCTTCACATCTAAGTGTGGGCATGAGCAGGAGCGACTAGTATATGCTGAAAAGCAGTAAAGAAAAATTAAAAGTATAAAAGAATCAATATAAACAAAGAAAACAGTCAGAGCTACTATAACTAGCTGCCACTCACTTGGCGCCATCTGGTTGTTTTTTTTTAATTTTTTATAACTAGCTGTCCTCTCAAGATGTGGGTTGAGAGAGTTTTTGTACTTTTTATTGCTGCAGAACTTTTACTCTCATGGAGAGTTGAGCCAGAAGCGCAGCAACTACACGCGCACTTTGTTGACTCCAGGGATCAGCTGATCGCCCTGAAGCCGGCCGGAACAGCGGACAGACCCACGGACTTACTGGCTGAAATCTGGAGGAAAACACACCAGGGGTGCAGAGGAGCAGGACAGAAAAGGAAAAAGAGGGAGGTGGCGAGACAGCGGAGGCTTACAGAGAGGAAAAGGTACAAACCGTGTCTCCCGTCTATTATAATGGGGAACGTGAGGTCACTGGCGAATAAGTGTCGGGAGTGTAGCTTCATGTGATTCATGGAGACATGGCTGCATTAGAATATTTCCGATGACGACGTATCCATCGCGGGCTTTCATACTATCAAGGCCGACAGAGACTGCACCGTGAGCGGTAAGCTGAAACGAGGGGGGTCTTGCACCAGGACCGGATGGGGTGTGACTGCCCATTGCTAAGTCAATGCAGAACTGGTAGACGAGTTCCGAGGTTTTTCTCTCAGAACAACTTCTTTTGTGTGAATGATTGTCTGCTACTTTTTTCATGAAGGCTAAATGAACACCTGAAAAATTTATTTGGATATCCTGCCTCGTGAACTGGACACTTTTCGCCACAACATATGTCTTCTCATTTCTTCACACTGCTTCTGGCCCTCACCACCCAATACCTATTGAACTTGATCAATGTCTTCAAACAAGAAGTTCGGGAAAAGAGTATTACCCAAGGATCTTACAAGTACATCCAATATTGTTGGGGAAAAATATGATGTCCTCATATGAGGACATTGGGGTCTCAAGAGGATATATATGTATACACACACATACATTATATATACATATAAATAACAAAAAAATAAGCATTAATCTGGATTGCATGCTAATTTTAATAAGATTGTTCATAACAGTGCTGAAATCGTTGGGCCATTCTTTTTTTATTCCTTGTTTGGCAGATTTTGATTATGTAAACCCAGGACAGGAGACAGGAAAAAAATATTTGAAGAAGTATTTTTTTTAAACAACACAACAAGACACGAATACAAGAATGTGTAAATAAAAATATTTTTATTTAGCCCATTCTTCTACTCTTAAAGAAGCCTCATCTAGTGCTTTACAGTGGTCAGTCCTGAGCTGATGGTGTACATGTGGTACTTTTCATACTCTGTATATTCTGTTGAAACTACTGCTGCTTTAAACAGATCAGTGACACATACTGTCACAATGTTTTACATAACATTCAAAAAGGAGGTTGCCCTAAAAATACTTTCATAAACCTGTGGTCAATGGCCCGTTTACGCATTAAGCCTACCTAGCTGGGGTCTTCCGTGGGTGGCAAATAGGTAAAAATACCACCTACGCACAAGAGGCACAAGAAATGCCGCAAATCCAAACATGCAACAGCATGAAAATCCATGAGAGTTACATGTCAATAATATCACTTCTGACGTATGCGCACGAACTGCGCAGGCCACGCAGCTCTGTTTACAAAAAGTTTTCCAACAGAAGTAGAGGCTTGCAGTCTACCTCTGCACTCAGGCCAACCTTTGCATGAGTCTACCATCCTGAAAGCTAAATAACCATTATTTATCCAAGCCTGATTCTCTTGCCCACTAACCCAGAATTTTGAACCACTGCCTCATTATTTCCTGTATGACCTGTTTAAACATGCACATGGAGGGGTCCAGAATGGTGCATTGACAAGGAGGGCGACTATCAACCTGGAGATAGCAAGTTCAAATCCAGTTTAATGTACATAACCATCCATCGCTAGGAGTCTATGGGAGCTAACCTGCCAAGCTTTCAATGGAGGGATGGCATATGCTCACCTCCCTGTCAATCAAAGCAATCACTTGACAATCACGGGCATCTGGAAGCTCATACTTTCCCTCCAGTTGTTTTAGCCTGAAAAAATTAGGAAATCCTAAACAAACAAAAAAATCCACATGGGTACCTAACTCGAAGCAAAGTCTTTTGTTTTGTCCATCACCTGTATTTTCTGACCTAGAGCTTTGCTCCAACTTGCCTGCCTTTGTCTTTAAAAAATGTTTTTCAATTTTTTACCTTGGCCTGTTTATTCAGACTGATTTTGGATTTTGACTCCTTGCAGTTAGCATATCGCTGCAAGCATTAACCAGTTGATGGCATAGCTTCCACTAGCCCTTAGCCACATGGACAAAAAAAGACACTTATGTTTGAATGTTGCTCACAGACTTTAATTAAGCATTCAATCCCATCACTCCTCAGTGGTTTATTGGAAAGCTGAGCCTGGTGGGCCTAAAATCACCTCAAGCCCAGCAGCATCTCCTCTTCCTAAGAAGGTTGAGGAAAGCCAGACTCCCATCCTCACAACATTCTATAAAGGGGCTATTGAGAGCATTCTGAGCAGATGTATCATGGTCTGGTTTGGTAATAAATCTCGGAACACAAGACCCTACAGCAAACAGTGAGGACAGATAAGAAGATCATTGGAGTATCTCTTCCCTCCATCACAGACATTTACACCACACACTGCATGCCCAAAGCCATTAGCATTGTGGATGACCCCTCGCACCACTCACAAATGGTTCACCCTTCAGCTGTCTGGAAAGCATTCGGGTCTTCCAACCAGACTTAGTAATGGTTACTTCCCTCATGCTATCAGTATGCTGGTATACACACACACACACACACACACACACACAGATCATTACACTTCCACTACAATCTAAGAAAAATGTAATGTTGGTTTCACACTCATCTTTAATATTACACTTGTTTTGTAAAGTTGCATTGGTATTGCAACTGTTACAGTGGTTACATAATGTTTACAATAATTTATAAATAACTGCTACCTCCTTTGCACATCCAAACCTCTACAACTATCAGTATTTGGTACTGGTCTAACACGGTACTGTCTTTGTCTGTGTCAATTATCCTGTCTTTTTGCACTATACTGCACATGTGCACTTTATATTGTTATATGTTGTTATATGTATTTTTGCAGTATGCATTGTTTGCACATGTTGCACACATAGGCTGTATGTTGTAGTTTTGTAGTCCTGCTTTAATATATGTAGCACTATGGTCCTGGAGGAATGTTGTTTAATATTTAACTGTGTATGTACCAACTGTATATAGTTGAAAGGACGTTAAAAGCCACTTAACCACTTGACCACACCCAACAGATTGCCTGTAGATTGCACTTCTGACCAGGGTTTACTTTTCACTACCTCCCCAGCATTCACCTGTTTTACCTGTTCTGATTTTGGTATCTAGTTTATTACTCTCTGGGTTTCATTGGCTGTTGTGTCTTCATCTTTCATTTGAATGACTTCATCCAAATTAGGGTCTCGGAGAGGCTGGTGCCTGTGTCAGCCAACTCTGTGTGAGGGTAGAGTACACCCTAGACAGCTTGTCAGGCCATCGCAGCTGTTGTGTCTTTAAGTTAACTATTTAAGGCCTCAGTTCTTTGTCAATTCACTATTGTGTTTACCCATAAGTCTGTTCTGTTCTAGTGATTTGTCGTGGCAAATACACCAGGCTCTTTCTACATCTCGAAGTGTCCGGACTGCATGTGACTTTTTTCCATTTATTCTGTTTCCTTTTACATTTATATTTATAATCTTTGTCAGATGTCCTTTTCCAGAGTGACTTATAGTTTTTACCACATTCATACAGCTGAGCAGTTTACAGGTCTTCCTCAAAGGCCCAACAGCAGAAACTTAGTGATGCTTCAACCCCTGACCTTCTAATAAGTAACCCAAAGCCTTTACCACTGAGCCACCACTGCCCTATATCTTTTGTCACCCTCAGCCTGAATCATGTAAGATGACTAGACCAAAAGGCACACAACAGGAGCCAACGTGCCGGCGGGCGAAGGTGTAGCACTTCCCAAGTGACTCAAGGCACATTGAGTGCGGCTAGAGTTCCTGAACCAAGCTGTGGCAAAACTCATCAACATCATTCATCCTCAGCAAGCAAACCTGCATTTTTTACTGGTACCTACATTATTAGTGACCAACCGCCCAAGCCCCTGTCCCACTTTGCTCCCAGTGCACTATGTGGGAGATTCTAAGGGCTGTCACAACTTTCTCCTCACATGTAAACTGTTCCTCGCTGAATGCCATGAGCTCACAAACAACATATATCCACAGTTATCCAGGATCTCACTGGACAAAGCATTTGACTGAGCAGCGGCCATCTGGTGCAAGGGGGTTTGGCGAATGTGGACTTCACAGGGTTCCTTTAGCGGTCCTGGGTAAAGGAACCCTGTTAAGTCCACACTCGACAAACCCCGTTGCACCAGATGGCAGCTGCTCAGTCAAGTGCTATGCCTAGTGAGACCCTCGATTATTGATATGAGACACCCGAGCAGCAGCTGCCTTCTCTGCCTTCAGCAGGGAAATTTATTCAGTCACTCACCTCTCTGTTAAGCTCCGCGTGCATGCTGCTGACAGCCATGTACCGGAAAGGTTTACATCCAGACATACAGATGGAGCTGGCCTTTAGAGAAGCTGATTCAGTTCTTAATTAGGTAATTTCCCATGCCACGACTTTGGACCATCATATCCAAGCCAAGCGCTGCTGCTCATCACTGCCTTGGTATGTCAAGGCAAAGAAGCTGCCGCACACAAAGAGGTTTAACTTCGCACCTATAACCAAGCTGCCAGTGGAGCCAATGCAGATCGGCACTTCCTGTGTGTTGGCTGCCGAGCATACTCCACATTACTTTCATGAAACCAGTTTAATTTATCTGTGCTATTATATATTTTTCATTCATTCTGCTGACAACTTTGTGCCACAAGCTCTCATGTCTTCCCTTTCTCTCCTTGTAGCCTCTCTAACCCAGCCAATCACCAAGCATCCCCGGGATGATAAATCTTGCAGTCACATTCCCATCACTTATATTACTCTTCAGATAACACTAAAAGTCTCACCAGATCACATTGAAACCATACAATTTTTCATTCTACTGCAATCCCAGCATGTGTTGGTTGAAGGTCTCCCTTGGTGTAGCTCACACCATTTGGCTACAGATTGGCGAAACAACAATGTCCGATCCTGATCCTCACAATACTGTTTCGTGCCAACCTTGTAAAAAAAAATTTATAAATATTTTTACATCACCATAGAAAGTCTGCTTACACACTTCCCTGTCACTATCCTGCCAGAATGTGTATCTTTAGATAAAGTGTTAGGCATTATCAAAGTCATTCCTCTCCCTCCACACCGGCCATAGGACTGTGCTATTGGGCTTGTGCCTGGGGTCACACCTTCCCAGTCTGTCCCTTGTTTAAGACTGAGGCTCAGGCAATAGAGCATTACGTGGCTTCTTTATAGAAAAATAAAGGATCCTACATTAATTACTGTAGACCTAATGGTCACAGTGATGTATCCTTACCCTCTTCTTCTCATCCCGCCTGCCATAAAAACAACTCAGTGGGGTGCCATCTTACATCAAGCTTGATCTAAAAAGCACATACAACCTTATTCGTATTGAGCATGTCATGAGTGGAAAACAGCATTTAGCACTACATCTGGAAACTAAATGTATAATTTAAAGCCATACGGGCTTGTTAACACACCTTCAGTCTTCTTTTAAGAACATCATTTTCTAAGATATGCTAAACAAATTTGTGAAAGTCTATCTAGATTATATCGTGATCTATTCCCACTCATTTAGGGAACATGTACAACATGTCTGCCAAGTGCTCTAATGCCTGGTCCCAAAATAGGATCTTTGTGCCAGAGGCCATCCATGATCAAGTGATAGAATGGGCTCATATAAAACCTGCTACAGGACACCCTGGGATTCACTGCCGAACTCACTAAATATAACTATTTGTGTCCAAATCTCAATCAATTCAATCCTGTCTGTTTGAGCCACTAGGTGACTAGAAATTTACCTGCTGGTAAATTATTACTTCTCCGAATACCCAACAGGCCATGGTCACATATAGCAGGGGACTTTGTCATGGATCTACCTGTATCAAAGGGGTAAAACACAATTCTTATTGTGGTTAATTAGTTTTCTAAGGTCTCCTGTTTAATCTCATTCTGTGGGTAGCCAAGGTCCTTTTTCAGGCTGTGTTCAGGCATCATGGTCCTCTGGAAGGCGTCTTGTCAGATCACGGGCACCAGTTCATCTCACAGATATGGAGGACTTTTCTAAAAAAGCTGAGGCCCACGATCAGCTTGACATTGGGTTACCACTCCCAATCTAATGGGTAAGTTGAATGCTTTATTCAGGAGCTTTACAGATTCCTTGGGATGCATTGTAATAGCCTGAGGCACGACTTGCTGGAGTAGCTTGGCTGGGCAGAGTATGCCCAAAACTCACTGCGTCTCTCTGTTAGACACAGCCTAATGTATTTTGAGCGTATACTTGAATAGTCCCTGTCCACACTGTCCCTGGGATCCCACTCCTAGCAATGTCCCCAGCATTGATGAGTGGTTCTGTACGATGGAACGGGTATACGAAGAAGTGCATACTAACATCTGCCGATCAGTGCAGCAGTTCCAGACTGAGGTGGACCAATGTAGAAGGGAGATGCCAAACTACAGAACAGGTGACCGGGTGTGGCAATTGATCAGGAAGTTTCAGTTTGGAATTTCTTTTCCTAAACTATCTCCTAAATTTATCTGTCTTTTCTTAGTTGAGAAAATCATTAACCCTGTTTCAGTTGATTTAAAGTTACTCCCACATATGCATGTGCAACCTGTTTTTCATATTTCCCACCTCAGGCAAGCAGTTCAGGGACTACCAGACCATGGGGATGTGGAACGAGCTATTCCGTGAGGTGGGTGGCATGCCAGCATACAAGGTCCTCCTCATGCTCCTCAACTCCAGGTTACAACCTTGCTACCTCCAGTACCTGGTGGATTGGGAGGGTTATGACCCTGAGGAGGGAATTTCGCGGCCCAAGACATTCTTAGCCAGGAACTAATTTCCATAATGCTCGGCCAGATCACCCTGCTCCTTGTCCACGAGGTGTTGGTGCCCATCGATCTGTGCGTCTTCACTCCCCTCTGGGGACTGGTCCTGAAGGGGGAGTTGGTGGGGTACTGTCACATCTCCACAACCTCTGCTGTGCCTCTAAATCCAGTTCACCACACTTCCAACCAGAGTTTACTTTTCACTGCCCTCCGGCATTCACCTGTTATGTCTAATATATCTTTATAATTAATTACTTTATTACTCTAATTTAGAAGCCCTATGATTTTAGTATAAATTTAGCTATAAACCAATGTATTATTGTTTTGATTCACAGTTTCTGTGCATGCTCAGTCACCAGGTGGGAAAAAAAGAGAAAAGACAAGACAATGGGCCACAATGGCAGAGTCTCATGAAAAACCCTACAACCAATTCAACACAACTCAACAAGCTTGGATAAAGGTGTGTTGGATAGATATTATGATAAACTGGTTGCTGCTTGAAAGAAGCTTCCTGATCCATACAGTATTGTTGACAATAACAGGGGAAGTAAAAATGTTAAATGTGCATGATGTTACTGGCTCTTTAACACTTAAGCATGCAAACTGGAAAATACAAATGAAAAAAGTGTACTCACCTTATTTAGGAAATCCTCTTTTATGCACAAATTAGCAAGTAGTAAAATTTAAGGCTCATTCAGAGCTGGACATTTGACAGTAATTTGCCAGTTTAATTTTTTCCTGCAATCCTTTGGAAATTGGTAAAAAACAAACACCCAAACCTTTAACAAAATGCTTTGTGCATCCTGGAGCACAACACCTAACTGGCATGTTATTTATTACGTTAAAATAGCAAATAATATTGTTTAGTTATCCATGCGTGAACTGAACCCAATAACACATTTGTTACGTTTTGTCAACCTGAAGAATCCAGAACAGAATACTGGAACAGCTGACTAGGGTCATCACTTGTAGATGGGTCTAAAGATTTTTATGTTATGACTTGTACATTGGCGAGTCACTACAAAAACATTTTACTTTTCAAAAAAATTTGATTTCCAGCACAAAATGCACAGAGAAAATGTTTATATGTCAATAAAGAAAGCAGCGTATTATGTAAGAGATCACTTTTCAGGCAAAAACATAATGAAGGGTTCATTGTTCATTTTCTGAACCGTTTAATCCTGATTAGGGTCACACCCTGGACAGCTCGCCAGGCCATCGCAGGGCAGAAACACGCTGACAGCAGTCTAATGGCTTACTCTTTACGAAGGACAACAATGGTTCTTCTACATACCTCTCACCACAGATAGTGACAGACATGGCTGGCCTTTGATAACCCAGTTAGCTGCACTGGGGGATAGCAGTGACAACCCAATGATAATGGGGCTTACATAATGAAGGGTTTGCATGCGAATAAAGAAGCAAGTATGACAATCAAATTCTCCAGAACTGTGACTGGTTCAAGTCACATGAACAAAGTGTTCAAAAGAATCGATTCATTTAAGTGAATGAGTTGAATCGGTTTGCAACCACAACTGAATTGATTCACCAGTGCATTGCTAATACTGTCTATTATCACATAAAGTAGCTGGAATCACTTATTAAGTCTCAAAGCCAGCAGAGACGGAAGTGCTGTGTGATGCACTGTGCAGCAGACAGTCTCTACGGCAAGAGAATGATCATATCGCGTAGTAAACTGCTGAATCATTGAATGACCAAGTCGAGCTGAGTCTCTAAATCATTTAGTGAATCGCTAACTCACTGAATCGTTCACAAACTGGTAACTAAGTGAACGATAGTTTGCTGCATCACTAACTCGCTGAATCACTAAGTGAATGATAGTTTGCTGCATCACTAACTCGCTGAATCACTCAGTGAACGATAGTTTGCTGAATCACTAACTCGCTGAATCACTAAGTGAACGATAGTTTGCTGCATCACTAACTCACT
>JAQMYF010000004.1:31631732-31642923 GCA_030014195.1 Neosilurus mollespiculum
CGGTGGGAGACTGTATAGAGAGAGAGAGAGAGAGAGAGAGAGAGATAGAGAGAGAGAGAGAGTGTGTGTGTGTGTGTGTGTGTGTGTGTGTGTGTGTGATTGAGTGACAGAAAGAGAGACAGAGGCAGAGAGAGGTGGGGGTAGGGTGGTTGAGATTGTTAAAACAATATATGGCAGACAGAAAATCGGTTTCATTAGATGATGGTTCCTCCTGAGCTTGAAGTGAGTACTCTTTATCTCTTCTTTATTACAGGAGTAGATACACTGTATGCTGTGTGATCTGTGTGGTGATTGCATCCTTTTTCGGTTTAGTTTTGTATTGTTTTCTTGTGTGGAGTCTTTTATTTTTTTCAGAGATGGGGCGGCTCCCGCCGACATGGGCTCCACCTGCACTTGCACACCAGCTCCGGATTTCCTGCAATCACCTCTGGCATTTAAGCCCTGCTCGGAAGCTTCTCCAGCACCAGAGTATTCTCGCTGCTGTTGCGGTATCTCGGCCCATTCTCTCGCAAAATGCTAGTGTTTATAATTGTTCTGGTGTTTTTCCTACTAGCTACTAATTCCTGCTGTCTTCCCATCCTTCCAGTGCCTCCATGAGCCCCAGCGCTTCCACCCCATCTATGCTACACAGACACGCTCGTTTCCGGGATTGCGCGTCCAGTGCTTCTGCCCTACCTTTGCGATGTGGCACGCTCTCTTCTGGGATTCCTCGCCCAGCGCTTCCATCCCACCTCTGCTACCTGGACACGGTCTCTTCCGGGATTGATTGCCAGCCTCACCCAAGGCCCAAGTCTCCAGCGAGCCCCCATCATGATTTTCCTCCTCACCCCCCGGGACCCTGGTTCTCTTTCCTTCCCCTCTACCCACTCAATAAACATATTTAACTGCCTTTTTGCCTCTGGGTGTGCATCTGGGTTCAAAATCTTGCATTGGGTTATCCCACATTACAATCTGTCTGTTCTTCACACTATTCCTATAGTTTACACCAAGTTACCAAAAAAGTCATACTTTGTGTACAAAGCAACAGCGCATTCCAAAGTACCAGTGTTTGAGTCAGCTATTCACGTTTTAATGTATGCTAATTAACTTTAAATTTAATTAAATGTAATTCTCCTCTAAAGATATATTTCTCCAGTGAGTTGACCTTAATACTGATTGTGTTGCTCTCTAAATAAACTAACTGTGGAACTCCAGACTAAGCAAAACAACAAACAGTCTGGTACAAAGGAATCAGTAATTGCCACAATTACCACAAAAAATGAGGATGAGATCGATGCCCTCCCGGTAATAAGAATAAGGCAATAATGCCCAAAATTTTATTTTTAAAATATGAAGCTGCAGTGCAGTTTACTTCGATAACAAATATTGAAAATAGGAAAATAGATGCTCTCTCACATTACTGGGTATTGCCTAGTACCAAATATGGCCTTATTTGCTAAAATATTACCAGTATAGTGGAGAAGTTTGATATCATAGAATTCTAGTTAATGTTATATGAGCATACATGTTTTAGTCACAAACCCACACAAGATCTGGCATATATACCTTTTCTACACAGAAGTTGAGTTGCTGAGGGGAAATATTCAAGACTGGGGCAATGAATTGACATGTGATATCCACGGTCATGATACGCTCCTTCCCACTCTGATTCCCCACGGTGGCATGGCACACCAGCCTTTCTCTCACCATCTACACACACACACACACACACACACACACACACACACACACACACACACACACAATTTTAAACTTTTCATATCCAAAGTAAAAGCTGTAAAATGTACCCTTTATTAATATCCTTATTCAGACAAGTATGGCAGTACTGATCTGAAATACAGCCATGGTCATCACTCATCCTTCTAAGGTTTCCCATTAGGATGGGTGACAAATATTTCTCCCACTGATTCAATTGGAACTGATTTAAACTTTCTGGAATTTGCTTACCTGAATTATTGAGCATGCATCAAGACATTTAAATTAAAGGTTGTGACATTGCATAAATGTATAAAAATAAATAAATACCCCCCCCCAACAACAATAACAACAAAAAACAACAACAGTGAATGCATGCTGCATTCAAAAGTAGAGAGGTCCAACAAAAAATTAGCATGTTTGACTTTTTTTTTTTTTTTTTGGCAGGGCAGTGTATTGTATGTATCAGAAAATGCAATGAATGTGATATATGGTGGAGCCTGCCCTCGACCAGAGTCGACTAAAATGGGCGCCAGCCTCTACGTGACCCTAATTACGATTAAGCGGCTTACAAAATGACTGAATGAATATCTATAACTCAATAGCTGAGAGCAGCATTCTGGGATAATTAAAGCTTTAAGAACATTATACTACATGTACACACACCATACATGTACTATATATACTATACACTTAATTGTGTGTACTTAGTTATTTCAGTAGGAAAAAAACAGTTGGAGCAAATCCTGTATTCAGAATGTGTTATTGTAAAAAGTCAGACAGAATGTTTGCTTTACTTTGGGTGTATCACAGGATCCCTCAAGCAGCATGTCAGCTGAGTGACCTGGACCAAGCTCCAACCATGTGGGTGTCAGGGAGAAAACAGGAGCACCTAAAGTAGAAGGCGGCAGTGGACTTTTGGCTTTGCCATCCCTGGAGATAGCAATCGGTTGGTGTTTTGTGACTCCTGGGCCTCTGTGACGGAATTGAGGAAAGCCTTCGGTGGCCCAAAAAAGCTTGTTAAATTGCTGACCTTTGTTAGTGATTTTGAAGTGATACCGGCAGGGACCTGAGCTGGAAAGTAAAAACAGAAAGGTGTTAATTTCAAATGTATATCTTCGTTAAGCAGAATTTATTTTTAAATCACTGATGTAGTTGTAGAACAGTAAGAAACATTAGCTCATAGTGGTACAAGTAGGCCAAGGGCATTCTAAAAGACTGGGTCTATTTATCTTCAAAACAGCAGGTCTTGTGGTGTATTCCTGGTATGTAGTAGTAAGCAACTACTTCAAATGTGGTCCAAGGAAAAGGGACAACCAGTTTTATGCATGCTCAAACATGCATTATGCATGTGGAAAGCAAAAGCTAGTATGTTTGATCTGATTCCACAAAAGAGCACAAATGGCTCAAAAAATGAGCACAAAGACCTAGTTTTTTAGCCATCACAATGAGGCACTTATGTGAAGTCTCCTTATGGTGGGAACTGCCAAAGAAGGGTGGATTCATCTCTGCCCTTCACATTCCTACTTTTACTATACTTTTAACTATTCCACAAATAGATGCTCAGGTCAAAAGTGCCTGAGAAGGAGTTTCCTGCATTTCAGACATTATTTGATACATACACCGATGAAGCATGATATTCAAAACATTATTACCACGGACATGTGAATATAAATAATTATCTTGTTAGAGGCACCTTCCAAGGAGTGGGATGTACAAGGTAAAAAGTGAACAGTCAGTTCTCGAAGCTGATGTGTTGGAAGCAGGAAACTGGGATTTAGGAAGAAATACAGTTATAACAAAATACATTTCAGGACTTGGTACCTACTTTTGCTTTTTATGAAGCAAAATATTTCACATTTAATGCAGTTTTCAATTTTGAACAGCATTTATTTGGTGTGTGGGCTGAGATTGACATGCAGACTCTCATGAGAGCCTGTGGAAGTACATGTACTGACGTACTGTTATATGACCCATGAAAAATCAGGTTGATGCATTACCATATTCTTAAAGTATGGAGGTTCACTTGGCATGTGGGTGCACTGCTAGAAACTTAAGTATTGATTGATATATGAAAATGGGGGAAGGTGCATGAAGTTATGGTGTACTATGTCCTATGCAGGAGACACAACATCAAGGAGATTAGTGACTGTTCAATGGTGGCAGGGGATAGTGTTAATAGTGTAGATAGCATTAGATGGTAGTCTGTAGATTGACATTAGAGGTGAAGTAGTGTGGGAGACAAGTAAAAACTAAACCAAAGATCAGATGGTGGAAGCTAAAGGAGGAAGACTGCTGAGTGAAATATATAGAAAAGAAAAAACAGATGTTGGATAGCAGTGAGGGGATGACACATTACTGGACAGAACAGCAGCTGTGGTTGGGAAAAAGGTACTTGGGTGGCATCTAGACAGAAGAAGGAAAACAAAATGACTTGGTGGTGGAGCAAGGAAGCTCAGGAAAGTATCATGAAGAAGAGATTAGTAAAAAGGATGTGGGACACACTGAGAGATGAAGAAAGTAGATGGAAGTACAAAAAGATGTGGTTAAAGGTGAAGAGAAAAATGGCAAAAGCTAAGGAAGAGGCATTCAATGAGTTTTAAGAGAAGCTGAAGCTTTTATGGCTGGCCAGGAGGAAGGATCGAGGAGGGAAAGATGCTAAGATGATAAAGGATGTACCATGTGCTGACATGTGTTAGGAGAGTATGTTGGTAAGGTGAAAAGAGTAAACTGAGAAACTGATGAAATAGGAAAATGTGTGTGTGTGTGTGTGTGTGTGTGTGTGTATGAGAGAGAGAGAGAGAGAGAGAGAGAGAGAGAGAGAGTGAGTGAGTCACGGTTGGAGAATGTGGAGAGAATGAACCAAGAAGTGCAAGGGATTAGTAAGGAAAATGTGAGACCGAGATAGGTGAGTTAGCAAAGGAGTTGTTTTTACCAGACTATTTAACAAAGGGTGGCACGGTGGTATAGTGTTTAACATTTCCACCTCATAGCAAGAAGGTCCTGGGCTCGAGTCATGGCCACAGGCACTTCTGTGTGGAGTGTGCATGGTTTCCTCATGCTTGCAGGGTATCCTCCAGGTGCCCTGGTTTCCTCCCAGTCCAAAGACATGTTACATTAGGCCAACTGGCTGCTTCGAATAGCCACTGGGTGTGAGTGTGATTGTGAATGATTGTGTGTGTTTGCCCTGCAATGGTCCAGCTCAGCCACACAGTCTTCACGCTCCTGCCATTGGGCAGACTCTACAGGAGCATCCAGACTCGCACCAGCAGATTCAGGGACAGTTTCTATCCACAAGCCATCAGGTTTCCGAACTGCTAATACCGGACAAATTGCACACAACATTTTGCACACTCATTGTGCACACTGTACATGTACACAATTAACTCTGCACTACAGCCACTTTAATATTTCTTTTTTGTATTCTGTATTTATCCTATTGTGTATATATTTTTTCAACTTTTTTTAATTTATATTTTTATTTCTTTCATTTATATAGTTTTTATTTTTACTTTATATTTTATCTAAATGTTATTTTTAGGTGCAATATTGAGGGGGCTCTGAGTCCAAGATTTTCATTGCATGTAATGATGTTCCATTGTTACCTGTATATGACAATAAAATTTTAAACTTGGTTCAGCAAATGAGCGAGAATGAGGGTTCAACAAAATCTTGTAAGGTGAGAGGATGCCTGAGGAGTGGAGAAGTGTTCTTGTACCAAATATCAAGAACAAGGGGGATGTGCAGAGCTGTTCAAAACAAAGAGGTATAAAGTTGATGAGACATTCCATGAAGTTATGGTCCATGAAGTTAAGTGTGGTGGAATCCAGAATGTGAGGAAAATGTGGTGATCTGTACACTAGCACAGATGCCAAACCAGCAAAGATGTCATATTGGCTTTGAGAATGTTGATGGAGAAGTACAGGGAGGTCAGAAGGAGCTGTGTTGCATGTTTGTTTACTTGAAAAAAGAGTATTACAGAGTGCCAAGAGAGGAGTTGTGGTATTGAAAGAGGAAAACAGGAGTATGTGAAGGTGTTACAGGATATGTATGAAAACAGTGTGACAGCAGTGAGTAGGACAGACAGACTGGACCTAAGTGGAGGAGGGATTGCATCAAGGATTGGCTCTGAGCCCTTTCTTGTTTTTAATGGTCATAGGACAGGTTAACCGACAAGGTCAGACAAGATGTATGTAGATGACATTGTGATCTGTAGTGTAAGCAGAGAACAGGTGGGAATGAGTCTGGATAGGTGGAGGTACGCACTGGAAAGAAGAGGAATGAAAGTCAATAGGAGTAAGACAAAGTACAAGTGCAGGAATGAAAGGGAAGGTAAAGAGAGAGTGCAAGCTGCATGGAGTATGTGATGAAGACAGATTAATTTTAACACTTGGAGTCAACTATACAGTGTAAGGGATAGTGTGGTAGAGAAGTGTGGTAGAGAAGTGAAGAAAAGGATATCTTAAGAACAGAATTTTTAAATAAAATATGCTTACTTATCATGTCACTTTGCTTTTTGCAAAATATAATAAACATCTCTTTTTCGCTGTACCTAAAGTGGGTTCCAAGGTCCAGATTGGGAGCAAAGGGCCGATCTGTGACGATGGTGGTGCCCTTTCCTGTGGCCCACAAGGGTATGGTGTGGGTTTGGCTGTCAAAAATTGTCAGCTGTAATTTGTCCTGGAAGGGCTGAACATCATCTAGATGTGCTACTAGTGTCAGTTCTAGCTGCCCCTCTGGGGGGATCTCTCCTTCTGATGGCTCCACATGCCACTTGGTGTTATTCATAGCCTGCCATCAAACAACAGTATATTAATATACGTATGTATAACATGATATTTAATGATTTATTTTATTACTACAGTGATCTCATAATCATAACAAACATATTTGTGAAGAATTTGCAATATGGTTACTGAGATCATGTTTGGCTTTATTGTAATTTTCACACAAACTGAAGTCATACTTGATGCCAGAAATAATGTGACACATTTCAATTCAGCTTTACTCCCTGTCAGATTAATCAATATGAAGGCTGATTATTAACTATAAAGCCGAGTCAGTTAGCCTAACCTTAGACTCATTTACGTGTATGTTTGGCTCTAGTCCATTTTGAAGTGATGAAGCCTACAAGTCACTTAAAAAGTTCCAAGCCTAACCCAGAAAGATTCAACATAGTCACCCTTAACTTTAAGGAAACCTTAAACCTTAGGAAGAAGGATGCATCCTGTGCCTCTAAATAGTCTTCATGGCATTAATAAGGCTTAAACCTTAGTACATTGTAACCCTCTCATGTAGACCTTTTCCAGCAACATTTTTAGGGTTGTTCCAAGCTTAAATGATGAAAAGCATTTACTTATATAGGCACTTCAAAATCTTCAAAGAGAGTAACTATTGTACAGAATAACTATTATACCGGTTTTCTGACTGTTTTCTGACTTTAAATCAAAGGAATAACACAAAAACAAATCAAGTTATTTGGTCTAATGTTGGGAAGCATGGTGGTGCAGTGGTTAGCACTGTCGCGTCACAAAAAAATTGTTCTGGGTTTCAACCTGACTGACCCTTTCTGTGCAGAGTTTGCATGTTCTCCCTGTGCCTGTGTGGGTGTGGGGCCGGTGGTGTAGTGGTTAGAGTGCTGGGCTCATTAGTTTGAATCCCTGTTAGACCCCCACCGTGCCAAGACCCCTGGGCAAGGTCTTAACCACAAGTGTGCCTCTGTCCACCCAGCAGTATAAATGGGTACCAGTAAGGTAGTAAGGTAGGAAGGTAACCTGCGATGCACCAGCATCCCATCCAGGAGGAGTTGAACACCTATTTACTTCACGCTAAGGAAAGCAGGGATAAGCTATGGCCTGATAAGCCAGTAGACTTGGGTGTAAAAGCCCAACATACTTTACCTACCTTATTGATTTTGTGCCTGTGTGGATTTCCTCTAGGAGTTTTGGCTTCCTCCCACAGTCCAAAGGAGGAGGCCAACTGGCTACTCTAAACTCTAAAAGTGTGGATGTGAATGTGAATGAATGTTTGTCTCTGGGAACTGCAATGGATGGGCAATCTGCACTAAGTGTACCTTGACTCTCACTCCAAGTTGGCTGGGATTAGGTACAGCTCCCCTACCAAAACAAATGACAAATAAACTGTATAGATAATTGGTAGATCATTTAATGTTTTCATTTCAAAAAACAGCCAATTTTTGTTTTCCTCTACCCATTCCATATGCTACAGGGAAAAAACCTGATCTGATTGGTCTGCTATCTTGAGAATAAAAATAATTATTCAGAGTGGATAATGTCTGAATCACAATGGTTTATTTGGAGCGTGCTTTAAATTGGAAAAATAATAAAAATCTCATGTTTAGTTTGTCTTTCTTGATTTTCCTCTAGTATATATAAAACACTTCAACAGTGCAATAATTTACTTTGGCTTTTAAAAAAGTAGGCTGATCAGACCAGCGGTATTATCAACAGAGCTGTCAGCTATCATACATAAATTACTGCACTGAGAATGGAACCACAACAAGCAGTGTTAAAGTGTTCCCGAACCAGAAAGCATGGTTCATCGGTGAGCACAGGTAAGAGCACAGCTTAAATGAGGATCAGCTTAGAGCACAGGATGATGCCTTCAAGTCAGGAGACCAGCAGGCTTACAAAGAGGTACGATGGGCCCTGCGAAGAGGCATCAAAAAGCTAAGCACAAATATAATAT
This sequence comes from Neosilurus mollespiculum, assembly GCA_030014195.1. Lineage (NCBI taxonomy): Eukaryota > Metazoa > Chordata > Actinopteri > Siluriformes > Plotosidae > Neosilurus > Neosilurus mollespiculum. The sequence goes on from JAQMYF010000004.1 coordinate 31,640,136, forward strand.
ACTGGACTTTCTTAGCAACAAACATCAAAACATCAGGATAGGGGACCACATCTCCTCTACTCTCACCATGAACACTGGAACACAACAGGTTTGTGTTCTCAGCCCCCTCCTCTTCTCTTTCTTCACACAAGACTGTTCCCCCATCCACACCAGCAACACCATTGTCAAATTCGCCGACCTTATAATAATAACCTGGACCTTAACATATCAGAGACAAAGGAGATGATAATGGACTTCAGGAGATCTAAACAAACTGAGCACTCCACCCTTTATAGTCCTTTAAGTCTCCTCAGACTTCAGAGAGCCAGTGGAATTATCAGGGACCAAACACACCCTGGACACCCACTTTTGTCCCCTCACACCTCAGGAAAAATGTACAGGATGCTAAAACAAAAACTAACAGACTGAAGGACAACTTTTACTCACAAGCTGTTAAACATGCAACTCCATCAATTGTTATATGTGAACTTTACATTTACAGTTGCAACATTTAGCAGATGCTTTTATCTAGAATGACTTACAGAAGTGCTTTAAAGTCACTATCAGTGAATATATTCTTGTACGGGTTTGTACAGAACACAGACTAATTATACCATCAGTCACAAACTCAGTGGGTAGGTGCTGGTTGCAGGGTTTTAATTTATTTATTTATTTTTGGTGTGTGTGTGTGTGTGTGTGTGTGTGTGTGTGTGTGTGTGTCACACACTTTAGTGATATGAGAAGAGAAGGATTAATCCAAGGCTTCGTGCAGTGTCTGAAGGAGAGATCACAGAGTTTTCCAAAGAGATTGCAACTTATAGGTATGTGTGTATATGTGTATGTAGGTATACGCACAAATATAGCTTAATGTAACCTTAGTTGTCTTTTGTGCACTTTTTTATAATTGCTGCTAAACAGAGAGCTGCTAAACTGATTTTCACTGTTCATGCAACAGTTGACAAAGATCTTTTTACTTTCTTTACTAGACCTAATAGCTTGCTCAAAGCACAGAGCTCACCTGACCTGCCTCATGGTTAATTTATGTAAATATAAACCATAGAAATATTGTTTTAGTTTGCTTTTCTTTGTTTCCAGGTTGTACATACTAAAACTCTTGAAGAGAGTTAAAGAGACACTGTAAAGAGAGGTAAAGCAACACCTGCTCTTACGTGCACTTAAGCTCACCTGCGTCTATCATGATAACTTAAAATAAACAAATAAATAAATAAATGAACCATAAAACAGTTAATTATCCAAAATGGATAAGGCTTGAAAAAAAGAGACTTACATACTCAAATACCACAAAAAAGAATTAAGAATAAAATTTTCCTAGCTTGTGGGATGTGGGGAAAAAAGTTGTGGAAGCAAAGGCATGATCGAATGACCTCTGCAAGCAGAAAGAATCAGGTAAAACCAGCAGGTAATGTTTTGAGTTTCACCTGTGTGTAATTACAGGCCCCTACTTATGTGTGTTTTTCATGAGCTGACAGAGAAAAAGTCTGATAACAAGAGTGAGATAGCTGCAAGCAGTCATGTGTCTGTGTGTGAAGAGTATTCAGTGAATGTTTAAGGCATCGAGTTTGTCCCCGAGTGAGACAACAGAAATAAAAAGGCAATTGAAAAGTGCCTAGACTGAGTCAATAGTAAAAGTGAGTAAACCGAATAAACAATCTGCCTGTCTCTGAGTTTTCAGTATGTCAAACTTGGGAATTAATACACTATTATAAAGAAAAAGTATATGTATTACTTTTGCGATATATAGGCTTTGATTAAAACAGATGTACCATTTGTGCCAAGAAGCGTGCTGGAATGGGAGACTGGTTGAATAACTGCAACGTCCTTGGAGTGTCAGTGAGCACTGGAATGGTGCCAAACTGCAGCTCAGTGGCAGAGAAGGAGACAGCTGGACCCTGACCAATGCAGGAGAGGAGCAACTTCTGTGGGAGACAGAGAGGAACTGGAGTAGCATGAGGTTATGGATGAAAACTAATTGCTCTCTCCATGTTTGAGAAGCATTAATAAAGATAATGAAAGGCACTAGAAACCGAAAATTACAGCTGAAATTCAATTTGAAGTTCTACTAAAATAATAAAATATACTGCATTCACACTGGTCAAGTTTCTTTTCCTGTATCAGTTACTCACACATGTATACTCCACCGATCTAAAAATAAACACTGAAGTAACTGGATATGCTTAAGCGGCCATCTTGCGAGCCCCAAATCATTGCCTGCTGTGGTCCCCTGCTGGTCTAAACAACCATAATTTCCCTCTGTATTTTTATTGTTGTACAACTGTTTCTTACATTTTATTATGCCATCTTGTGCAGCAATTAACTGTACATACAGAAAAGGAACTGAAAATGGAAAAACATTTCATAAGTAAGAAGGATTTATAATGTATTTAATGCCATTTATGCCAAAATGTCCTGTAATGTCCCACGTGTGAGAAAAACCAAAATACCTTTTATATAGTCTGTTACTGGTAATAAATAGCCAATAATACTCAATATTATTATATATTTTATGTTATTAAAATATACTTTCCCTATGCCAAGTAATTCAGTTATTAGGCAAATGAACATTTTTATATAAAATCATTTGCATAAAGGAATATATATATAGATGTGCACGGCGCTATTTGTGTACGAAGTAATAATTATACATTTGTTTCATATATATTAAATTTTACATATATACATATAAACATATATACTAAATATGTACATATATATTAACACACACACACACACACACACACACACACACACACACACACACACACATATATATATATATATATATATATAT
>JAQMYF010000004.1:31672373-31686061 GCA_030014195.1 Neosilurus mollespiculum
GCTCTACTTCGACGTATCGAGCACTGTTCCACGGAAAATCGACTCAAGATCTTATATATATATATATATATATATATCTTCAAAGTAACAGGAGAGTTTGGAAGGCTTTCCTTTTATTTTATTTTAAGTATTATACACCAAGCATACCTCAGTAAATCATGTCACACAGCTGCATCGAAGGAGGTACAAGTATGCAGTATGCAGATTATTGAGGTTTTAGTAAAAAATTTTAAATAGACAAATGTGATCATATAATTCAAACTCAGGGTCAAGGAAAAAGCAGATATCATTCACAAGAACACTAGGGCGGAGACTAGGCTTAAAATAAAAAAAAAAAAAACAAAACAATGTTTTTGACAAAGCAGGTCATACATAGTAAAGGCAAAACCCTATAACAAGACTTTGTAATGACTGGCAATAACAGACAGAACAATACTTTGAGAGGTGCATACACAGTCCTCATACGGTGCTGGTGATCAGGTATGAGTATAGGTAGGTGTGCTGTGAGCATGTTATGCATGAGTCAAAATTCAGATGACTGTGAGTGGTGCACTGGATGATGGGAAATGAGTGAGAGCAGACTTAAAGAAAGAGAGTTGTGTGACATTGTTGCTCAGGTTCATACCCCTCCAAATCCACTAAATACTCCATTCCCCCGCTCCTCTACCAAGAATCTAGCAGTGGTCTTACTGTATAAGTTGGTTGTTCATTAATGTTACAAGGCCCTTGGGGGGTCTGGTGATGCACAAATTGAGCTGTGATACAACGGACAACAGGAACATGGAAGTGTGAGGGGGAAGAGCGTGCTGGTAGGTACCCTTTAACATATACCCATTTAACATAATTCAGCCGCATGTGTCATGACAAACAAAAATTTCCAATCAACGATCTTAGCAATTTTGTCATTATTTGTTGCCATATGTGCTAAAGTGTTGATTTCAGCTTGGTCCTGCTTAAGCATACAAAAATGAAAATATAGTAATTTTAATAACGTAAATAAAATACAGGGTGGAGGGGATTCAGTGCCCCATGGTCCTTTGAGCTAATTTGTCAGGGGTGTCAACCCCAGAAGGGTCCCCCAAGGCAAACTGGTCTCAGGGGGAAAATTGGTGCAAAGACCATAGTGGGGCAAAAAAAAAACAAAGGTGGGGGCCATAGTGGGTGGCAAACAAAGGTGGGGGCCTGGGCATGCTGTTACCTTTGGGCCACAAATTGGCTCTAGAGATGCGAAATGTCACATCACTGTCATGGAAGGAGCCTGAGTTAGTGTATGAGGTGGAGCGGTACCTTTATGAACAGTGTGGGCTCTGGAACCAAACTCCAAGAGAGGGACTGGAATCTCTTATACTCTGGAGTTGCCCAGGGGAGAGGTGCTGGGCAGGTGTAGAAATACTTATAAGCCTCTTGCTAAGTGGCTTGGTGTCCTCCTCATTGAGCAAAAGGGGTGCTTCTTTGACTGCAAGTTGTATGAGGTAAGATTCTGACTGTTGTTTGTGCTTATGCACAAAGGAGCAGTTCAGATTACTCAGCCTTTTTGGAGTCTCTGGGTGGTGTTCTGGAAGAAGTGCCACCTGGGGACTCCATTGGTCTCCTTGGAGACTTCAACACCCACATGGGCAATGACAGACTGGAAACTACATGGTCTGGTATTATCCTTCTATGCTACTCATGGACTGAAAAAGGAGGCTTTTTAGGCTTGTTTGTCACAGAGGTTTTGAAGGAAATATTAAATTTATTTTAATAACTTTAGGAAAGGGAGAACTAGTAGGAACTTGTTTTGTTATATTCTTCAATATTAAATGTAACTAAGTAATCAGTATCATTCACTATACTTCTGTTATCTACTGTATATTACTTATCTGTCAGGGTTGCAGAGGAGCTGATGCCAATCCCAGGTGAATACAATAAGACAAGGATACACACCCTGAAAAAGTTATCAGATAATTAAGTGCTAAACCGGGAAACATCAAGCCGACAGTTAGCCATCTGTCAACAATGGGATGTGGGTTAAAACTCATTCACAGCTGATTTACCATGTCGGATCCATGGCAGGTCTGTTGATGAAGGTTATCACTTTAATCAGCTGTTCTGGTTAGCAAATAAGATCATGAATCAGCGTGGATGACTACACCAGTGACTGATTCTGATTAGTTATCTCCCCAGTGAAAAGTAGCTATACGAGACCATCTGAAATGAACGAGCGAGTTACGGGAAAATGATAAGCAAACACTGCTTTGTTTACAGTTTTAATCTCTGCAGTCATTGGTCTACCATTGACTCTCTTGAATGACAAATACATAATTATCTGATTGCTGAAGGAAAGGTGGATGTCACTGATTAGTCTGCGAGATGGAATGTCAAATCAATTTATTCAACCTCTGAATGAGTTTGGAAATATGCTTGCTCGCATGCATAACTACTATAATGGAGCAGGTGGTCTGATCACTGTCAGTTAAATAGGGGAAAAAATAAACCATTGTTTCCACATAAGGTGGTACGATGGTGCAGTGGTTAGCACATCTGCCTCACAGCAAGAAGGTCCAAGGTTCGATTCCTGTTCTCGGTGGGTTTTCTCTGGGTACTCCGGTTTCCTCTCACAGTCCAAAAACATGCATAGCAGGCTAATTTGCTGTTCCAAATCACCCCTAGGTGTGAGTGTGTGTGTGAATGTTTGTATGTGTGTTGACTCTGCAATGTCCTGGCGAGCTGTTCAGGGGATACCCCATCTTTGCCCAGATTGTCCTAAGATAGGCTCCAGCCTCACAACCATTCACACTCAAAGACACACTGAGAGGCAAGTAGTCTGCCGTGCAGGTCTTTAGACTGTGGGAGGAAAGCAGAATACCTAGAGGAAACCAAGGCAGGCATGGGGAAAACATAAAAACTCCTTAAATGTATTACACATTATTGATTAGTAAATAAAAATGTGTAAACTGCTATTGCATATATGGAATAAAGTGTACATACCATTTTTATAAGAGGAACCAGGTTAATTCAAGAAAAGGACACCCCAACAGCTCAGTTATCACACCACCACAGTGCTGATTATGTACTGGACCACTGAAAAAAAATGACAGAAGTGTTACAAAACAATTGTGAGCTGTAGGTGAAAACAAGGTGTGAATCGGTTGTAATGAGGTTGTTTGGAAAGTGTTCAAGAAAGGTTGCAAAACGTCACAACACGTCAGTTACAAGGCAGCTAGACAGTGATACACGGATATGAGAACTGCCATCAAATTTTCAAACAATTTGCAAATCTCAAGGTTTATAGTGGTCAGTTCAGGTTGACAACTAACAACACCATGGTGTCACGACAATGTCACGGGGGTCCAACATGGTTTGGACTGCCCTAAACAATGTCAACTTGTTGTACTTCTGACATACTATTTAAGGAATCTCCTGTGCTTATTAAAAGATGGCCAGCTACAGTGGAGATGATGCCCAGCAGTGCTTTGACAAAAAGCCATTTCAACTTGATTTGAAAATGGTTAATGAGCACAAATAAAGTTAATGAGCCCATGTAAAGTCATCAAATGCAACACAGGCTTTTCTAAAAACATGAGATCAGTGACGAGTCTCAGACCTGTGATTCCATTAATCCAATAAGGTGTATCGATTATTTCTTAAAATCATGTATGAATATCATGTATGACAGAATGATCTGGTCACCATAAGGAGCTCAATATTATCATATTGTAAATTTACCTGTTGGGACCCAGACACTGTGTGGAAAAAAGGTACGCTGAACAAGTTGGAAAAAAAAGGGGTGCAACTTAAATTGTGCCCTGTGAGGACTGCTGTTTAATGTCACGCTGCCCTTGCTTTAGCTCTCCTCGCCCACTCTCTCATTAAAGTACTCCCACGCTGTATGAAGTTTCTTGCCAGACTGTTAAAACCCTTCACATATCACATATTAAATAAACTGGAGATAAGTCTTAGAGTTGGCACTTCAGTGTATATTGCATATAAATTAAAACTGACAAATTCATGCAGAAAGAAAGACACAAATGTTATACATGAGACTTTTATATTTACGTCTAACACATATTTGTAACCAAAATCTAATTATTCTTATTTTATGCTGGGTTTTAGACAGCTATAACAGTAAAATGTCACCATTATTAAAACAATAATTTTGTTTGTAAACTGCAGTAGTATGTTATTTTTAATATAAACATGTATGAAGTTTTTTATTTGGACCTTTATGACATCTTCTCTCTATGAAGCTGCTCTGGGCAGATGCCCTTGAGATAATATACCCAGGAAATACCCTGGCTATGACCCTCTGTGCATGGACTGGAGTTGATAAGCTTTCCTGTGCAGGAGGATGTGATGTGTTTTCTTGGAGGGAATGGTGTCCATACCCTTCGTGGTGAAGGCAGGGTTGTCCACTTGGCAAAAAAAGACTGTAGTCTCCATGAAGACGTTTTTGAAGGGGATGGAGACCTATTAAAATTCAAATTCAAATTTATTTTTTCACATACAAAATCATACACAGTATAAAATGTAGTGAAATGCTTGTTACGACTGTCCTATATTTGAAGAATAAAAACTATCAATATCAAGAAGAAAAAAATATATCAATTACAATAACTATTTAAAAGACACCAATAGTTAAAAGTTGAATATAAATATTAAAATATAAAATATAAATGTAGTGACGATAAAGAAACGTCATGTAAAGTGTCGGTGCAGTATGCACACGAAGATGTCCAGTGAGTGTGATTGTTGTGTGTGCAGAGTAGTGCAAGGTGTACAGGGAGTGCAATTCATGTGTGCAACAATCAGCTGAGGTAGAAAGTAATGATCATGTGTAGGGTTGGTCTACGAAGTCCAGGTCGGGAAGCTCGATACGGATGGTACGCTCTGCTGATTGCACGACCCTCTGGAGAGCTAGGTGCCAGTGCAAATGCCTATGGGACCCGAGCTTCGGGAGGTGTACATTTTACATGCAGATTGAACACAATCTCCTCCAGTGGAGGAGGATAGAGTCAATTCACTTCACACCTCAGCTAATTGGCAGGGCTCAAAATAGACCTCCATGCTAACTTTGGTGCCTGCTTGGGAAATCACTTACACTGGTATTACATCTTTTCCCACAGTGAAGTCTGGATGGTCTGTCTAAAGCAAAGATTTAGTAACATTAACAGGAGTTGGAGTAAACCAAAATATAGAAGATAAATTCAGTGTATACGATTCTCGATTCCGCTGTTCCTATTTTATAGCCAGAAGACTGAAAAATTCTTCAATGTATACATATCCATACATCCTTTATTGATACCATTTATCTGTCAGGGTCACAGGGGGTTGCTGATCTCTGGCAAGATACGGGTTACAGCCTGAAGAGATGCCTATCTATTGCAGGACTAACACAGAAATAACAAAACATTCACTCCTATAGGCAATTTAAAGTAGCAGTTGAACTAATATGCATGTATTTGTACTGTAGGAGAAGACCAAATTACCTCCACAGGAAACCCATGCAAGCATGGGGAGAACTTGTAAACTCCACAGAGAAAAGTCCCAGTGGACTCTGAGACTGGAACTGAGAACCATTTTGCTGTGAGGCAACATTGATAACCACTGAGCCTCCACGCTGCCAATATCTGTTTATTTCATTTTGTGTTAAAATAAACAGTAAGGATGGAAATAGGCAAATAAAATTCCTGAACATGACACATATGCACACTGGCCCTGATTAATAAAAACAAATATTCAACATAAGACTGGATATACTGCCATTTCCACACAAATTTCACAAATTTTGTTCATAAAGTGGATTTGAGCGGTGGGTATGATCAAATCCACTTGATGTACTCAGGTTTTTGCGTAATTGTGGAAGCACAGAGGAGCACAGTAAATCTGTATGAGTCCGAGAATTATTATTAGTAGCATATACAATGAAATAAATGTGGAAACAATAAAAAAGACTGTATAAAAAAATTCAGTTTAACCTGTAACCTAAATAATTCACATTGACTCAGTGTCAACCAAATTGTCTGATTGATTACTTCAATTTTAAAATTGATCCAACATTTTATTTCTTTCCTTTGCACAGCCATTAATCACTGAAAACATGCAGTGCATGGAAAATTATTATAGTCTATTTTGTATAAGCCTACATCGACAATGTGGTACACAAGAATAACATAAATAGATATTAATAAATTGTTTACAGTTCACGGGTTTAACAGGTTTTTGGTGTAAAATTAATCTAACTTAATTTTGACATAGTTGTTAGGTTAAACTACTTTTCACCAGACTTGGGGAGTAACAGATTACCTGTAACAGGGTAACATTACGAAAAAAAGTAAAAAACTATAACTGCCTTACAGTACAGAAAAATAGATGTAATTAGATCACCGGTACATTTTGTGAAATAGAGATTATTGTTAATAGATTACATTTTGTTATCTATTTTTCAGTCTGCTAAGTAAAAATAATTTATTCAATTTGATTTTTGCTTTCATTTCAAAGACAGAGAAGCTTCTCCTTTGTATTACTAATATATGTATATACTAATCGTAAAAAGTCAGGAGGCATGGAGAATATTTAGGGGCGTGGTATGTAAATATAACTGTTTTTTAAGCCACCACATTTACACTGTGATTGGTGAAGTATGAAGTTCTTCATTAATCATTTTTTGGGTGGACCCAATAAAAACATTTACAATGTTTAGGAAAGCAGTAGAAACCGATAAGGATGTGATTTGGTCTCTATAGACGCACAGGACGTGGTTGAACTTAGGACCTGATAAGAACTTAATAAGGCCACAGTAACAATGGCAAACCTTATACCTAGTAGGGACTTTATTGGTGTAGTACAAGTGTGGCACTGGGATGTTGAATGTAGATGTGGACACCAGAAAACTTGCAGAATGAACAAAAAAATCACGGGGTGTGGTGCAGTATTTATAAGGACGGAACGAACACAGTGAGGATTTGATAAGTGTGAGGTGAGTTCAGATTGGTTGTAGTAAGAACCCTCTGGACATAGTACATGTATAATCGAATACATGGTAAAATGAATTAGGTGGAGTTAGATGTAGTGAGACCATTGACATGGATAAACTAAGGGCATTTTTCCATTTTGACCCCATCACCACTGAGTTCATCGAAATATTCAGAATACAGTGCGGTCTTCATGGCCTTCTTCTGACTTTGATGGGGGCTTAGTTTGATTAATGAGGGCCACTGTGTGTGTGTGTGTGTGTGTGTGTGTGTGTACAGCTACTTGCAAAATTATTCATTTCTTTCTGCATTTTTCCTATTTTTTTTAAATGTGAAATGAAAATAGATATTTGTTTGTGTGCATGTGTGTGTGTGGGTTTATCAGTCAATTTACACAACATGCCATTAACCTTAAAGATGCAAAATATTTGTTATTGTGAAGCAACCAAGAAATAGTGCAAAAATACAGAAGAGTTGCGCGAGCATAACTAAACCCCAGGGATTTTTGTTCATTCTACAAAGCAAAGTTCCTCCAGTTCCTTCAAGAGTTTCTCATCCTCAATAATTTGCCTGTATATAGTACCATCGATCATTCCCTCAATTTTGACAAGTTTCCCAGTCTCTGCAAATGAAAAACTTCCCCACAGTATAATACTGCCACCACCATTCTTTACTGTTCTTGGATTGATGAGACGTGGGGTTTGTGCCAGACATAGCATTTTGAATTAATGGACAAAAGGTAAAATTTTAGTCTCATCTAGCCAATAGACATTCCTCCATATGTATGGGGAGTTTCCCCACATACCTTCTGTCGTACTCTAAATGTGAGCTCTGTGTGAATTCTAAAGGTAACTGGTAGCACAAGATCTTATTTAGGGGATTCATAGCAAAGCAGGTAAATATATATGAAAAGTTTGTTTTCAAAAAACGATAAGTGGCATTGTGTTAATTATGAGAAAAACTACTCTTTCAATTGCTTTATTTTAATCAAATATGTTTTTATCATAATTAAAACAGTTGGACTTATCTGTTTTTGCAAACAAATTCTTCATATGCAAACACCAATTTTATTTTGTTTTAGTTATTTATTTATTTTTTTCATTTTACTTCAACAGTTTGGACTATTTTGTGTAGGTTCATTAAATAAAATCTTAGAATAAATCCACTTAGGTTATAGATTGTAAAAGCAACTAAATAAAGAGGGTGAACATTTTTGCAAGCCACTGTAGCTGGTGAACTGCAGTGAGGTGTTGCATGCTGCCCAGTGGTGCATTGAAGGAAATTTGCTTTCATGAGGAGCAGGAAATGCACAGAACAAAAGATCACAGTGGAAATACCCCAATTCATTGTTATACAGCATGAACCATGCTATCATCCCACATGAACGCAGAGGCCGGTACCCAAACCTCAAAGAAAAAGAGAAAGTGAAATATCATGATGATGTTTGTATAGTGGCGCTCAGTGGTAAATACCAAGCTCATGAGTAAAGGACTTTACAACTTCATACAACCTGAAGTCATCTGCCTGACCACTGTTACCATCTCAGTTGTACTGATCACTCCTGGTGTGGCGTTAAACTGCAGGTAGCAAGAGGTGTGTCTGTAGGTATAAATTCGCTAAAATACCTATTAAAGTTGAAAACGTAATAGAAACCAGAAAGTTTGTCTTTGAATTAATACTGTAACATTTTCAAGTACTGTAGTGGCATGTCAAAATTTTTAGGTACTGTATTGATTTTGTTGTTTCCCAAAAGTTGGTTGAATTAGTATAAATGTAATGGGGTTTGGCAATACTTTGTTATTGCACAGGCACTTCTTAAAGCTGAAGAAGTAGAGTTTGTAGTCCCGTTTAATTAAAAATAACAAAATATTATTAATAATAATTATTATTATTGCACTACATTCAATAAATCTGTCATCTGTGGATGTGAGTTTGTGTTTAACACCTCTGAGGTTTGGGTAACCAGTTAGTAACAGGCAGAATCTCTGTGTAGGATGTCTTGCAAGGTACTTCACGGTTGATTGTGCTCTCAGCTGTGCAGTGCCATGAAGTGTGTACATCATGACCGAGCCATCAGGGAAGGAGAAAAACACGGAGCCCTGGACCAAACATAGAAACACATTCACACTCAGTATTTTGTGTTCAGCTCCATGTAAATTATGATCTTTTTTGAAGGAGGAAGTGCGGTATTTTAGATAGTTTTTCATGAAATTTTTAGTGAATTCCCTACAATATTCACCCTCAAGACAATAAACATCTATGATAATCGCACAGAGAGTGATTGGCAGTTGGGAGAACAATGCAGGAGCGAGAGGGGATTAACATATAAACTACAACAATACATAAAATATGTGCACAGGACTGCGATGGCCTGGCAAGCTGTCCAGGGTGTACCCCGCCCTCGCCCAGAGTCGGCTGAGATGGGCGCCAGCCTCCCCGCGACCCTAATTAGGATTAAGCGGTTCAGAAATGAATGAATGTGCACAGGAGAAGAACAAATTAAACATCTACCATGTACATAAGTATTTAATCTGTATAGACAGAGAGTGTGAATATACAGTAATCATATCATGGTAAAACAAACTATTATTAAATCATGTACTTGCAGGCAAATTGATCTGTAAACAGTAAAAAAATTGAATGAAAAGTAATGCTTATTTCCCTTTTTACAGTAGGAGTGTCAGCTATAAGCATATGGTTCTCCTTCTTCTTCACAAACAATAAAAAATAAAAATAAAGAATCAGCATTGAAATGTATAAATTGTTTTGTTGTTTTTTTGTACATGTTTTTCCCTACTCTGAACAAATATCTGTTGAATAGAATCAGGAACTGTGCTAAAGGGTCTATTATGTGATGAGTTAAATAAGAAATGTTAATCAGAATGCTGAACCATGGACTCATGTCTGATACAAATTCTTTACCATACACATGAAGGTGGATGTGAACGCATGTATGTATATATGCACCTAGCCCCCATGTCTACTGTATTTTGCATCATAATATGGTATGTGGTTTGGTAATGGTGGTCCACTGATTCAAAGGACAAGTAGTTCTGGTCCATTGTGACCTTCACACCATGGCAGGAGCCTTACAGCATCAGTAGGGGCACATAGCAACCAAACAATTCAGCTGCGCCTCCTGGCTGAATGGGGCCATGCGGACCTCTACCACACACTTTCCTCCTACAACCCTGAGCATCACCTCCTTATTTCGATTCAGTGATAGGACCTGAATAATATACATACTGGAGTGAGTCCACACACTGTGAAGCGAGACAAATGGTCTATGAAATTGGTTTGAGTGTATGTGCATGTGTGTAAAATGCACCATATCAGTTCATGTACAACAACTGTGTGTGTGTGTGTGTGTGTGTGTGTGTGTGTGTATGTGTCTGTGTGTGTGTATGTGTGTGTGTGTGTGGGTGTGTCCTACCTTGGTGTTTAGTAGAGTCTGTGCAGAGGGTGTAAATAAGAGAGAGAAAGTCACTGAAGACAAGCTTTTGTTGATCAGGGGGATGAGCTTTTTGCTCCTCTGGCCCACCTGCAGAGTTCCCAGCTTTACAGTCTTTTGTTTTGGATTCACTAAGTCAATCTAGGAAAACCAGAACCTGATGAGAACACAATTCTAAAAAAAACATCTAAGCAGATAGAAAATGTAAGATGACATGCAGGACACGGACCCTACATCATATTTTTTTCTTTCTCATCTTCATCTCAATTCCTCACCCCATGATCTCCTGAACAGCTTATAATAAATGAATGAATGAATGAATAAATAAATAAAAAGCTCTGTGCAAGCTATCCAGGGTCTACTCTGCCCTCACCCAGAGTTAGCTGATATGGGCGTCAGCCTCCCCGCAACCTTAATTAGGATTAAGTGGTTCAGAAAATGAATGAATGAATAAATATAAACAAACCCACCTTTTTTCATGGTAGCACACTGCTTCTCAGGCATAGAACATGGCAGGAACCTAACTGCTTCCACCAGGGGGCAGAAAATCAGGCATGAAGCTCACTTTCAGAAAAGGGGTGTTGGAGAATAAACAGCTCAAACTATAATAAATCAAGAGGAAACATATTACAATCAGGAAAAATACATGAGTAATTACTTATGCATAATAAACACCACCACCTGATATCTCTGTCTCCTTTGTTGCTGATAAACAGTGTGCATTTGGCAGGCACCATTCCAGCAGAGTAAATGTCTTTCCAAAGTTGTACTTGTGGAAGGAAAACTCCAGGCCGAGGCTGGTGGTAGAACAAAGCAGAGTGCAGTGAAAGACTGGACCATCCTTTACCTACAGAACAGTATGAATAAAATCATTAGTCATAAATCATTTGCCAAGTCATTAATTCCTTCATTACAGGTAAATATGAATTACGCTACCTAAGGCTGGATACATTTTTTTCCCGGTTTCTCATCAGCATCCGCACCTGGAAATTGGTGCTGCATTTTTTTTTTTTTTTTTTTTAAACCATGCTAAAAGCCTTGTAAAATGCCTCAGACAAGGCATAATGACACAGAAAGCGATTCCCTGTAAGATGCTGTGATTGTGATTGTAAGATTGGTTTAGTTCTGCTTGAAATGGTTCTATTTTCTGAAGATTTCTGGAACTGCGAGGCTGCTGTTCTATAGACAGTGTTCAGAGTTTCAGAGTTTAATACATGTTAAATGCTCATCTAGGGTGGATTACATAGCTTCAGTCACTTTACCTACATTTAGCTTTAAAAGCTTCTGGGCTTCAACAGTCATCTCATTTCTCTTTTAAAAAATAAAATAAAAATAAAAATAACAACTCACGTGCTGCATTTAGGTTATCGAAAAATTCTGATGAGAAACCAAGACTTTTAAAAAAAAAATGTTATCCAGCTTAAGCCTGCAAAAAATGTAAGACACTCCATAAATAGTTATGTCAGGTGTGTAACATTTTAGTACCATTAACTCTATACAAATTATAAGAAAACTGGTATACTTTTTTATTTTTAACTGGAAAAAATCTATTTGATCCGTCAAAGTACAAAATATCACTAAAAAGTTATAATTTATTTTAAATCACTGTACCACACAAAAAGTACTTAAACACTAGATAAAGAGAAACAGAAAAGATGCTGTCACTGAGAAGCCCATATCTTTGAGGTCACACTCTGCAGGGGGAAGAGGCTGAGAATGCAATGGTTATGTTTTCCTACTGGCACCACAGCTGTTATGGAATCCACCTGCAGGTGGCAGTGCAGGTCTTTAGGTCCTGTTATCTCCTGCTGCACCTCCACATTGAACCTCCCTGGGCTGGACATCAAAAAGACCCACATGAATTTGCTTCTCAGCTCCACCTGTTCAAAAGAAGAGAATTAAATATATATATAAATGTTGTATTCCTCAAAAACTCCAAGTCTAATAAACTGCTACCTCAAATAATTCATGGCTGCATCCAAAAATCTGCACTACATCAGTTGTTGTGCCGTGAATTGCACCAATCGCCAGTTTAAGGGCTGTGCGCATGAATTCTTTCTTTTACCTGTTGATTTGCAAAAGCGAATAGCCTGGTTGAAGGCTTTGAAATGTTTAAGATATGGAAAAACATCAGAATCTTGGAAACATAGTGGTCACAAACGTGTATGCAGTATCAGGTGAGAGATAAAGGTGGGTTAGTTCCAAACATGGTCATTTGGCCACACACCCCTTTCTCGTAGCTGCATTGAATTCCTTCCTAGCTGCACTCATTCCTTTTCTTATCTTCAGGACCCAGAGCTCACAAATAATGTGAATAAGATTTAATATTTCCAATCATATTAAAAAAATAATAACACAAATTAAAATTAACTCTAATGAATACAAGTGAAAAGTATGTCAATTAGATCTATACTGAATTTGTATACATGACAGCCTGGCAGATGCACCAAGCTAGGGGGTTTGCCTACCAGTAAATGCACTGGGATGTACAAATATTTCAAAAACAAAACAAGTTTTAAGTTTAAATACCATCCAAAACCTGGCCAGGGTGGGGCATCCCCCTGCTGAATTACTGCTAAGATTTTGGCCTTTTCTTCTGAAGCTTATGGTTCATGCCATTCTGATGTTTCATAAGTTGATACCGGATCATTACTACTATCATCACCATAAGCATTATCATCACCATCAGCATTGAATTTTTCTTTCTACTGTTCTGTGATAAATCTGTTGTGGGTTCAATGCATGTTCTTCTAATTATACAAATGTTTCTTCACTTATAATGTCTGTAATATTAAAATCTTGTTTTCCATTTTACTGTCAAATGTTATTTTTAAACAGCAATGATACAAAACTCATTACACTGATGAGCATGATATTTTTAAGAAAGATAATCAGTATCCTAGAGAGGTGAATTTTGAAATATCAAGATTTTTTTAAAATATCAAATTATTTGTCCTGGTGTAGCTTCCTAAATTTGTGTAACAATTTGCAAAATAAAAATTAATTTTTTTCTTATGATGCCATAAAATAACAAATTGGCCCAGAAGTCCATATTTGAAAAGCATTTTAGTATTTATATATGTGCCAGAAATAAATACCAAATTTGAGCTTCACACTTGAATTCATTGCTGAGATATTCTTTTAAATATAAGAGATAGAAGAACTTGTGTGGGTGTGTGTGTGCGACTGCTGGGGTGAATGGGGGGGTGAGAAGAGGTGTGTGTGTGTATGTGTGTGTGTGTATGGGGAGTGGGAGGGACTGTGCACTTGTGGGGGGGGCCGGGGTG
>JAQMYF010000004.1:31761122-31771822 GCA_030014195.1 Neosilurus mollespiculum
ATCCTCTTTGCCGCGCTGCGTTCATGCTGCGCGCTGTGGGGGCGATGCCCTCCCCCCGCTCTGACATCAGAGCTCACCACACACACACACACACACACACACACCTCTAAAACACCCTGCAGTTGCCTCTGGTGCTTTGCAAGACATGTGAATTAAAAACACCTTCGGATCAGTAATCCAGCACCCTACCACCACCATTATTATTATTATCCATCCATCCAATTTCTGAACTGCTGAATCCTA
Organism: Neosilurus mollespiculum; assembly: GCA_030014195.1. Classification (NCBI taxonomy): domain Eukaryota; kingdom Metazoa; phylum Chordata; class Actinopteri; order Siluriformes; family Plotosidae; genus Neosilurus; species Neosilurus mollespiculum. The sequence continues at coordinate 31,761,366 of JAQMYF010000004.1, forward strand.
ATTAGGGTCACGGGGAGGCTGGTGCCCATCTCAGCCCACTCTGGGCGAGGGCAGAGTACACCCTGGACAGCTCGCTATGGCCATCGCAGGCCAGAAACACGCTGATGACTATGCAGCCTACTCTTGACAAAAATCAGCAAAAAAAAAAATTACATGCCTCTCACCACAGACAGTGAGAGACATGTCTGGCCTTTGATAACCCAGTTATCTGCACTGGGGGGACAGCAGTGACTTCCCGTTGATAGCAGGGCTTGAACCCCCAACCTTGGAATCAGTAATCCAGCACCCTTCCACCGGGCTATTACCTATTATTATTATTATTATTATTATTTTATTATTATTAATAATTATAATAATAATAATAATAATAATAATAATGATAATATAATAATAATAATAATAATAATAGTTGTTTTTGGTAATTTGCACACCCTGTTGGCATATTGGGTTTTCGAGGTGTAAAGTGGTGGATACAAGATGTCTTTTTTTTTTTTTTCTTATGTGCACATGTTTATCCATATGTCCTTTCTATAGATTCTATGTGAATTTTTATAGAATACTTGCATTAGTAGCAAGTTATATTAAGAACGCAGAGAACATAAATGTAACAAATTACGACAATATCAGTGCATCACCTAAAAAAATGGTATTGTGGTATGAATGGTTGCATTGACGTGATTGCAGAATATGGTACGGAATGATTAATTCATTAATTTTCTGAACCGCTTGATCCTAATTAGCGTTGCGGGGAGGCTGGCATCCATCTCAGCTGACTCTTCACGAGGTCAGAGTACATCCTGGACAGCTCGCCAAGCCAACACAGGAAATGATTATAGCTCCTTACTAATTTGGAATGTCCTCCACCTATTCCACAACGATTTGAAAAACCCTGCAGGCAATATCAGAGGCTCTTGGCAAAATGTACAACATTGCTGCATGACTGTTTTTCACTTAGTAATTTGCCATACTGCTTACTCCTACTAGGGTCACGGGGAGGCTGGAGCCGACTATGGGTCGAAGGCAGGGTACACCCTGAACAATTTGACAGATCATTACAGGGCAAAACACACACAACTATTCACACTTACAAATAGAGGATTTGGAACAGCCAGTTAGCCCAATCCGCATGTTTTTTGATTGTGGAAGGAAACCAGAGTACCCGGAGGAAACCCACACAAACTCCACACAGTAACACCAGAGCCTGATATCACTATTTCATATATTTATTTATTTATTTATGTTTGCAATTTTTTTTTTTCAAGTTATCTGGGTTGCAGAGGCAAGTTATTTTACCTTTACTTGCTTTTATTGTCCTTTTGGACCTTTGAAGCAGTGTTTGACCAGAAGACAATAAATCTATTAGCTCTGTCAGTGTAGTTGGCTAAAGTTATTAACCAGTTCACTTGCTGTGTTAACACTGGCAGATTTCACAAAAGAGTAAAGAGAAAAAAAGTAATTAGTATTGTGATTCTGACAAATTGAGGTTAGTATTGTTTGTCTCTATTCAGTGTTCCAGTTGAAGGAAGGTGGAAGTCAGTTTCATAATGTTCACTCTGGCATTACTATAATACTTTACTGAAGAATGTTCATTGTTATACTTTTTCAATATTTTTTGAAAAAAAAAACCTTTTTTTCCCCTCAGGAAATACAAATACCCACAATCACTGCACTGTTTCTCTTTGTGTCTTAGCTTACAGGGTGTCGTGTTGACTGGCTTGGTGTCCTATGGCTCTTTCACTGCCTCATTACCACAGTGTCATTGTTGACTTTTGTTGGGGCAGACCAGGGAAGGGATTGGTCTATAAGTCACCAAGGTTGGTTGTGCACGTTTTGTGCTCTGAGGTTGTGCATCAGATCCTTTCAGGACCTAAGAAGGAATTGTTAGGTAAAACTGGGCACATCCTACATGTTTTCTTTTATTTCTTTCTTATGCTTAAAACAAGTCCCACATATCATAATCAAAAGTCTGTGTGCAGATAAACACATTCTAATTTGCCACACCTGTGCAGAATACCACTCTCTAACTGGAATATCCTGTGGACTGCATATTGCACTTTATGTAATCTGACTGATCCTGTGTTGTCCAGAAATTGGGCTTGGCTAATTTTAACAAATGAGCTTGGCTAATTTTAACAAACCGTTACTCACTAAAAGACTGATAGGTTGGCATTTAGACCCACTGGAGCTGCTGTCCAACACTCCTTTGACAAAAAGACATTTCATTTTGATTGCTCTGAAACTGGCTAATGAGTGAAAACAGTCACATGTAGAGTCATCAGATGCAACACTGGGATTTCTAATAGCATTAGATCAGTAGTCTCAGACCTGTGATTCCATTAAACCAATTAGGACTACTGATTATTTTCTAAAATCATATATGAATATTAGGTATGAGAGAATGATCTGGCTACCATATGGAGCTCAATGTTATCACATTGTTAATTTACCTGCTGTGAACCAGACACTGTGAAAAAAAGGTTGCATTGAGCAAGTTCAGAGCAAGTAAAATAAAACTCAGGGACGATTTAAATTGTGTCCTATGAGGACTGCTGTTTAATGTCACACTGCACTTGCTTTAGCTCTCCTCACCCACTCTCTCATTAAGGTACTCCCACACTGTATGAAGCATCTTGCCAGACTGTTAAAACTATTGAAATATCTCATATTAAATAACCTGGAGACAGGTCTTAAGGTTGGTAGTCCTATATATTGCATATACATAAATAAATGACTGATTTTGCTAAAGAAAGACAGACACAAATCTTATACATGAGACTTTTACAGTTACATCTGAAATTCATTTGTAAATGAAATCTAATTTTGCTTATTTTACTGAAGGTAGAAATTATTGATTGGGTTTGAAATTACTATAATATTCAAAAAGTGTCTGTTACTAAAATCTGTATTTATTTGGAAACTGTATGTGTTTTTTAATATAAACATCTATGTGGTTTATCATTTGTAGCTTGGCAGCACTTTATGACATCTTCTCTCTATGAGGCTGCTCTGGGGAGATGCCCTCAAGGTAATATACCCAGGAGAGACCCTGGCCATGACCCTCTGTGCGTGGACTGGAGATGATAAGTTTTCCTGTGCAGGAGACCTTGGAACCTGGCTGTGGGCTGTCAAAGCTTATAGGGATTTGATGTGTTTTCTTTGAGGGAATGGTGTCCATACTCTTGATAGTGAAGGCAGGGTTGTCCACTTGGCAAGAAAATGCTGTGGTCTCCATGAAGACGTTCTTGAAGGGGATGGAGACCTTGGAGCCAGCACGAATGGCTACGGGACCCTGGGCTTTGGGAGGTGTACATGTTCCATACAAAGGGAACACATAATCTCCTCCAGTGGTGGAGGATAGAGTCAATTGGCCTCGCACCTCACCTAATTGGCAGGGCTCAAAATAGACCTCCACACTAACTTCGTTGCCACCTTGGGAACTTGCTGCCACTGGTATTACATGCTTTTCCACAGTGAAGTCTGGATGGTCTGTCTAAAGAAAAGTTTAGTAAAATTAACAGAAGTTGAAGTAATACAAAATATATGCAGAAGCTAAAGATTATATTGTTCTTCGTCCTACTGTCTTCTTATTTTATAAGTCTTTAATATGTGCAATGTTTGTTTATCCATATGTCCTTTATTTATACAGTTTACCTGTAGTTTTTTTTTTAAATTTAATGAATAAAAATAAACCATAAAAATCTAATTTAAGTGTGCTTATTTACTTAGGTGTGTAATATGTACCAAAACAATAATGCACCTTAGGCTCAGTGGATGTCGCTAAAATGAATACTTAGCGACATCCACCTCGCCTTCTGCGCATAATTGTTAACTATCCCCAGATAGTGAACCAATCAGATTACCACAGTAGTACATACTAAGCAATGTTATTCACTTCATCTGTCAGTGGTCATAATCTTGGTAACATTATGGCTGATGTATGTTTGAGTTAGAGTGAGTAAATGATTGGAACTAAAATGATCTTTTTGGTCACATATTTACATAAAAGGTAATTTCTTCAGAATTCAATACAGGCACAAATGGTTTATTGGTAATTTTCTTAGCATTAGTTTGTTGTTGTTAAAGTAACAACCAAGGGGACCTTGATGTTGATAAAGATAAATTTAATTTTATGGTATTATATAGTATAAAGAGAGCATGACTTTCAAAGAAAAACATGAAAATACTGTAATGCTGTCTAAACAACGACAACAATGACAACAACCTTTCACTTATTTCAATTGAACATGAAATATACAATTAAGTATAATATAGAAATTTAAAGAAAAGTATACCTTGCAGGTGTACTCAGTCTTGACACAGGAGTAGCTGATGAACTTTGCAGTGAGGTATTGCCCACTGCCCAATGGTGCTCTGAAGTACATAGGTTTCTCAGCAGGAGCAGGAAGTGCATGGAGCAAAAGCTCATAGTGGAAATATCCCAGTTCATTATTATGCAGTGTGAACCGTGCTGTTGCCTCACCTGAACGCAGAGGCTGGAACTTAAACCTCAAGGTTTCCTGGGAGAGAGAGAGAGAGAGAGAGAGAGAGAGAATAAACAAATTAATTCTATATGTCTGTACTCACTGGTCAAATGTTCTGTACATATTTTATTCTATTGTATGCATACATTTATTTCATATCTATTCTATTTAATATCCAGCCAATATTTCACCTTAACTGAAGAAAAAAATTATTACCGTAGAGAGGGCAGGTACTGAAAACTGAGGTTGCATACTGATGTCCGTACAGTGGCACTCAGTGGTAAACATCAAGTTCATGGGTAAAGGATTTTCCATCTTCACACAACCTGAAGTCATCTGCCTAACCACTGTCACCATCTCAATTGTGCTGATCACTCCTGGAGGTGTGGCCTTGAAGTTGAGGTTGTAGAACTGGTATTCTCCTGTGGTCTCATTTTTAAAGGTCAGCTGTGAAAGTAAGAGGTCTGTAGGTATAAAATTGCTAAAATACCTATCAAGACTTAAAATATAACAGAAGTCAGTAAGCCTGACTTTGAATTAATACTGTAATATTTTTAAGTACTGCAGTGGCATGGAAAAAGTTTAAGGTATTGTATTGATTTTGTTGTTTATCACAAGTTGGTTGAATAAGTATAAATATAATGGGGTTTGGCAATACTTTGGTATTGTACTGGCACTCCTTATAGCTGAAAAAGGAGAGCTTGTAGTCCCGTTTAGTTAAAGCTGGTACATCCACATAATCAAGCCCTTTCAGTGAAACCGTGCTGTCAGGACGTTCAGATTTAGGCAGCTCCAGTATAGCACGGAACCTGCATGGCGTATTAGATTTGGATTATAACAAAAATAACAATTATTATTATTGTTATTATTAGTATTATCATCATTAGTGTGCTACATGCAATAAATCTATGTATGTGAATTTGTGTGTAACACCTCTGAGGTTTGGGTAACCAGTTAGTAACAGGCAGAATCTCTGTGTAGGATGTCTTGCAAGGTACTTCACGGTTGATTGTGCTCTCAGCTTTAGGTGGCTCAGCCGTGCCCTGAAGGGTGTACAGCATGCCCAAGCCATCAGGGAAGGAGAAAAACACGGAGCCCTAGAGAAAACATAAAAACATTTTTTACAAAACATTAGTTCCTCTCTCACAACCCCTCTCTGGTGTGCTTCCCGGAGAACGAAGTTCCTCAACTTCACCAGAGATACAAATATTCATTGTAATCATAATCTCCAGTCTCCACCCCACTCTTATATTTGCTGTGTTCCCTCCTAGGAGTGCCCTCCGAGCAGTTGCTGGGTGTGAACTAACCGGATCTCCATGGAAGCTCTGCCTCCTCTGTTTATATTTCTAACTTCACTGTAAAGAAATCACCCTAACTTACCGGTTGTGCTCTGGATTCTCATTGCTCACTGTTCTGAACCTGACAGATTCCTGGCCAACATGGATCCCAGTAGCACACAAGAATGACAAGCTTATGTGGAGGACACAACAGTGTTTTACAGATCTCTCTTTGCCAAGTGCGCCTCCTAGATCTCCAGCCCCAATGCCTGCCATGGGGTTCTTGGCAAGAGGAGGAGCCCGCCTTAGTGAACTGAAGCTATCACCCCCTGAAAAGTATTTAGGTGAGCCCAATTATTGTCACTCCTTTCTAGTCAAGTGTTCATTACAGTTTGAGCTACAACCATTATTCCTTCTGAAAGGTCCAAAGTAGCATATGTGGTTTCACTCTATATTGGCAAATCCAAGCTCTGGGAAACAGCTAAGAGGGAGACAAAACTCATGCATTTGTAATTCATTCCAAGTCTTTGCTGTTGCCTTGAAAAGAGTATTTGATCCTGTTCTTCCTGAAAGGGAAGCAGAAAGAAACCTTTTCCAGTTTTCACAAGGGAACAGGCCAGTATCTAAATATATGATTGATTTTTACACCATTTCAGCTGATAGCAGCTGGAATTCTTCTGCCTTGTTTGACGCCTTTTACCAAGTTTTAGCAGATCGCATTAAGATGAGCTCACCACACAAGATCTCCTTGCCCCTTTGAGCTGATAAGCCAGCATCAATCAACATACTCTGGAGAACCCCATTCTGGTGAGGGCGTTGGAAAACCACATTGTACATGAAGTCAGATAGGAGAAAGAACCTGTTACTGTGCTCAGTTCTGGTAATCACTACCTAAATATCTCCTTGGGATTATTAATTCCCCCACTATAACTTTTGGCAGTCCCTTGATCAAGAAACACAACCCATACATATACTGGTCTAATGTGGTAATCCTTAACTGGGGAATTAACTGCTCCGCTGTAATAAGGTTTAGTCCCCCCACAGACCTTATGACTATGCCACTGACCTGTTGCCCATAGTCATGCCACCTCGAGTTAGATTACATTCCTTATCTCCACCTGAGAAGGACATGATGGACAAGTACATATCAGAGCCTTTGGCTGCTGGGTTGAGACCTTCCATGTCTCCTACCGGTGCTGGATTCTTTTTTTCTTTTTCAAGTATTGACTACAGAGGATTAAATGAGATTACTGTTAAAAACCGATTTCCCCTGCCACTCATTGCTTCTGCTCCAGAAAGCTAAGGTGTTCACCATGTTGGACCTCCAAAACACCTACCATCTTGTACAAATTAAAGAGGGGAAGACAGCCTTCAGCACTCCCAGAGGACATTATAAATACCTTGTTATGCCATTTGGCCTCACCAACACCCTTGCTGTCTTCCAGGCAGTGGTCAATGATGTACTATGTGACATGGTGGATAAATTTGTCTTTGATTACCTTGATGAGATTTTGACTGTTTTTCCCCCAGTACCAGAAACAACACAAGGAATACATCAGGCAGGTTTTACTTCGGTTGCTGCAAAACCAGCTTTATGTGAAAGCCAAAAAGAGCAAGTTTCATCAGACAAACATATTCTTTCTTTGACTTATTCTTTCTCCAGAACAAATTGAGATGGATCCTGGAAAGGTCACCACAGTCAAAGACTGGCCCTAACCACAAGATTGCAAACAGTTACAAAGATCTCTTGGCTTCACCAACTTTTACCGCTGGTTCATATGCCAGTATATTGTTGTTGCTGCTTCTCTACACCGGCAAACTTCCTCCAAGACCACATTTGTTTGGAATGAAACTGCTGAACAGTCTTTCCAAGAACTTAAACAACATTTTACGTCTGCATCCATCTATAGAATCCCAAACACACAGTTACCTTTTGTGGTGGAAGTAGATGCCTCGGACTCTGGGGTGGGAGCATAACACCCATTTGAGGTTTGGACAGACCAGAACAATCTAGAACACCTGAAGGGTGTGAAGAGATTGAAACCTTGACAAACAAGGTGGGCCAAGTTTTTCAGCAGGCTCCGATTCTCCTTGATCTAATGATCAGGGTCCAAAAATGGCAAACCCAATGACCTGTCCTATCAGAACTCCACAAATAAACCAGCTGTGGACCCAGATATACCAGAGTATATCCTGCCACCTACTACTTGCCTCGCCATGACTTGACTCAGTCTAGAAATAGAGATAAGAGCTGAACACACTTCTCACCATCCGCCTACTGAGACTCCTAGACACAAACTTTTCGTGCCCAACTGCCTCTGGTCCAAGGTACTGTCCCTGTGACACAGTTCTAGGCTAGAATGTTTCTGTCATCCTGGTGTCTCCAAGAGTCTGGCAGTTCTCAAAAAGAAATTTTGGTGGCCTACTTTCTCCTGTGATACCAAGGAATTTGTGCCTATGTGCCCAGTCCAAGACCTCTTACTGCCAGCTGGGCTGCTAATGTCTCTTTCTGTTCCATGATGTCCTTGGTTCCACCTTTCAGAGGACTTTGTCATGTGTCTCTTCCCTTCGGAGGGTAAGACTGCTATTATGACGGCCGTTGACCATTTTTCATTGTTGACCAGCTGGGCTGCTGATGTCTCTTTCTGTTCCATGATGTCCTTGGTTCCACCTTTCAGACGACTTTGTCATGTGTCTCTCCCCTTCAGAGGGTAAGACTGCTATTATGAAGGCCGTTGACCATTTTTCCAAGATGGTCCACCTGATACCTCTTATTCAGGTACCACTTGCAAAGGACATGGCAGAACTGTTTATCCAACACATCTTCTGTTTGCATGGTTTCCCCACTGACATTGTTTCTGACCGGGGCCCCAGTTTACTTCCCAGTTTTTGATGAAATTTTGTGGTATGCTAAGAATCCACATCAGTTTGTCATCTGGATTCCATCCTAAATGCAATGGACAGTCAGAGCGCATCAATCAGAAGCTAGAATCTTACCTGTGCTGCCTGTATGCTGGGGAACCCTCCTAATGATCTAAGAGTCTCATTTGAGCTGAGTTCTCTTATAACATCCTCCCCTCCAGTACCATAGGCCTTTCAGTCTTTGGTTACCAGCCAGCCGTCTTTTCAGTCCCTGAAGAAAAGTTCAGAGTCCCATCAGCTCATGCATCAGTCTGACACTGCTACCAGGCTTGGAGGGCTCGGGCAGCTCTGCTTCGTTGTTCCACAACCTAGACCAGGGCTGCCAACCATTGTTGCACCCCTGCCCCTCCCTACCAGGTGGGCTTCCCTCCATGTGGACTGCAGGAAACTGGCCCCTTGTTTTGTGGGTCCTTTTCCCATTGCAAAGACTGTCAACCCTGCTGCTGTCCCATTTCACCTTCCTAGGTCTCTTCGAATTTATGTAGTCTTTCATTTGTCAAAGATTAAACCTGTTGACTCCTCCCCTCTTGTCTCTTCTGTTTATCATATTATTTCTAACTCCACTGTCAAAAAATAACCCTAATTCACCTGTTGTGCAATGAATCCTCATTGCTCAATGTTCTGAACCTGCCAGATCCCAGTTTTTCTGATCATGTTCTCTCAGATCACTCAAGATAAACAAACTGATCTCTGGTGTAAAGGTATTTACCATGTGCTTTTTGCCATCTGTGGTCATGGCCATGGGATTGTAGGTGATCTTGTAGGCTTTATTTTGCTGGTGGGGCTTAATGATGAGGGAGGGTGATGCAGTCCAATATTCGCCCTCAATCACAGGTTTCAGGCACCAGCGCTGGTCGGTATTATTCGACAGAGTCACAGATTGAGTGCACTGACTACGGACATGACACCCAAAATTCAGCACCTGTCGCAGGGGAAAGAGAGAGTATTATCATATACAGAGCAATATAAGACATACATCTATGATAATCACACAGATATTATATTTTACCTGACTGGCAGCTGGGAGAACAATACAGGAGCCAGTAAGGGTGAGGGTGACAGGCTTGCCCCCCTCTATATAGCAGGAAAGGTTATTGTAGCACAATTCCTGCTTGACCACCTTAGGAGCAAAGGTCACCACCAAAGATACCTCCATTCCTGGACGGATATAACCTTCAGCAGGGCAGATACTGAAGTCTGGAGCAAAAGCCTCCCACTTGAACCTGATACAAAAATGTAAAAAATACAGATAAAAACATAAACTACAACAATACATAAAATATGTGCAGAAGAGAAAAAAAAAAAAATCACCATAAATATTAAATTAGGTAAATTATTACATCCATAAAGACTGTGAATATACATCAAAGCATGGTAAAACAAAATATTATTTAATCATGTACTTGCAGGCATACTGATTTGTGAACAGTACAAAATAAAAACTCTAATGCTTATTTCTTTTTCTCTAGTGGGAGTGTCAGATATAAGTATAATGCTTTTCATAAAAAATTAATATGTATGTATACATATACAAATATATACATATAGGACAAAAAAGTATTTAGTCAGCCACCAATTGTGCAAGTTCTCCCACTTAAAAGATGAGAGAGTTCTCCAATTTTCATCACAGGTACACTTTTGAGAGACAGAATGGGGGGAAAGAATCCAGGAAATCACATTGTAGGATTTTTAATGAATTGATTGGTAAATTCCTCTGTAAAATAAGTATTTGGTCACCTACAAACAAGCAAGATTTCTGGCTCTCACAGACCTGTAA
>JAQMYF010000004.1:31806554-31822821 GCA_030014195.1 Neosilurus mollespiculum
TCGGCATTCCAGGCTCAGTAGGCTCCAGGATGAACCTTAAACAGCAATTTCAGTGTTTATTATCTAGTTAGTTTTGTGTTGTATTTTTATCCATTGAAAAATGATATTATTAGACAGTATATTGGATGCTTATTGTTAAATGGTGTGGGTGTGAACATACTTGTACGCAATGTCATATTTGCCCTTGTTTTTCAAGTTAACAGATAACTTCACTTCTTCTGATACTTTGATTGTGCCAAAGTCCAGACTGTTGTCCGTACCTAACATAGTCGTAATCAGGGGAAAATGCATAAAGAAATTCTTTTTTAATGATAATTAAAAAAAAACCTTGGTTGATACGCTGAGGAATTATAACCACCTGTACCTTTAGGAAACATAATTTCCAGGGCCACATCATAAGCCTCTGCCACAACACTAATGGTCTCTGTATGGACAACGCCAAGAATTTCCTTCACATCTGAAACCTGACCAGCACACACACAAACACACACACATATTTACATACAATAACAAACTTAACAGAAAACTTATATTTGTATTGATTAATCTTTCAAAATCATGAACTAAGCCATTCTAGTATTTTAAAAGAAACAATAGTTTGTAAGTTTGTAAAATGGAAATCTATATAATATTTGAGTTACAGATCAGCACAATACCTCCAATCGTATAGTTTTCTTCAGGCTAATAGGTTTGATGGCATGGAAATACATGGGCAAGGAATACTCGGAGTGTGCCATGATGACCCCATTAGCCTGGGAAATGCTGAACTCTTCACCCAGACCGTCAAGGCCACATAGCTTCCAGGCAACTGGCAGTGCAGTGGGATTACGCAAGCACAAACTGCGTGTTTCTCTCCTGGAAGGCCACAACCATTAGAAAGATAACCACATTACATCATCTTCACCACAAGGTAATCAAATAGCAGTATATTATGGTATCAAATCTGTCACAATGTGTTACATGTAGAATGCACTTTACTCGAATATTAGGTCAAAATATAATGTTTTTGTTATTTTTTGTTTTGTTATTTAAAGTTAATATATAAAATATAAATAAAATAGAATATATAAAATAATACCACATAAGCAAAAACAGGAAGTTAGGCTGCTGAGTGTGCTACACCACTGCCAATTTTCAGGAATGTTTTTACTGTAACTGAATAATAATAATAATAATAATAATAATAATAACAATAATTATAATACACTGCACTGAGATGGCCAGAGTTGGCTGAGATGGGTGCCAGCCTCCCACGACCCTAATTAAGATTAATCAGTTCAGGAAAATGAATAAATGAATGAATTATTATTATTATTATTATTATCAATAATAATAATAATAATAATAATAATAATAATAATAATAATAATAATAATAATAATAATAATAATAATAATAATAAAGTATGACCTGCGATGGCCTGGCGAGCTGTCCAGGGTGTACTCTGACCTTGCCCAGAGTTGGCTGAGATGGGCGCCAGCCTCCCCACGACCCTAATTAGCATTAAGCGGTTCAGAACATGAATGAATGAATGATTGATAACTAGAGAACTTTTTAATTATTTATACAGGGTACACCTATACCCCTGCACACTCATACAGGTTATATAGCCAGGCAGTTATGTCACAGCATAATGCAAAAAAAAAACCCATGCAGTTACAGGTCACGAGCTTCAGTTAACATTCACATCTAACACCAAAATAGATGGAAAAGTGTTATCTTTGTAATTTAACCATCGACATCAGATGGGATGGCTTGTGTATTTTAGAAACTGATGATCTCATTGAAATTTCTCAAACAGGACAGTCCAGAGTTTACACAAAATTATTAAAACAAAACAAAACAAACTAAAAATCTAAAAAGTAGATCAGTACTGCACTCACAATGAACAACACATCAAATACTGAAATGACCACATCAGGTCACAACTCCTGTAAGCCAAGAACAAGAATCTGAGGCGATGGAGAGAACAGACTCACAGAAACTAATATCTAATAACCATTATGTAAACAGAATTATACACTACATATACATTATACTGTTGAGGCCCATTCTCCCCACTATTATATTAAATAGTTAATAGCAGTAAATAGCTCAATATTTTGTGACTGCTGAGATCCATTTATTGCACACCGTTGTTGTAATTAGGTCAACTGGCTACTCTGGATTCCAAAACCAGGCTCAAAGCTGACTGCAGAAGTGACCACTAGCTATCGATTGCAAAATTAAAAATTAGACTGAAAGCCAACACCAGGAGGACACTGCATCAATCAGGATGCTTTCACTGCATCAATCCACAACAGATTCATGCCTCTTCTGCAATATGAAGTTAAAGACCTTCCACTTGAAGAGCTGTGGCAAGAAATGCACTCAAACATGAATACTGCATCAAATGAGCACTTTCCTAGAAGAGAGTGAAGTAACCCTGGTTGTCAGATGAATCAACATAGTAGAATGCTGGTGTAAAACGGCATGGGGTTTCGTTGAAATTGGCTACAACCCTGTCCAAGATCCATATCAAATATCAAGTGGCAGCACTTATAATATACATGCCAATTTTGTGAGCATCAGAGAACCTCAGAAATGCTAAATGTAATTGTGGGCTAAAGCTGGCCAATTCTGATAGCAGGTCATTCATTCATTGATTTTCTGAACCGCTTAATCCTAATTAGGGTGGTGGGCAGCTTGGTGCCCATTTCAGCCAACACTGGGCAAGGGCAGATTACACCCTGGACTGCTCACCAGGCCATCACAGGGCAGAAACACGCTGACAGCAATGCAGCCTACTCTTTCCGAAATTCAGCAATGGTTCTGTTACATGCCTCTCACCGCTGACAGGTGAGAGACATGGCTGGCCTTTAATAACCCAGTTAGCTGCACTGGGGGGACAGCAGTGACAACTCGGTGATAGTGGGGCTTGAACCCCAAACCTTCGGATCAGTAATCCCGATAGCAAGTGCTAAGTCAATTAGCCAATTAACCTAATGTGCATGACTTTGGACTATGGGTGGAAACCGGAGTACCTTAAAGGAAAACATAAAAAATCCACACAGAAACACCCAACCCCGGGACTCGAACCCAGGACCTTCTTGCTGTGAGGCAGACATGCTTAGCACTATTCCACTGTACCTTCAATTCCATATAAATGTTATTATACTGTATTATACAATGCCAATTCCAAAAAAGTTAGGATGCCGTGTAAAATTTATAAAGAATGCAATGCAGGTGAGCCCTGTGTGGTCAGGTGAGCTCTGCACATTCCACTCCACAAGCATAAGTGAGTTAAATATTGGTGTGTTTGTAAAATTGAGTATATACTTCATGGAAACTGAAAGAAAAGCAAACTAAAAGAAAATTATTACATATCTGTCAACACTTAGACGAGCTCAAGAAGCTTCTTTTCCCCTTATCCTGGTACTTAAAACCTTATAGGTTTATACCATCCATTGATATGAAGTGATATTTTAACAAATACACCTTTTTTAGACAAATTCATGTATAATACAAGTTAAAGATGTACAATGTTATCATTCCAGCATGTATAATTTTTACTGAAAAAAATCTAGTTATATGTTTTGTCCAAACAACTTATATGAGAACCACTACAGAATAATCACATTATAAAGTAAGTACTTTTTTAAAGTAAGTACTTTTGAAATGAATTTTAACTTCACTGCTTAAAGTTCAATTTAACTTCACTTTATTCTAATCACAGTTGGATTTCTACATTACAATTTCAAAGTGTCTTGCTTCATTTGTCACGTAACACAGACAAAGCCGTAAAATCCAGCACTTAAAAAATTCAGTGCATGCATCTCCAAAATGCTATTTTAGAAATTATATTACATTCTACTATATTAGACTAGATTAGATTAGATTGTGTGTACTTTTGTGAATTTTGAAGTAGAGCTCCTTACCTGTCCAGGAAAATCTTATCAAAATGAAGCTGCTTGCGATCCACTTCCAGATCTGGCCGGACCCCTGTGCAAGAGATGTTGAAGATGACAGGTTCTGGGTTCTCTTTAATACAGCACACCACATTGTCTTCTACAAGTCCTGGGGTGGTGGGGTATGCGTGTACTTTGAGCTCCTACAAAAAAGAATTTAGAAACACAATGAAAACGCCTAGTGATGCATGAGCCTTCCTGAGTCAGAATGTTCTCTAACCTTGTACATTGTATAGCAGATTATTCTAGCCGTCTATTTGGACTCTAGACATTTTTTTTTGTAAATTTAACTTTAGATTTGCCCTGTTAACCTCTTTGAAGTTTTCACCTATCTCTGATTTACTAGGAATTTTAAACCCTCCATTTTATTGATCTTTGTTCAACTTTTTTTTTTTTTTTTTGCTTTTTTGCTTTTTTGAATTTTTCTTTTTGTGAATTTTGCCTGATTATGTGTTGTTGTTTTTTTGTTTTGTTTATTTGGATTCATTTGTTTAATGGCTGAATTGGTTTTAGATCCATGTCTGTTTTTTTATGGAACTTTTTAAAATAAGAATTTTTCTTTTTTTTTTCCCCCCGCACTCTCTTTCTCGTGAAATTTCTCTGCCTGAGAATCTCAGAAGAAATTACTGATATTATCTGTAATTATGAGTGAGGTCATCACCACCAAAGTCTTTATTCAATTCTTGTCCATGGTCACCAACTCTTTTGGCTTTCATTTCAATAAACAATTTATGTACTAAAATTCTGTGTTAAAAGTCATACCTTTTTCTCACTGGGTTTAAGAACCATGCTTGGAGGGTCGAGGATGAATGTTGAGGATTTGGTGTCCCGGTGGAGGCAGAAATGGACCTCTGCCTCCATGGGGGAGTTGTTTTGTATTACTAGTTTCTCTGTGTTTTCTGGGCACTTCTTATCCTTGTACCTACATAGAGAGCTAAAGTGTTAGAAATTTATTATATAATTTGCAAATTCCTCTTTATAAGACAATGTGATTACGCAACTTTCAAAAAAACAATGTTTCTCCAGCTGTTTCTTTTTAGCTTTTTGCTGTTCCATCCCAACTTTTGTTTATTTCCTCATGTTGCATGCTAATCACATTGAAAATCAAATTCAAAATGAGGTTCATGAAATAGTAAAATGTCTTATTTTCAACATTTGGTATGTTTTACATGTTCTATTGAATAAAAGTTTGACTTATGAGATTTGCTAATCATTGAATTCTGTTTTTATTTAATTTTTTTCTTATTTGGAATTAGGGGTGTATAACAGCAATGTATCCAAAGTGTTTTCCTCATCCTGAAATACATTACTATTATTTTTTTGCTGAAGACAACTCGCATTGCTGTGCAGCTAACTATGTTCCATAAGTTGCTAAGGGCAATGTGTTTAGACTAATGTAAGATGACCATAGCTTATAGTAGTAGGCCACTGACATTGCTAATTGATAGCAAAGAATAAACTTGACTTTAGCCTTAGCTCTAGCCCTAAATCTAAATCTAACCCTAGCCCTAGACCTAAGACTCAAAGCTTAGCTTTAAACCTAATAACCAAGTAGCACAAATCAACAAAATGCCAGTCAGACTATGTAATTTATAATAAAAAAATATATATATGATAGTGTTTAAGTTTTAAAGACATATTATATTAAATAAACATAAAAGAGTGTATGTTGAAGCACATATTTTATATCTATATCTATATCTATATCTATATATATATATATATATATATATATATATATATATACACACACACCTATTTCTCTATTTTTTCTACATACATTGTTGTACAGATCTGGGTATTGAGAATCTTGGAATTTGACAGGTAATCCTATAAACTACAACATTTCTGTTACTGTGACATCCTGATTACACATAATATTTAAATAATAGCTATGTGTATGAGTACTTTAAGGTATATCTGAGGTTTAATAAGGGATGCATAGTTTAATTGTAAGAACAAGAAAATTAAACCACCTTTCTCTATTTTTTTCATAAAGCAGGGGCCCGAAATCATACAAGCCAGAATGGATGATGTATGTCTTCTGTAAACCATTCTCCTTCTTCAAGGCCTTTTTACAGTGGGCAAACACCATCCTACAAACCACACACACACACACACACACACACAAAGAATATGGGCAAACAGTTCCTAATATAAGCTCTTGCCACAGACCTACTGCTTGTTTTCCAAAATTTCAAGTATACTCACTTATAGTCTTTGTTGATGGTTGGGAAAGCACAGATGCCTCTGCAGGAGAGCTGATAGCAGCGGTTGGTCCCCATCACTTCAAACCCCAGAGTTTGTGTAAAATCACCAGGCACAGATGAGTGGAACCAGAGTTTCAGGGTTACTTCTCCATTGGCTGGCACAACCCAGCGGAAATGAGTGAGCCTTCAGAAGAACCAGAGGATGACCCCATCAACAAGGAACAACATTTTAGCAATAGCAAAATCATTGTATATGAGAAATGGTATTAACTTTTGTGTTTGCATCCCAACCCAACTGATGCAGATATTGTTTTTATTATAGTACCATGAATGTAAAACACCCAATACATCATCTTAATTATTAATATAAACTGCTGTAAAAATTCATTCATTCATTCATTCATTTTCTAAGCCACTTAATCCTAATTAGGGTCACGAGGAGGCTGGAGCCTATCTCAGCCAACTCCGGGCGGGGGCGGGGTACACACTGAACAGCTCCACTGGCCATCTCAGGGCTTGCTGTAAAACTAACAAACAAAATGCCTTTTCCTGCTAGAGGTACTACTTATGTAAAAAAAAAAAAAAGAAAAAAAAAGAAAAAAAAAAGTTAATCTTAGTAATAGATGAAGGCTTTTTTACACTGTGATGGTGACTAATTATTAAAAGATTTATTCATTTGGACCAGTGCCTTGTGTGTGTCCTGACTCATCTACCCTTTAGAATCCAGGAACACAAAGAAAGCTGTGAGCCGAAGGGTATTTCTTCTGATTGCACAACCTCAATTCCAAAAATAGAGATGCTGTGTAAAATGTAATAAAAAGAGAATGAAGTGATTGCATATCTTATAATTACCTATTGTGTGTGTGTGTGTGTGTGTGTGTGTGTGTGTGTGTATACCTCTGGCTGTGGTGATTTTCAGATAAGTGGCAGACTGTGTTTAGTGGAGCTAAATCAATGTCTATGCTCTTGTTTCCTTTTTTGGCAGGAATTCGCAACTTGTCTTTTGAGGTCCCTTTGGTTGATTCCTCTTTCAATGTGGGCTTCTTCCCTTTGCCTTTGTTCGGGGTTGTAACATCCTCCTGATCAAACAAAGCAAACAACCAAGTATTAATCATCATGGCTTTTTAAATACGTAATTCAATGGAGTCTGCCCATTTCCACATGCATGAGCTCAATGTCCACCCGATCTTTCAAGCTGATTTAATTATGGGCATACTCTTCCAATCAGATGACAAAATTGGTTCTAGCATTATCTTGACATTTAGCAATTTATTCTCATGCAGATTAAGTTATTTTTATTATCACATAAAGTGATGAGTGCATAAAATATCTCTTTTGTGATATTTTTGTGAATAAAGATTATGAAATATTAGATCTATTGCTTATTGTATAAACAAGTAAATTCTGAGCAAATTAATTTTTACTTGTTTTTTTTTTTTTTTTTGCTATACTGTATTAATCCTGCAAGGAAAATTATTGCCTCTGCATTTAACCCATTCAAAGTGAGCACACACACATAAATAGTAAGGACGCACACACTCGGAGCAGTGGGCTGCCAGACACATTGGGGCACCCGGAGAGCAGTTGAGGGTTAGGTGCCTTGCTCAAGGGCACTTCAGCCATGAGGGTGGAGGAAGGGAAGGTACAGCTCACTCCCCCACCACCACACATTTGCAGGTCCCAAAGCCGTTTCTCTAACCATTAGGCCATGGCTGGCCCAATTAGTTTTTAGGCACTTATAATCTGGGTGCTGCTACTGCTTTGGCAAGTTAAAATGTTTTTTTAAAGCCCTGAAATGTGTTTTATTAAAAAACAAAAAAACTGTAGATGTCCATGTACCTTTGCAGACATTGTGGGAGTCAGGGCCTCCAAGTCAACCTTGTACTTCTTCTCAACTGAGTCTTCCGGAGAGGAGGGCATCAAGAAGGTGAAGCAGCCAGGAGTAAGTTCGGAGTTGGATACAACTCTTAATTTGGGATATGGGACAAGTGAAAACAACATGGGAGGAGGAATGGTTTGACCTGCCAGTCCTAGCTCTAACTCATCCAAAACCTAGGAATGACATTGAAGGATAGGGAAAACATCACCACTGGGATTATTCCTATGAGACCAATATTTTTCCCTGACCTTAATGTGAATATACAGTATTATATTTTAAGTTGCTTTTTTTTTTTTTTTTTTTCTTACAGTGCAGCACCGAATGAGAATACAGACCAAATTGAGTTTAACAGGATTTAAAGAGCAGCTGTCACAATGTTATATGAAAAAGTAATCATATTGTTGGTTTAATAGTTTTTAATTGCCCCAGTATTACCACAAGACAAGAAACAGAAGAGACTATAGATTATATTTGTGATATTCGTCTATATAGATTTTTGCCATATTTGCCATAATTAACACCACAGTGAGCAAAGTTCTGACACAGAATCCGGCGCTTGTGATTGTAACAATGATACTCTGTCAGTACAGTCTGTAGGCTTAAATGTATAATCAAAATTAAACAGTTGAATGAACATCCTCCAAGAGTGGTGATTCCATAATTTTTGCCAAGGGTTGTACCTCGAAATGGTTTTGTTCAACTAATTTTAATTGATTTCCTGGCTGATGTGGTTTGGGTCTGTTGTGTTTGTTCGTGCTGAGAAACAGAGGATCTTCACAAAATTGTAGATACAGTATCAACTTCTTACAGGTAACAACTTCTTTTAGTGTTGGACTGTATGCCTAAGAGACACTTATAATCCTGGGATTGAATCAAAACACCCAGCCTCGAAATGAGTGCTACTCTACACAACACAGATGCACACAGGAGTGACCAGTTGTCTCGAGTTCTTTTTACTTGATTAGTTCATTCATTACACAGTTGAGGGTCCTTAGGGAACGTAAAACAGCGACTGCATGAGTATTTGAGTAGCACCCAGTAACACAATGAGAAGGCATTGTTGCAAAATATTACAAGGTATTGGCAAAAAAACAAAACAATGAATCTTTATACGACACTTCTCAGGGAATGTTCTTCCTCTTCTGTCACTTCTGGTTCTTGCTTAAACAAGAAGACAACGTCAAAATTAAAGAAAATGACACAAAAATGCACGTGTCGATTTGTTTTTTCCTCAAATACAGACATGCTGCTAAACTAAATGTATTTGTTTTATTCTTTTAAATCCAATAATTTAAAGGGTTGTTTAGAGACAGCTGCTCTTTAAAACTGTTAAAGCCTATTAGACTTGCCTCATCCAGTGAAGGCAGCATCATATTGCCAAGAAGCTTCTCTATGCTTGCTTCTTCTTTTTGCGTGACAGAGATGCAGATGTAGGGGATGAACTTCATTGCCAGCTGATTCTCTGAGTCCTCTGTACCTCTGGGCAACAGATGAGTCTGACTGGGGGTTGGAGATGGCATTTTAGGATCGGCAGTATCCATTTTCATTCTCTCCTTTTCTCGGTCCTTCTTGGTTCTCTTGGTGGGTAATTTATGGAGTTCAGGTGGCCCGTGGTGCTGTTTGTCTGAAGGAAAAGAATTCACCAGGAGGCCCTGAGTCCTATCCCAGTTTTGCATCAGGTGCTGGATCGTTGGTTGGCTCTGCTCATACAGACGGAAGCGGGAAAACAGCTGCTTTTCGGCCTCAGCTATCTGCTTACATAATACCCAGAAAAAAATGATATATAGTAGGTACATGATCTTTATCCAAAACACTGTGAACTTAGTAAGTTCAAGCTTTTATATTAAGGTAAGAAAAAAGATTGGGCTTGGTGTTTATAAACTAAATGCTTAAACTGACCAGCTCTTCTTCTGGTTCATCTTGTGGCAGTGAAGAATTATGGCAAGGTGGCTTGATGTCTTTGCAATCTTTGGCTTTCTTTTTGCCTCCTTCGTCAACTTCTCTGGCACCTTCAAAAAGTGAGTCTTTGGCTTCTGAGCAGGAAGACATCTTTCTACCCGCATTAGGCTTGTAATCCATTGTAGTGTCAGACTGCAGTGATAAAACAGATTATATAAAGGGGAGAATATCAAACCTTTACATCTATATGTATTGCATTGTGGCATACACCCTTATCCAGAGCAGCTAACATTTTAATCTTTATGAAAATGAGCAGTTGAGGGTTAACAGGCAGCAGTGGTAATGGGGCTTGAACTACCAACCTTCTGATTAGTAACCCAGAGCCTTAACCTCTGAGCCTCCACTGTCCCACCAAATCTTCTAATTGTTGATCTTATGTCTTGCAATAGCATGCATGTTTCTTACTATCTGCAGCTCTGACCTGAACAGCTTCCAGCTGACTTCTACTTTCTATTAAATCCTCTGGAAGTGCTTCCATTTTTCCTTTCTTGTTTTTTTTCTTCAGCTCCTCCTCCTCTCTGAGCTTCTTCTCCTGATGCCTCTTCTCCTGATCATGCTCTTGCTTGCTATTGAAATAAAAAAAAAAAAAAATCAATTACATTCTATACACTTATGAAAATAAACAACTCTATTTTAGTAATAAATTCAAAGACATGTCACTTACCCAATGCTTAAACGAACAACTTATTGTGTAAAGTTTTCTTTTCTGTTTTATTTTAGGAAAACTGACATGGAGTTGAAAATTACCTATACATGCGTTCCTTTAGCATCTTCAAGTGCTGAAGGTCGATACATGCTTTATCTTCCTCACACATGATGTCATACTCATCCTCATCCATCTCCTGAACTACCACCTTTTCTCTTTCTGTCTGCTCCTGTTGTAAAGCCTCTGATCATAAACAAACAGGTTTTGTCAGGATCATTTATCAGATCATTATCGTAAATCCTTCTAAGGAAATATGTACCCTATAGATAATTTCCTATTCAACAGTACAATAGACTCCTTTCTTTTCACAATATTTCCCTTTTTTCCAATAACTTCATTCTTTTTTTTTTCATTTCAATTCTGTCATTATTTTCCCTCACACTCCCTTTTTTCTCCACCATCACCTGTTATCTCCAGTTGAGCTCTCTCTCTGGATGTGTAATCAAAGTAGCTGTCAGTGAGGTTGATAACATAGATGTGCTGGCGGTTGTTGAAGGCTTTGAGGATGACACTGAGTGCAGTATTTGGAAAGCAGCAATACAGTGTCTCCAATCCATCAATCACCACACCTTGTTTGCAGTCGCTAAACTTCAACACATTGGAAAAGCACAACTGGCATACAGTATATCAAAGCAAGGGAGTGTTTTGTGGAATTAAAAAGAATATATATAATTAAAACAGAATGCTGAATACAAAGTAAGTTTGTTAAATAATGCAGTTAAATTATTTTATGTGAGTTTTATAGTGCCTATAATCTCTGTGCTGGTTGTTACCTGTAGTCTCTCTGACAGTATCTGTACCAGGAGATCATCAGGCAATAAATGCTTGATGCCTTCCAGGTCACCCACCTGACTCACCCTCTCACTAGGGAGCCTGTGAGATGGAACACCCTGCAAATAACAAAAAAAAAAAAAAAAAAAACTCACAATGTATGAAAGCTGTGTTGTTCGAAATGTGCATCAGTCTTCTTGTAATAAATACAACAGGCATCTCTTTATAGAATAAAACAAAATCTACAATATTTTCTTATTCAATAAAATATGATTCAGCCATGTTACCATATGTTTACTGTGTGTTTGAAAAAAAAAAAAAAAAAAAAAAAAAAACAGGCTTCACAGTCCAATATTTTGGGGGCACGGTAGTGTAGTGGTTTCTGTGTGGAATTTTCAAGTTTTCCCTGTCTTTGTGTGGGTTTCCTCCTGGTAGTGTAGTTTCCTCCCACCGTCTAAAGACATGCTCATTAGGCTAACTGGCTTTTTCAAATTGCCCCTAGGTGTGAGTGTGAATGGCTCTGTGTGTTGCCCTGTTGTGGGCTGGCGAGCTGTTCAGATTGTACTCCGCCTTTGCCCAGTGTCCACTGAGACCCTAGTAGTGGGATTAAGCGGTTCAGAAACTGAGTGAGAGTGAGTTTAAGATTTTGTTAGAACACTTTTATCTTTGTCACCTTTTAGCTTTTTTGTTAGTTTTAACACTGTTTGGATAAACTTATGCACCTTTTATTTTAGTCCTGAATTCCACTCCCTGCTACCTGAACCACTTTTTCAATGTGTGAGATCCAATTTTATACCCATGTCATCAGGGAAGACAAATTCCATTGATGAGATAACCTGGTCCTATAGTACATACAGTTCATTAGCTGATTTCATTTTACTGTCACAAAACGTTACTGAGCCTAAAGCTTGCACAGTGGCCACAGTGCATGATAGGTCTCATGTGCTTCCTTTCTTACTCTAATAAGCACATCATTCTGGAATTGGATAAATCTGGATTCATTAGATTATATGGCATTTTTCTCTGCTTCAGAGTTTCTTATGATTACACAGCTGTTTATAGCTGTTTAACTTCACCAAATCTTTACATGATTTTCGATCATGGTCACTCAAGATGTCTTTTCTCCACCATGCCGCTTGCATTAAGTTAACAGTTCAGCACTACCATTTCAGGTTTTAATAATACACTATGCATCTCCTTAGCCAATATTTCATCCCTTTTGAAATACAGTGACAACTTTGCTCATTTATATTCAGGTGGCAGCTTTTTTGACAGGGCAGTGTATGATACAATAATATTACATACAAGAAGCTTCAAAATTATTACTATGTATATACAGTATTTAGGCCCACTACAGTACAACACCACAAAGAAATGCATGCTTACAATGTGCCTACTTAAATTTTTGAACAACATTCATTCATTCATTTTCTGAGGGTAGCGGAGAGGCAGGCACCCATCTCAGCTGACTCTGGCCGAGGGCGGGGTACACCCTGGACAGCTCCCTAGGCCATCGCAGGACCAACACTCACACAACCATTCACACTCACACCTAGTGGCAATTTGGAAAAGCCTTTTGAACACAATAATGTTCCAAATCAAATAATAATTTGTTATGATTTGTAAAGAGGGTCGGCATAGAAGCGTAGTGGTTAGCACGTCCATGTGGAATTTACACCCTACAATGTTTACATGTGACGGTTTCCTTCAGGTACTCCAATTTCTTCCAAATTCATGCACATTAGGGTAAGTGGCTGTTTCAGATTGCCCCTATGTGTGAGTGTGAATCGTTGCGAGTGTGTTGGCCCTGATGGACTGCGATGGAGGTTCCAGACTCCCCATGACCCGAGTAGGACTAAGCAGTTAGCAAATTAATGAAAGAATGAATGTTTCTTAAAGAGTTTTCAGAAACATTTAAAATTTTAATATTCTTTTTCTTATGAGATAAGAAATGGAAAAATGGAATGAGGATTGGAAGGAGAGGAATATAGAGGGGTAGAAAGCACAAAAGAAATATTTAATGCAAAAATTTAAGATTGTTTCTTATTACCATTAATAATTATTAATGATAATAATATTATTTAACCTTCTAATGTGTCATAGACAAAGAATTAATTAGCTATTTGATAAACATTTAGTATAGCTCCATAGTTCAATTCTATTGAGGGTTTATATAGTTGTATGTTTTATGTATTGTGAGTAATACTGTTTAAAAGTGATTACCCCTGAAGCAGTGAGATTGGAGCCATCAGTTTTCTTTTTTCCCATGATGCTGATCTTATTTGTTGATATAGTGGATGTGGGGGCTTTGGAGTTAGTGTACCAGACACCCTCAGCAGTGTGCTTGGCTAATGCATCAACACTGAGAATGCCTACAGCTTGACTAGCAACAGTAATCTCATCTAACACAGCTGTGGATGAAACACACAGACACAAAAATACACAGAAAAATAATCTATCATAAAACTTTAAGAGCTAAATTTACTTACTTTAGTTTGAATATACTGCATATCAATATAGGATATAAAATAACATAACATAAAATAAAATCAGGACATGCATATTCACCATTCATTTCAACTGTGCCTGGAACAGGCTCCATGGCAGCTCCCAACAGCTCTCTGGCCTTCTTGCTTGCAGTACTAGTTCCAGTTGACATAGCGTCTTCCACCACTGAGTCTATATTTAAACACGCAGCACCGTAGTACCTCGCCAAGCTCACTGCCAAAGCTGTCTTACCTACACATACATACAATAATCTTACCATCAGTAAAGTCAAAACCAAAGACAGTGGAAACATAAACCTAGATCCACTCTACAGACCTGCAGGCAAGATTTTGTCTATTCTAACTTACAAACATACTATAAAAAAATGCAATCTGTGTTAAGGTTCATATTTAATTTTTCATGTGCCATACATGTTGTTTTCTTTGAAAATTGAATAATGATATGATTATTAAATAGCATTTTTCTTAATACACAGTATTGTTTATAAAGTGTGTGTAATTTGTTGTTATTTAACTATGAAATTCCGAAATTAGCATTCTACCTGAGAGTGGAGCGCCATGCACTACAATAGAAATGCCTCTGCAGTTGTGACCACCTTGTCCCACTAATGACAAATCAATGCCCATGTAGTTAATAATAGCTCCAGAAACAGGGTTCACCTCCAGATCACCTGTCCTGCTAGTCCTGTTGTCTTTGACAACACCTAAATGGAAAACACAGTATTTTCCCTCATTATTCACTGTCATTTGATTAATGTACCTCATCTGCTCAGACTTTTGTTAAATACTTCAGTACTGAGTGGTAAATCATGAATAATTAATAGTGAAAGGCACACTATGTATTAATTCAGTACAGGAATACCTGCACCTATGGATGCCCTGTATTTAGAGGGTACAGATGTGGTATCTGCCTCCCTACCCTCCAGAGGGCACTCTTCAACTGGAGCAATTGATATGTTATCCTCTGGCCCTGCACATTTCTCCTTCTCCTGGGGATCAAAAGCCTTGACATCTTTACGAGAGCCTGTGCAGGATGCTAAAGTACAAGGAACATGTGGATGTTGTGCAGGTTTGGATGATCCTTGACTGTTTCTTCCAGTGAAGAACAATGTTTTATAATACAGAATGTTATATAGCATACAATCTCTGACTGAATTTGTTCATAAACCCAACAGTCTCTGTCAGCATGTGTCAGCAGTTTTACAGCAATATATCACAACTGAGCTGTATACAATTTATTAATACACCAAGGTTGAAAACCTGTGTAGCTCTGCTTTACAAAAACAGTCAAGTCATGAATCAATACCTTAAATTATATTTTTTGTTGATTATACCAGCTGTTACAGGACACTCTCTCTATCTCTCTTTCTCTCTCTGTTTCACACAGAGAGAGAGAGAGAGAGAGAGAGAGAAAGAGAGAGAGAGAAAGAGAAGGACGCAGGTGAAAATATACTGCTATACTTTGGCAGGCATAATATGACACTTGTAATAAACAAAAATACTCTGGCTTGCAAATTATAAAATATGTGTACAGGCAAACAATGCCTCACCAACTGAATATGTTTGGAGGGTCTAATTAAAAAAAGTCTTTGGGTGTGGTATGAAACTAGAGGCAGGTGTGATGGATCTTGGGAAACTGAGGTGTTCCAGAATAGCGAAAATGTCTGGTCAAACTATTCACAAATCACGCTTACTGTTAAATCACACACTTATTGACTGCACGGCTACATGTAGCACTTTGACTTAAAACTAAAATTTAGATTTCAATAGGTATCTTTGGTCACTACAAATGTAGTCAATGCATATTTTGGGGCTTTCACTGGTCGAACCTAACCTGATTAATAGATTGCATAGTACCACTCAGGAACAAAGATAAAAGCTTTCATTTATTTTGGAGTGAAAGAGGAAATACCTGGTTCAGAATTCTGGGACTGGTGCTCTTGGTAGTAGCCCAGAAACTCAGCAGGCAAAGGGTCTCCAGGAGTTCGAGGGGGAAGCAGCAACATATTATGCTTATCATATCCTTTTAACAACCGCAGGATCTGAGGGGATGGATGGATGATGTTTAAAAAATAGAAATATTTTTACCAGATGCTGTAAAATCATCTGTTATCTTAGCAAAGTTAGCTAACTATTAATTAACTTTACTGTAACTAATACTTAGCCAACTTTGCTCAGCTAACAGATGATTTTACAGCATCATAGACAACTATAGGGCGGCACGGTGGCGTAGTGGTTAGCACGTCCGCCTCACAGCAAGAAGGTCCTGGGTTCGATTCCCAGCTCGG
>JAQMYF010000004.1:31828647-31846519 GCA_030014195.1 Neosilurus mollespiculum
ATTTCCACGGACATTTCACTCTTGATACATCTGAACTTTTCCGTGGGAAAGGGCGTACGCAACGTTTTTGTGCGTACGCACCCTTTGTGCATGAGGCCCTGGGATTTTATTTATTTATCTATTTACTTAAAGTGTAATTCGCCTAACACTTATATACTCCCCCTCCCCTTTTCCCAGTTGTTTTCAAGAGATATTTAATATTAAATATAGATATTTAATAATTTGTTTATTATTTCTTAAAGAAAAACAAGACTGTCTCTATGAGTGTATATTTAGGTAACGTTCACTGAAATAGTTTTGATTTTCAGTGCTTTGTAACAACCTGCAGGTTTTCTGATACAGGGTGGCAATGACCCTCCATTTAATATTTAATTCATTTATTCATTAATTTTCTAAGCCGATTAATCCTAATTAGGGCAGGGAGGTTGGCGCCCAACTCTGGGCAAAGGCGGGGTACACTCTGAACAATTCGGCAAGATATTCCAGGGACCCATTAAATGTTTTAAATTAATTATTAAAGTGGCATGCAAAGTATTTTAACTGAAAATTAAAATGCTAACTTTCATGCCTGGCAACATGATGGTGAAATAATACACTTCAACCATGAGCAGAAGTATTTAAAAAAACCCAAAAACAAACAAACAAAAAAAAAAAAACAGATAACAGTGAAGGTCCACTTCCAGAATCCCAACAACAATGTCACCCTACAAAACAGGTGTGCATTCAAAACACAACATGGGCATATTCCAGCAGATACAATTTGTTTACCCTGGGCTTACACTGATGTCTGCGATCTCTGTGTTTTAAAAAAGCAAGAGCGCCACAATTTATGAGTATGCTTGAAGCACGATTTGGGGTATAAAAAGGACAGGTGGGACTGGGATAGCAGTGGAGTGAGTGAGTGATTGCTTTAGGTCCAGCCAACAATTTTTCAGTTACATTCAGGACAAAAACAATTTTAACTCCAAAGCTTCTTAAGAAAGAAACAAGCTGACTACAATCCACCCCGGCAGCATGGGGTCTTGAACCCCTGACCTTTAGATCAGTAATCCAGGGGCCTAACTACTGAACCACCACTGCCCAGAATAGTAGTGGAAGAAAGCATAATTCTATGAAGAAGTCTATCAGTGCACAAGGTATTATTAAGGAACAGAAGAGAGGAAATTGTTTTAACTGGACTGAGCTTTGACCATACTGGGTTAAATAAAACAAGCTTTTGTTTGGTAAAAGTCAATCAGGCAAAAGTTTGAAATGTAAAGTGACAAACAGTGTAGAATATATACATTGTAGAAAATATAAATAAAAGAGGAAAAAATTAAGAAAAAAAATAAATGAGGCAGTGTGTGAGAATACTGGGGAATAAGCTCCGGCCCTGATGAGCCAGTAGGGTCGGGTGTAAAATCCCAACAGACTTTACATCTCACATGCTGGGATGGCACACTGCAGCAACAGATGCAGCCAGTAAAGCAGCATCCGCACCCAGAGGTGGTGTCCCAGATCCATAAAAAATTTGGCACAAGGTCACACTTGAACTTTAAAACAGACCAGTTGAATCTCAGAGAATAAATGCCATCAAATTACACTTAAAACTGATCTAAAAATAACTATATCTGGGCTGCTGAGGTGGAAGTCACCAGATATGCTCGTGCAGCCATATCGCTAGACGCAAAATATTCCCTGCTGTGGTCCTAAAAGCCTGATTCTTATCAAAGCATCTCCCATTTACTTCTAAATTTCTTTGGTTTTTTTTATTGTTTTATAGTCCACTATTACTTTTTATTTATGTCTTCATGTGAGGTGTTAAACTGTACAAACAGAAAGATACTAGGATGCGGGAAATCATTCCATGTGTAAGTAGCGTTTTAAGTATCTTTGTAGAATTTATACACATGTACTTATGTTTAATATTTTGTGACTGTATAAAAAGTTTCGATTGTAATTAACATGCATGTGATATTTAGATAGTATTATTTTAAACTATCTGGATGTTGAAACAAATGTACACGTATCATAAACAGTATGTGTAATTAAGTGTAAAAATAATACATGTAGTGCATGTAAATTCTACATCAGATACTGTAGGTAAAATGGATACAAACAGTAATTATGTACTTTCTTACTAAATTACATGAGTAAATTATCTGTAGACCTATTATATAGAGAGAATTTTGAGAATGTATTATATTTGTTATCTGAATGGCCTATTACAAAGACAAATTTTGTGTATATATATATATATATATATGTATTTGTAAATTTATATTCCATATTTTCAAATTTCTTTGTAGGCCTACTATATAGAAAGGAATTATGTTATATTTGTAAATATTCTATATTATCTTAAAAACCAATATGTATATATTAACCATTCTTTGTACTTTGTTTTGCTAAATTTAAATTCAAGGCACTAAATAAATGGATATATATTTAACTTAAAATGGTTTTATATTTTTTTTTTATTAATATAGGCTTAAACTATATTCTATTTTTCTTTGGTAATATAGGCTTAAACTGCTTTAGACGTGTTGTTAAGATTGGTTTTGCAAGATATTCTCAGTATATAAAACTTTTAATACAGTGCTATAAATGTGACATTTTGTCCATCACTATATATATATATATATATATATATATAATATAATATAATTCCCCTGATGAGTGGGCAACCACGAAAAAGGCTTGTCGGGATAAAATTGTAGTACTGTTATTTTTTCCCACATACAATATATATGACTAATATATAATAAAAGAAAAAAGCAAGACAGTAAAATATTACATAATTCAATTATCATTTATAAATATTTGCATCTTGACCACTTTTCTTAGTATCATACTTATGGAGCGGTCCACATAACAGACATGGTTGTAATGTTTTGGGACTAGTAATATGGCGGCCGGCCTGGGTAAGCTGGCTTTACTTCTGAGCAGGTACTTTAGATCAGTACACTGAAAGTATTCCAAATTATGTGTATATTTCAGCAAAGGGATATGACAGACACCAGCTTAATGAAACTGAGAAATGAGTAAAGTAAACTGACTCAAATTTCCAATGTAACATGTATTTTTAATATCTTTTAATACTCAATATTTTGATTATTTTTGAAGTTACTAATTGTACTTTTACAATTAGTATTATTTTTGTGGTTGTTTTTATGTGTTGAGGCTTTGCCAGGGCAGTGCTAGCTCAGTGATTAAGGCTCTGGTTTGCTGATACAATTGTTGGCAGTTCAAGACCCAGTGCCACCAAGATGCCACTGTTGGGTCCTTAAGCAAGACAAGACAGGATATACGTAATTTGCTGTTGATTAGGGCAAATGCTAAAAAAAGATTTTGTTCCACTTGAATACGTGCAAATACAACAAATTTTGTCACATACCCAATTTGAGTAGAACTCTGTGGCCAATCTTTCTAAAACTTGATCGATAAATATCCACAACAATGTTTAAGTTAAATACCATTAGGATTTGTCTTAAGGCAACATCTTGTCATGGTATGATTACATCAGAATGAGTGACAACAAGACATTGGGATGCTTGTGGGCAGAATGTCACAGAAGCGAGTCGCAAGAACATTACTTGTCAATGTATCCATGATTTCAAGGCTGTGGTGATGGTACAATGAAACAGTCAGCACCAATGATGGTCCATGTGCTCCCAGACCACGTGTCACCACACAACAAGACCACCATATTTGTCTTGCAATGTGGCCTGGAGGTCGTCACCAGAACAAAATCATTGCCCAAACAGTACAGCAGTCGATTATGGGCAGCATGGTTACACAAATGATGCCTGAGTCATGAACTGATATTGACACCTACTATGTGGCAAATGCATCTGCAGTAGGTAAACGCACACATCAATTGGAGTAGAACACATCAAAAGCACCTGAAACTGAGGGCAGGCTAGCTATACCCCCAAATACTTCATACTACTAGTGTCAACAAGGAGCTTTACCTGCCACTGATATATTAATGTGAAATGCACACTTTGATTAAGAGCAAATAATTTGAACAGATAGGGCAAACACAAGTAACTGTTTTAATAATGTATTCATTTAATCACTACCCTGTTCATGTTATACTGCTCTGCACAAGTGAAGATTGTGTAATAATGTATATGGTAACTTTAACTGGGACAGGAACTGGGTTATGCACTTTTATGAGTAAGCAACAGAGGGCAGTGTTGTATATGGAATCAAACTCATAGGAAGGCTTCCTCTCATACCATGTGGAATGTCTTTAAAAGAAATGTTCCCTACTTACCAGTTTTTCTTAAGCAGGCATCCACAAGTTTGTCTTCTTACATTTTAATAAAAAAAAAAAAATTCTTATTTAAATGATCACCAATCTCTTTTCCCACTGCACTTGTTCATATCCTTTTACATTCCAATCCCCAGGAACCTCAGTGTCCACAGTAATTATTTTCAGTTAAGCAGAGCTTCTGATGTGCGGCATGGTGGCCTAGAATATCTCCTCACAACTCCAGGGATCTCTGTTTGACCCTGAGCTTGTGCTACTATCCATATCTGTGTGGGTTTCCATGTCCAGGGGTTTCCTCATTCCTCCCAATACAGAATCCTAAAAACTGGCATTATTAATGAGCATATGATTATGTGTGTGTCTGGTGCCCTGCAATGGAGTCCCATTCAGGGAGAATTACTGTCTCACACCTAGACATTTATGATTATTGAAAATGAATGAATAAATGTTCTGAAGAAAGAATTCATTAAAACATAATTATTATGAGAGTGGCACGGTGGTATAGTAGTTAGTAAGGTAGTTAGGTATAGTAGTTAGGTAGTTATTCCGGTTTCCTTCCAGAGTCCAAAGACATGCACATTAGGCTAACTGGCTGTTCCAAATTGCCCCTAGGTGGGAGTGGGAGTGTGAAGGGTTATGTGTTGCCCTACGATGATCATCTGTTCAGGTTGTACCCAATATTTTCCTAGTGTTGACGGAGACATACTCCAGCCTTACCTCGAACCTAGTAGTAGAATTAAGCAGGTTTGGCAGTGAGTGAGTGAGTGAGTACCTATGATACCTAATGCTGCTTGGGAATCCTGGACTAGAGAAAATTCTGACCAGTCCTGTCCACTTCCTCAGACACTCCTGATCAGCCCAGCCCGCTATGACAGTGAGTACAACCTCATTTCCCTCTCTCTCCCTTACATCTTGGAAGTAAAGCAGTCAAACTTCTCACCAGCCATAGATAATGAATGTAAGTTGGCTAACTAAAACAAAATCCACATTTATCAGCAAGAGGTCCCTCACATGGCAGGTAGAGACACACCTCAGTGGAATGATGGTACATTTACAACCACTTTAATTACCAGTAGGCTTTTAATTAGCAGGTAGAAGAATGCATGCTGAATGGTTTCCAGCATTGATAGGAAAGGTCAGGCCATGATTAGATAGCTTTGCTGATGGCTTCTGAGAAGAAATGGCAAAGTGATTAATTTTCACTAGCTAGCAATCTAGTCCTATGGAGCATGCTATTGATTTGCTCAGGATGCGACATGGCAGCTGCTGAAGTACAATTTAAAAACGATAAAAACTGTAGTCCATGCAGCCTGGAGCTGGCCCCCTATTGACAGCTGAGATTTAAGACAACACTCTGTGCTTTGCATGCTGCTGTGTGCAGTCACTGTGTATGAGTGTGTGTAGGAACAATGACACTGCAGAGCTCTGTAGGTCATTTACACATTTTCTTCAGTTGCTCTGCAAGTAACATCTAAAGCCATGTTTTCTGTCCAACACTGATCGAATGTTTGAATGATGATTACAGGATGTTCTACCAGAGGAAATTCGTATTAATCAATAAATGCAAGTGCAACTAAACAAAAGCACTGAAAGCTTCATTCTCAGATAAGTCATCAAAAGCTTATTTTATCCATGGCAGTTTATTTAGTCTTTACTAATGACCTGTGAGGCTTGACTGGATCTGATTCTCAAAAGTGATTAACATTTCCTCATAGGGATATGAACCCTGCCAAAAGAACTGCTTGGGACTGCACTGGGAATCAATCCTCGATACGCCAAGGATAATGAATAATGTAGTTCTCCAGGTTTAATGATATATGAGTGCATGCTGTGCAGCCAGTAGTCATATTACTGTTGCTCTCTTGACAGATTAACTGTTGTTGATACCAACGATTTTATTACAGTTGCTTAGGACTACAATTGCCTTTATAAGACTTCAATTATCATGGACAGTTTTGCACTCCAGTCTCCATCAATAAACAATTGATACCCTTACCAAACTAGCATTCGTGTTAAAACTATAGTGAATTTTTTTCTAGACAATGATCCTTTGTAACACATAGCACACAGAAACAGAAGGGAGATTTTGAAAATCACATTATTTTGTGTCACGCAAATGAGGATGGGTTTCCCTTTTAAGTCTGGTTCCTCTCAAGGTTTCTTCCTAACGTCGTTTCAGGAAGTTTTTCCTTGCCCCCTCACCACAGGCCTGCTCATTAAAAATACACAGCACATGTGGTGTTTCGCTGCAAAATGAGATGTATCCCTTTCACAGGAGAAAATACATTTTTCTTAAATTATTCAAACTATGGCGGTACAGTGGCATGGTGGTTAGCATGTCTGCCTCACAGCAAAAAGATCCTGGGTTCACATCCTGGGCTCGGGCATTTCTGTGTGGAGTTTGCATGCTATTCCCGTGCTTGTGTGGATTTTCTCCAGGTACTCCGGTTTTTGTTCCACAGTCCAAAGACATGTGCATTAGGCTAATTGGTGGTTCCAAATTGACCCTAGGTGTAAGCGTGCGTAAATGGTTGTGTGTGAGTGTTGCCCTGCGATGGTCTGACGAGCTGTTCAGGGTGTACCCCGCCTTCGCCCAGTGTCAGCTAAGACCTTACAAGGATTGAACAGTTATGAATTAAAATATCTTATACAGAGAAATGTTTAAATCCATGTTTAAAATGTTTAACACAATGTGTATATACTGTAAAGCTGCTATGCAGCAGTGTCTGTTGGTAAAAGTGCTATACAAATAAAATGTACTCTCTCACTCAAGGCAGGGTACACTTTGAAAGCCTCACCAGACCATCGTACGGCAAACACACACACACACACACACACACACACACACACACACACACACACACACCCATTCACACTCTCACTCATAGCCAGGGAAAATTTGGACCAGCCACTTAGCTTAATGTTCATGTTTTTGTACTGTGAGAGGAAACCGGAGTACTGGAGGAAACCCACGCATACACGGGGAGAACATGCAAACTCCACACAGAAACGCCAGCGCCTGAGACTCGAACCCAGGACCTGATTGCTGTGAGGGGGATGTGCTAACCCAAATAAAATTTAATTGAAATGTGCTATGTTGAAAAGGTGAGATGTGGTACTTTGAGAAAGCTGGTGACTGTGCCACGACTGTGAGAAACTAGAGTATATCAAAAGCAAATCAAAAACACCGATCCCATAGCATCGTACATCATAAAATAGCCCTGTCTCCATACTTTAAAGAGTGAGTCCTTTAAGATTTAGTTCAGAGGAAGCCTGGATCCCATTGTAAAATGCAGCAATGTTATGTAAGTATCCATATTATTTATGGATGTTTGTGGAATTCAGTGTCCTAGCGAGTCGACTGATCACATATCACGCTGCAGTATCACACTGTTCATTCATTAAATTCTGATTCTATTTAGTGAACCGAACAGTCTGCATGAAAATCTTCTTTGAAAGACCCCGTCACAGCACTAACAGACGCGGATTGAAGCCTGCCTGTTTTTGTACTCACTGCTTGTACTCCCTGAGTATTTGTGTAGAAACTATTTTAGTGAGATGAAAGATTAATGCTCATTGAATAACAGGCTCTTAACAAGCCATTTTGAGTCCTGCCCAAACACATGGCTTCACTAGGAGTGAATAGAGTGTGGGCATATGCAGTTTGAAAACAAATATTTCAACATTTATTGTATAATGCTGTTTGTTTGTTTCTTTATGATGACTGATAGAACTCTCAAACGGGTGAAACCATGTAACCCAAGGAGTAAATTGGGAATGATTATGACTAACACGTTAACATATCAGGGTGGGACAGTGGTGCAGTGGTTAGCATGTCTGCTTCACAGCAAGAAGGTCCTGTGTACAATTCCTGGGCTCACTGTTTCTGTGTGGAGTTTGCATGTTCTCTCGGTGCTTATGTGGGTTTCCTCCAGGTACTCCAGTTTCCTCCCACAGTCCAAAGACATGCACATTAGGCTAACTGGCTGTTCCAAATTGCTCCTAGGTGTTAGTGTTGGCCCTGCAATTGTCTGGCAAACTGTTCAGGGTGTACCCCGCCCTCACCCAGTGTCGGCTGATATAGGCTCCAGCCTTCCTGCAACCCTAGTAGAATTAAGCGGTTCGGCAAATGAGTGAGAAAGTGAATGAGTTAAACATATCAGCACCAATTGGAAATGCCTGGAGCCTGCAGTGGTGGTATAATTTTAATTGTGTGATTATGCACATTCCCTTCTGAAATGTGCTGTTTATAATGTAAGTCTAATCAGCTAGCTGTCACTTCCACCTTCAGCTGGCAGCTTAGCAGCTTTTTTGACATTAAATAGCAACCAGTGCTAACACTGGTCTAATTTTGGAAAATACTTTTGATGCTCATACTTATGAAGAGAGGAAAGTTATACAAGAACCCAGGGAGTGAAAAAAGGTTATTTTTAGTTGTCTTATAGAAAAAAAATTCATTGTCTGGGTTTACTGTGTTAGTCTTGTATTAAAATATATAATCGAAGGTTCTCTTTTCTTAATAACTACCAATAACCAATGATTCAACTATAAAGGGCAAACATTTATGGGAAAGCAGATAAAAATCCAGGAAACAAGATATAAAACAATAAATCACTGTCTAATTAAATGGTGCTTTTTATGAATGGAGCTTCTCTTCTATTATCTGTGTTTCTTGGAATGATGATCAGGCACAAATGGTTCGATATAAGCTTAAGGACACATAAGAATAAGGTCAAGCAAATGCTAATGTGGCTGGTTGGATTTGCATAATGCTGTCTTGTATAATATTTGCTCTATTTCAATCTTTATATGTTTATTCATTAATTTTCTAAGCCGCTTAACACTAATTAGGGTCGCGGGGAGGCTGGAGCCTATCTCAGCTGACCTTGGGCGAGGACATGGTACACCCTGAACAGCTCGCCAGGCCATTGCAGGGTCAACACACATACAACCATTCATACTCACACTCACACCTGGAGGTGATTTGGACAGCCAATTAGCCTACTGTGCATGTAGGCAAAAGGAACTTTGGCTTTGGGTTAATTGGAAGGTTTTTCCTTACCTTAAGTAACATTTGCAACTTGTTGTTTGCAACATTATTTCATCACTATGAAAGATATTGCTACCTGATGCAGGAATTCTGTTGTTCCAGCAGAAAAGCCCATCGATAGATGACAGGAAGTGGACTGGAGTTTGTCATGGTGATGTGCTTCTGGACTTCAGTGGTGTTGAGGATGCAGCCAAAGTCCAACACATGGTTAGAGAAGTGCAGGTTGGGAAAGTGCACCTCTCCTCGCAGGGCCACAGTGTGGCGCTGTGGGTGCCCCCTGTAGCTCACCTCCATAACTTCCTCAGCCACACAGCTCACTGTATCCAGCTGGTACAAAGGGTCGAAGCGCACCCATAGTTCTGATTCAGCACCAACATCCATCACAAGACTCTACATGAGAAATGTAGAAACACACGAGAAATAAAAGCGACAGTGAGATTATTTAATGCTTCAGGAAACTTCAGGTAAATCACTCTTCACCGAGTTCAGAATACTTTTTCCCCATCTATTATCTGTACTGCTTTTCCATCATGGTTTTTATTCAGAAGTTGAAATACTTCTAATATTTATGAATTATATATAGCAAAAATACTCGGTTGTCGGACACTCTATTGGGCAACAGCTGGCAGCGTGTGCCTCAGTCTTGTCACACAGCGCTTACTCACAGAATACCCACCCTGAACTTTTCTCAGATTTTGGCAATATTTCTTGTGTTGTGTATTTTTCTTTTATATAATTTTTCATAGATAAGCCACTATGGGACCTGGGCAATTTATTGAAAGTGTAAAGGCAAAAAGGAAAAATAGTGAGAACAAATGATAGAGGAAGAAAGAAAGAAATCATACCAAAGTATGAAAATGGCATTTGCATCTAGTGATTAAAACTTTCTTTCTTACTTAAAACTGTATTCCTTATTCAGCTGTTGAGGTAATGAATAAAATTGGCTTATCTTACTTAAAACATTATTTTTTATTCAATTGATATGTTATATTATAATATGTTTGTGGAATGGAGGTCATAAACGGAATAATCCATTATACATTGTTTCCTATGGAAAAATATGTTTATGAACAAATCAGTGTTAGAACAACATTTAAAAACAAATGAAAACACCCAAAAAACAAAACAGCTCTCTGAGACCCTTACAAAGCTACGCCCCTCCACATATGCAGGTTCTGACTATGCACTGTAGTGCCACGCACGAGCAAGGAGACTTGTGAGCATTTGGATATTTCACAGCAGACCCCGAGGCAGTGATTGGTCAGCGTTTTTACACGATTACAGAGATCTCCAATGACAGATTTTTTTCCCGACCTTTGTCAGATCTCATATGTTTTTGACTGCTGTCAGGGTGTAAAGACCATTTTAATAAATAACAGTGTGCAGTAAAACCAGACTGTAAAAAATTTACCAACCCCAGATTTAATGCACTTACTTTACAGTATAGTACGAATCTAATAATATAAATGATATTTCTGTAAGGAAAATTACAGACCACATACATAGTAGCACCATACACATACATACTAGTCAAGGATTGTAAAGCACCAGTCCTATCACTGTCATTTAATGCAGGTCAACAATAACAGGACTCATTGCATTCTAACATAATTTTAAATGGTAATACTGAGTGTTTGGTGGAAAATTTAAACATATTCTCAAAGTGAGAGTGGCTACTAAAAAGAAAAAAAGCCTGAGGTAGACTCTGTAAACTAAGTATAAAATTATAACCGTAACAGTCATTTGCCTCATTTATATTTTGGGCATCCAATGTAAGTAGATGCAATAATATCTTGCTCTAATAATATCCCACCTTATTCACTCATTAAGTTTCTGCCAAACCCTTCCTTTCTTTTTAAAGCAGTGTACCTTTAAGGAGGTGAATGAGTCATCCTGGTTACAGTCACAGAGCCCAAAAGGCTCAGGCAGGGTGAGCTCCAGAGAGAGTGCCAGCTTGGAGACATTCTTCAGATAAAGCTTCTCATACAGAGGCACAAGGGGCATGTCTGGAACCTGGAGGTCATAATACAAATTAATCAAAATGGAAAATAAAATTGGAAGAGACTGTTACAAATTAAAACAAATAATATAAAACAAATAAAACATTAAAGTAGGG
Source organism: Neosilurus mollespiculum (assembly GCA_030014195.1). Classification (NCBI taxonomy): domain Eukaryota; kingdom Metazoa; phylum Chordata; class Actinopteri; order Siluriformes; family Plotosidae; genus Neosilurus; species Neosilurus mollespiculum. The sequence goes on from JAQMYF010000004.1 coordinate 31,840,072, forward strand.
ACCATGGGCACCTCCTCTCCATAACTGTTGACTGAAAGTATATGTGATACACAACCATTCGCACCCAGGGACAATCTAGAATATCCAATTAGCCTAATGTGCATATCTTTGGACTGTGGGAGGAAACTGGAGTAACCAGAGGAATCCCACACAAGCACAGGGAGAACATGCAAACTCCTCACAGAAACACCCAAGCCCAGGACTCGAAATCAGGACCTTCTTGCTGAGAGGCAGATATGCTAACAACTACGCTACTGGTACTGTGCTGATGCTTTGTGAAAATCCCAGTATCAATATTTCTGAAACATTCAAACCAGCCAATCTGGTAAAAAACCACCATGCCTCATTTTTTCAAGATTTAGTTTTTAACTGTATGCTTTATACTGCTTCCACATAATTGGTTAATTGGAAAACTGCAGAAACGAGCAAGTTCACAGGTGTTCCTAATAAAGTGAGTACATGGCTGCATATGAATACTCAGTGGGTACTAAAGCTGAATAAAAACATACCCAAGTGTCCCTGTAGCACATTCTAGGAGTATATCAGTGATTAGTAAGCAATCAGCTCAGACGTACAGTACTCCATCACGTGTTTCTGATCTGGATCTTTATAGCATTAGCTAAGCTAGCTAACAGCATGAATATACGTCAGCTTGTAGTACCCAAAAAAGTAAATTTAGTTCCTCATACTACAAGATGATACACACATTAACTTTATTTGGATTAGATTTATTTTTGCAATGGCAGGAATGTTTAGTGTTACACTTGTACAACTCATGAATGCCAGCTTCACTATAACATTATACGTATAATAATACTCCCTGAGAGAAATATCCTTCTTCAGTTATTCAGGAGCTTCAGCTAAATTCTGATATATAATTATGTAGTGTAGTGCAGAGTAGTGTAGTATAGTGAGCTACATTTAAATACTACATATGTAGTAGATCAACTGGGTACCATTCAACTATTACTAAATGCCTACTGATGAAGACATCCTACACACTGCTTTTTGTGTACTAATGATATGGACGTATGCATGTTCAGATGCAGAATGTTATGTGAAAATTACACATACAAATATAAAAGACTCAGAAATTTATTTTAATTAATATCAGTTAGTGTACTACAGGGCGGCATGTGGCGTAGTGCAGTGTTTTTCAACCTTTTTTGTGGCATGGTACATTTTTTACATTGAAAAAATCTTGTGGCACACCACAAAACAAAAATGTTACAAAATGACACTCTGTAGTTTAATACAGTATATATAATGACAATATAGTTTCTCAATTTATTTATACTCAATCTGTGTGAAACCTGGGCCTGATTAGATGAACACAAAGTTGATTTCCTGGCAGGAATTGAAGAAAGACACACTCGAAGCTTGCAAATTTCATACTGATGCGTATCTTTTCCAAAATAACACTTTCAATGTCAGCAGACATGTCATTAATACGTCTGGCAATTGTGTTATCTGAGAGAGGGACTTTAGCTATCTTTTTAACTGCATCAGGGCTGAGCATCTCGTTTACAATGGCTTTCCTTCAGGTATATTAATGTCTCTGCCACAGTGTGAGACTTTTTTGATTTAGCTACGAGTTCAGCAACGTAGCTAGCTTTGAGGGCTCTCTCATTTACCTTTGTGCTTTTTCTCATAAAGTTGCCTGTTTCTGTATTTTCATGCAGGCAAACAAAATAGTCCCTCAGCTTGTTTTGAAGCAATATGTGTTTCGTTTGGAGATGGCGTTTAAGTTTGCTCAGCACCATGGCACTGTTGGATAGCTTCTCACCAAGCACAACGGAGTTGGTGTCGTCGCATCCTCGGTGAAAATAAATCTGAACAAAAGATAGCTTTCACTGTATTGCCTCGAGCTCACTGTCTTTGCTTTCTTTTGACCACCACTCACACTAGGGCCTTCATCTGGGTCAGAATTTTGTCCAAGGCCCAGTTCTGAGTTTGAATATTTCCTTTTTAAAAACTTCATCACTGTCACCACAAGCTGTTGCGTGCATCACTAATTCTCTTGTCTCTAAGAATAAACAAGGCAAAAGGCAAAAAAAAGCTACCCACTGCCACCCACTGACATGGAAGAGTACCACATCACTCTGGCAGTCACTACAGCACAGACACTCGACAATGGCCAATGGTAATTGGATAATTTCCCACGGTACACCTGACGATCTCTCATGGCACACTAGTGTGGCACGGCACAGTGGTTGAAAATCACTGGTGTAGTGCTAAGCACATATATCTCACACCAAAAAGGCTCTGGGTTTAAGTCCCAAGCTTGAACCCAGGTTGTTCTCGTGCTCACGTTGGTTTCCTCTGGGCACTCTGGTTTCAAAGTCCAAAAACATGCACATTAGACTAATTGGCTGTTTCGAATTGCCCATAGGTGGGAGTGTGATTGTGAATAATTGTGTTTGTTGGCCCTGCAATGGTACTTTGCCTGGGTTTGGCTGAGATAGGCTCCGGCCTCCCTGGGACACTCACAGGATTAGGTGGTTCAGCAAATGAGTGAGTGATAATGAGTGTGTATTACATCTGCTCTTATAATACTTGGGTTGGACCTGGTTAGTTTTTGTGGTCAGTTGTATGGGCATTGAGTTGTATAGGACTGGGAATTTCTGTTGTATATTATGATTTCCTGTCAACACTCACAATTATAAATATCATCCTCTGATTCTCTCCTATCAAGGGTTTCCTCTGTGATTCTCCCCTAACGACAGAGAATCTAATCATTTGCTACCCATGAATGGCTGCCTGCTGCAATAATATCTTCTAGACTTCTGTTATTTCTGTAGGATCAGTGCCAATTTGTAAAAACTACAATTTCATCCTTCATTCTGTCTCTTTTTTTTCATTCGATTTAATCACTGAGCTCCTTTGCCTTCTCTTCCCTTCTCTTTTTCTTAATTGTTTTAGTATTGCAGGCCGTTGGGCACGAACTGTCTGTAAATGTAGCATGCGTTGTCAACACATAAACCTATGGGACTGTACCAGATAAAAGAATGCTCTCAAACATTTTAAGTTCTGAAAAAGCTACCTGGCAATATAACTTGAAAGAGTTATATTGTCAGAATATCATGAAGATATATGAAAGCCACTAAAGCTGAAGCTCACAATGAGGAAACAGTGGGAGGCTGTACACGTGTGTGTGTGTGTGTGTGTGTGTGTGTGTGTGTGTGTGTGTGTGTGTGGGTTTGGGTGGGTGTGTGACTGAGTGATGGAAAGAGAGAGACAGAGAGAGAGTGAGAGAGAAAGTAAATGAGAGAGAAAGTGAATGGGAGACTGAGTGAAAGGGAGAGTCTTTGCAGGGGTTTGAGGGGTTGACGAGATAGTAAAAGCAATATACGTCAGACAGTTTCTTGTAATGATGGTTCTTCCTGCGCATAAAGTGAGTACTCTCTAGCTGTTCTTCATACTGAAGGAGTAGATACACTGTATGCTATATGATCAGTCTGTTCTTTACACTACAGCTTACCAAAGTCACTTACATTATCCTCCTAAAACCCAAACCCTAATGTTGTGTGTTTTTTCATTTCTCTGCACCATGTCTGTTCATTACCACATGATAGTAATAAGAATAAAGTACAAATTATGCCCAAAATGTCAGGTTTAAAACATGAAGCCACAGTGCAATTCACTTGGATAACAAAAATTGCATGAAAAATAGATGCTCTCTCACAGTATTGGGTTCTGCCTAGTGCCAAATGTGGCCTTATTTGCTGATATATTGCCAGTATACAGTACCCTGACAGAGTACCAAACTGAATAATTAAACAAGTATGCTGACTTCCTTGCTAGTCTTATTTGTGATATAATGACCTGTTCCTCTGCAGAGCAAAAGCTCCCAAAAAAAAATAGGCCTGATATGTCTGGATTGCCTCCAGACATATCAGGCCTATCTCCAGCCTTGTCAAAGTTAGTGAAGGATTTTGTTGTGCATAATTATGTGGGCCTTTCAGTGCTTAAAGTAACTGATCTGAACCACTGTGGTGCCATCCACACACTGTCTTTTTCCATGGTAAATGAGGGCCGTGCTTTTAGATTATTACTTGATCATCACATTCTGTGCGGCCCAGTGGGTTTGCGGCTTTCTCTTCAACGTGTCAAGTTCACGAGTGGCTGCCTCTCAAAGTGTGGTTTGGTACCCTTTGGCGTTCCCCAGGGCACAGAACTTGGCTTTTTCTGATGATGATAAATGACCGTCAGCCAACGGATGTGCATGCTTGAAAATATGAGGATGATACCACCCTTACCGAGGTTGTCCCAATAGACCGTTGCAGGTAATCGACTTCAAAAGAGCCAAGCACCAGTTTGATACAGCCATCATCAACTCCAAGAAACTCTAATTAGTTGAGCACGCAAAAGTATTAAGAGTGGACATTTGTAACACCCTTCAGTGAAACTGATGTAATAAAAAAATCCAAGAAGAAAATTTATTTATGTATTTTATTTTGCTCAAGCGAGTGCATGTCCCTTTTAAAGATATTGTATGCGCTTATTCTTTCAGCATCAGGCCTGTACTAGGATTCTGCACGCCATTTTACCACTCTGCCTTGCCCACCTATCTGAGCAAGGATTTAGCGCGAATACAGAACTAGAAGCACTATTATATCTCCAAACCTGTCTTATAACAATAATACTCTGTAATCGTAGTTCACTCAAGGACAGGGGTGCTGAACTGGGTAATAAGCTCTATGAGTCCATTGTTTAGAAACCAACTCACAAGCGTCACCATCTACTACTACCCAAGAATGTTGATGATACATACATGAATGATGATACAGACTAAGAAATCATTATGAATTTAAGTGCTCATTTATGAGATGAACACCTTTATCTCCTTTATGTTAAATAGGTAGTTGGGCAATACAAGAAATATTAGCTAATACATACAGCCATGTAAAAAATTAAGAGACCACTTATAATGGAAACGTTTATTCTCTTAATATTTTCCAAGACTTTATATGTATCTTTCCCATGTTGTTTATATTTTTACCTGTATAGTTAGTGAGTGAATAGTGGTTAGCATGTTCGACTCACAGCAAGAAGGTCCTGGATTTGAGTCCTTGGGCTCAGCGGGGGCGTTTCTGTGTGAATTTTGCATGTTCTCCCCATGCTTGTGTGGGTTTCCTCTGGGTACTCTGGTTATCTCCCACAGACCAAAGACATGCACATTAGGCTAATTGGCTTTTACTAACTGCCCCTAGGTGTGGATGGTTGTGTGTGTCTGCCCTGACATGGTCTGGCGAGTTGTTCAGGATGTACCCTGCCTTTGCCCAATGTCGGCTGAGATAGGCTAAAGCACCAGCAAGTGAGTGAGTGAGTAAGTGGGAGAGGGAGACCTATATTTGAATTTATTGTTATATTCTTTTCTATCTATATATAATTCAGCCTCTGAATGCAAGGTGATATTTCTTAATAAACTATCTATCTATCTGTCTGTCTGTCTGTCTGTCTTTCCATCTATCAGTATAATGAAGAAAATTCATGTTGTAGAATGGTAAAAATAAGTGGTAAACATACCTTTTCTACACAGAAGTTGAGTTGCTGAGGGGAAATATTCAAGACTGGGGCAATGAATTGACATGTGATATCCACGGTCATGATACGCTCCTTCCCACTCTGATTCCCCACGGTGGCATGGCACACCAGCCTTTCTCTCACCATCTACACACAAACACACACACACACACACACACACACACACACACACACACACAATTTTAAACTTTTCATATCCAAAGTATAAGCTGTGAAATGTGCCCCTTATTCATATTCACCTTATTCAGACAAGCATGGCAGTACTGATCTGAAACACAGCCATGCTCTGTCAGGACTGAGCTCCAGCATACTGATATATACTGTAGCAGACCGGTTTATCTCTTCTCTTCACCTTCTTACTTTTGTCACTACCTATTCCATCAATAGAGGCTCAGGGCAAAAGTGCCTGAGAGGGAAGATAATACATTGCTGGGTGCAGCTTGCGGCATTTCGTACATATAGTGATCAGCCATAGTATTAAAAACATTATGAGCATTGACAGGTGAGGATCATTGATTATTTTGTTGCAATGGAACAACAATCAGTTTTTAGGCTCATGTGTTGGAAGCAGGAAAAATAAGCAATTGTAAAGAGTGACAAAGTGCCACATTGTGATGGCTAAAAGACTGGAGCTATTCCTGGTTTCCCCTGTGCTTGCAGGGGTTTCATCTGGGTACACTGGTTTCCTTGCACCCTTCTCCCAATGTTGGCTGAGATAGGCTCCGATAGTCAATCAATAAACTTAGAAATAAATATGCTACCATATGAAAGAAATACTGTAAAAAAATTTCATATATATTATATGAAATTATATATATTATATGTATATATATATATACAGTGAGAGTAAAAAGTATTTGATCCCTTGCGGATTTTGTTGGTTTGCCCACTAATAAAGACA
>JAQMYF010000004.1:31867974-31882100 GCA_030014195.1 Neosilurus mollespiculum
GAAGCTGCCCAGTTTCTCAGAGAAGAAGTGGACCTCCAGAACATGGCAGGCCCCAGGTGGCACCATGCCCTCAGTAGGGCTGAAGGAAAAGCACAGGCCCATAGCTGTAGAGGGAGGCACAAACTTATAGGGGGCATCTATAAGTCCCTTGTTTCTCAAAAGCACCTTGGGTCAAAATAAGAGCAGATACAACACAAAATTACAATATATTGCTTATTACTATATTATTTACCCTAATAATTATTATTATAAAAATTTTAAATAAAAATTACTATTATATAATATAATATACAGCCATGTGAAAAAAATTACACATATTTTTCATTTTATGATTTTATATATGAGGACATAATTTAAAAAACGTATAATGTATTTTTTTTTCACATGACTTTATATGTTTTAGAAGTGTAGTATAAATAAATTTCTTTCAGTGATTCATTTTAAAATAACATTTTAATGATGCAAAAGCCTTGCATGGAGTTACACTGAATACAGAATCAAATCATTTGGGTTTGTAGGTGTATTATACTCTATTTACAGTAGTGTGCAGTGAAGATTATACACCACCACTTTTGTCTAAAGGTGCTCCTTACAAAAAGAAGTTAAAAAAATTACTTTACTATAATTTTTGGTTAAAATATATTGAACAATGCTATTGTAGGTAATGAGAACCAAAAAAATAATTCTGAATCAATCATCATGAAGAAATTAAAAAATATGTGAACACTATGTCTGAAAGGTTAAATGCTGTAATCAAAGTAAAGAGTGGCCACACTAAAGTGACCTTTTTTTCTCAAAAAAGAGACTGTTATTTTTGTTATTACTATATATTGTTGTTTGTTTACTTATCCTCATCAATATGATCCAATATTATATGAAATAAATACTTCATTAGTACTTGGTTTCTGATTTATCTTCATTTTGTTAAATTGTATAAGTGTAATGTATTTTTTAATTTCTTCACTTGCTAAACCATTCCATATGGTTTGAAGTTCAGTTTTTCAGTGTCTTTGTTCATTAGCCATACTTTTACCTCAATATACTTGTCGGAATTATTAGTTTTTTTCGGTTCCCCTAGCCTACAATAGCACTGTTCAATACATTTTCACCAAAAGATTTTAGAGAAGTAATTTTTTAATTCTTTTTATCAGGAGCTCTTTCACTCTTTTTAAGTGGTGGTGTATAATCTTCACTGCACACTACTGTATTTCTAGAAACAACTTTTGCGAGGACACTAGTGGACTATAGTGAGCTTACTCATACCTCATAGGTGTGCTTGGATCCAACAAAAATGTTGCCAATGTCCAGCAGATCGAAGTTAAACTGCAGTTTGGGCCCCAAGCCTTCACCCTTTATACGCAGTGGCAAACGTGACTCTCTGCCTGTAGAGGATATTAGTAACCTGTATACTGGACATGGACTTCATATACTGAAGTAATACAGTGGATTAGCATAATAAAAAAGATAACTAGCAATTTAGTCACCTTTTACATTTGCTTGACTAAGCTTAACTAAGCTTAAAAACCATGAACATTTGTTGTCTATTATAAATGCATAAATTACAACAAACAAAGCTATCATAAAGTTCCCAAAAAAAATAACTATAGAACTAAGTGTAGTAAAACTAGACCGAAGCATTCTTTAGTACAAACTACAAACAGATCAGTCTCTTTTATGCATGGGAAAAAAACATTAAGCTAGGCTTGCACGATATCAGTCATGATCTTTTTGCCCTGATCATATCCCGATGTTGCATTGGAGGAAATCTAACAACATCTGTATACATCCGAAAACATCAGTATACTACAGAGAAAGCTGGAAGACACTGTAGAGTATTGGGGAAAATTTTCAAAAAGAGTAAAATATTTTGGGAGTGTTGATTTTTTTTTTTTTTTAATGTTTATTGGAGGAGTACATGGGGGAAACAGGAAAAAACTGATCAGTACACATCAGTACATCAGAACATCAGTTGTGATTGGTGTAACACTGGTATAATTATAATTTTTTTAAATCAATTGATTTTTTTCATATCATGTCGGAGAATATCAGTACCGATCAGAAAAGTGTCAGCTGGAACATCAGACTAACATCGGAATAACATCGGAAAATGATTGGAGCAAATTGGGATCATGACTGGTATTGTGGGGTGAAGAATGAGAGGAAAAAAGATTTTACACTGTTTTACAGTAGGTTTGATTGACATGCCCTTAAGTCATCGTCCTTTCTTGGAACTAACCTTGCGAACTAATTCAAATGTTCTTCTACGACCAGTGGGCTTAGATACACACAAATCACGCAGAAATTAATAATAAAACAACAGAAATAAATTGTTTGTCATTTGTTTGTTTGTTTGGTGTTTGTTTGCGGACTGTACTAGCACATTATTGCCACTCTTTGGTGTGGAGTTCTCTGCTTTGGCTTATATACTAACTCCAACTTTCAAACAGAAATTAATATTTGTTCTACAATTAGCAATTTTAGCTATGGCAATATTAGACAAACTCTACCTGTAACATCACAGTATATGGTGTGCTGGTAAAGTTTGGCTTCTTGGGGTTTGAAGATGATGGTAATTTCTGCTGTGTGATTTGGCCAGATATCCCCGTCCTGTAAGCAAAGAGGTACTAAATCAAACACCAATTTTTTTCGATGCACTTTACTAAAACCTGAACCCCCAGGCGCTTAAGTTACTTTAAGCTGTTTTGAAGGCAACACTGTCTTGAATAGATCATTTAAAGAATATTGAATGTGAACTGTTTGGGGCAGTGATGGCCTGGTGGTAGGGTGCTATATTACTGATCCCAAGGTCAGAGGCTCAAGCCCCACTATCACTGCTGTCCTAACAGTGCAGCTAACTGGGTTATCAAAGACCGGCCATGTCTCTCACTGTCTATAGTGAGAGGCATGTAAAAGAACCATTGCTGAGTAGGCTGCTTAGCCGTCAGCATGTTTCTGCCCTGCCTTGCCCCTCACCCAGAGTCAGTTGAGATGGGCGCCAGTTCAGAGAATGAATGAATGTGAACTGATAAAAATAAAAAAGTAAATATATGATAGCATATAGCATGTAGACCTCACTGCAAAAAGGCCCTGGGAATGAGTTCCGGGCTCAGTGGGGACGTTTCTGTATGGAGTTTACATGATCTTCCCAGGCTTGAATGGGTTTCCTCCAGGTACACCGATTTCCTCCCACAGTCCAAAAATATGCACATTAGGCTAATTGACTGTTTCAAATTGCCCCTAGGTATGTGAGTGAGTGTGTGTGTGTGTGTGTGTGTGTGTGTGTGTGTGTGTGTGTATTGGCCCTGTGATGGACTGGCAAGCCATTCAGGGTATACCCCTCCTTCACCTAATGTTGGCTGAGATAGGCTCCAGCCTCCCCACAACCCTAGTACAGTTAAGCAGTTTGGCAAATGAATGAATGAATGCATTAAATATATGCTCAGCAGTTACCACAACAGACTCTACAATGATAGTGTGCACAGTATAGGGTGAAATATTAAAATCATAAATATTCAAATTCTTTCTTTAAAGAACATTGCTTGAAAACATCTCAATACTTTTCTCATGCTCTAACAAACAGGACATCCATGTTCCTCAAAGACTAGGCCCAACTTTTGAGATAGTCAAAATGCATGGTGGAAGCTGGTAATTTATGGCGTGGAGCACCAACTTCCGATGTGTATTTTCACTTCTGCAATGAAAGATTTTCCATGGAATTTGCAGTTGTGCTGTGACCTGTTCAATTCACCTGTTTCGAATGCCCTTACTCTTGTTTTAGCTCACTGATAGCCCAAAATTGGAATGTATTGCAGGCCTAAAAGGCAGGAATGGATGTACGTATAATAGCAAACTAAGTTTTAAAATAAGTGTTTTCTTTTTTCATTTGCATTTACCATACTCTACCAACTTTGGCTTATCGCCATAACTTCCAAACACAGTGATTGTTCTAAATTTCTAAACAGGGCAGAGGTGCCTAAGTGGTTAAGGCTAATCTGAAGGTTGGTGGTTCAAGATCCAATATCACCAAGCTGCCACTCTTGGGCCTTTGAGCAAAGCCCTTAACCGTCAATTGCTCAGTTGTATTAAAAAATGTAAGTCATTTTGGATAAGAGTGTCTGCCAAAAAACATAAATTTATTGTTAAGGCAGGAGAAAACACAAGAGATGGGAAACACATTTCATCAAAGTGCTGAGCTGGTATTTGGTGCTGCAGAGTAAACCACTGAGACAGATCTGTCTCTGTCATCCAGGAGAGGTGCTCTGGATAAATGAGAAAGTAAAGATAGACATGGGGTCACAAACCAAAACAGAAAAGAAAAGAAAAAAAAAAAACATTTAGTCATTCATACATAACATTTGAAAAACAAACTGGATGCTGTTTTTAAGTGTGACCATACAGTTAAAGATTAAAAAATAATGTCGTTCTCTAGTCTTCAGCAGTTCATTTTAATTAAATGGTTGCGTGTGATGGCCCTACGCTGGCCTTCGCCTAGTGTTAGCTGAGATGGGCGCCAGCCTCCCTGTGACCCTAATTAGGATTAAGTGACTTAGAAAATTATTGAATTAATGAATTTTTTCAACTCAACTGGATGAGGTTAACTTTACTTAAAGCTTTTTTTCAGCAAGATTTTATAATTCTCCTGCTGCCACATGATTGGCTATTTAGATAAATGCATGAGTGTGCATGTATACAGGCTTTCTACAGAAAGTGCATAAGTATATGGTTAAACTATATGGACACCCCAAGCTTCAGGCTTATCTATGCCACACAATAAGGCCAGGTTTTGTGGGTCAGGTTTGCTGTTAAATGTAACATGCATTTAATGATACATGATATGCAACATATTGATGAAAATTAGGCTTTTATTGTAAAAATTACATGATAACAAAAACAGAGTTTATTGGTCATTTCCCTTTACCGCTTTTGGGAATTTACTTTCGGTGGTGTTCAACCACTTGTAAAACAAACTGTTCTGTTCCTCATCGTGGGACAGAGATTCAATAAAAGACTGTATGAGAGACACTGCTCTTTCTGCCAAATCATTAGTCACTAGAAGGGAAAGTAGGGGTAGTGGTGGCCTGGTGGTAGGGTGCTGGAGTACTTATTCCATGGTCAGCGGTTCAAGCCCCAATGTCACTGAGTTGTCACTACTGTCCCCCCAGTGCAACTAACTGGGTCATCAAAGGCCAGCCATGTCTCTCACTGTCTGTGGTGAGAGGTATGTAAAAGAACCATTGCTGACTTTTGTAAAGAGTAGGCTGCATTGCCATCAGCGTGTTTCTGCCGTGCGATGGCCTGGCGAGCTGTCCAGGGTGTACTCTGCCCTCGGCTGAGTACACCCTGGACAAGGATCCTCCTCGCAGGGATCCTCCCCACAACCCTAATTAGGATTAAGCAGCTCAGGCAATGAATGATATCGCAGGGAAAGTACAATAGCTTAAGCCTCTTTGTATGTTGTGGATCCTTTTCAAGAAAAGTTTGATCCAATTCCAAGATTGGATCATTATATAGTCTCATGTGCTAGACTGGCACCTAGATGGTAAACTATGGCCACGTTGAGCAAGTAGTGAATATTGAGTAAATAGTATTATTAGTATATAATAATAATATTAGTAGTAGTAGTAAATATTCTTCCTCAAAATTTAGATTTGGAGTTTTTGAATGTAGTGTCACAATAATTTACCTGACCAGTATAAAATACTAAAGTTAAAATTTTCCCACATTGTTAGGACACACCCTGTGTACACCTTCGCCCAGTGTTGGGTGAAATAGACTCCAGCCTCCCTGCGGCCCTAGTAGGCAGTTTGGTAAATTAGTTAGTGAATGGCAGATTCTACATTGTAGGTGTCTGTGTGGAATTTGCATGTTCTTCCGGTGGTTGCATGGGTTTTCTTCCTGGCACTCTGGTTTCCTTCCAGAGTCAAAGACATGCACATCACACAATTTCCCCCGGGATCAATAAAGTATTCTGATTCTGATTTTCCTTAGGCTAATTGGCTATTCCAGATTGCCCCTAGGTGTGAATGTGAATGTAAATTAATGACTTAGAATTGTCTGAGAGTAAAGGTTCTGCAGGGGCATGCAATCCTCTTGGATAAAAATTACATTGCAAAAAAAAAAACATGAAAATGGCCTAATGCACCATTGGTGATGAATGGGATAAATAAATTCCAATAGATTTTGGAATGTGGCTGTGGGGATTTCTGATCAGTCAGACACAAGAGCATTAGTGAGGTTAGGAACTGATGTCAGGTCAGAAGGCCTGGGGGAAAATTGACAGTCCATTACAAAAATTGTCCAGTGGTGCAGTGGTCCAGTTCATGGCTCTGTTCATGCCACTTCCACTGTACATGCCCCTCTATTTCGATTTTCGTATGCCATATCTTTTGTCATGCCATGTCATAGAGCACTTTGTCATAGACCTCGCTTTGTACACAGGGGCATTGTAATGCTGGAAAAGGTTTAGGCCCCTTAGCTCAAGTATAGGGAATTTCAAAGCCTAAAAAGCCTAAAACCTAAAACCTAAAAAGGTTTTAAGACTGTGAAAAGACTGTGATTATCTGGTATTCACCAATTTTTAGTTGTAAACTAAACACAAACAGTGTCATAAAAATGAACACTGACATAAAAATTAAGAAAAGACATCTTAAGGTATACAGACATGTATTAGGTTATCATGTCAACTAGAAAAAAGACAACTCTCCCTTCGATGACAAACAAGAAATGTATGTTTTTATAGATAGGATACAATTTAAACTAAGCTAAGATTCATACATTTGATTTATATTAGATTTTTTTTTGCTCCCATTGGGAGTTATAGAAACGGGTTCAGTCTGTCCATCCCTCCGTCTGTCCTATGATTTGTTAGTGCAATAACTATGGAAGTAAATTACACTGGATCACCAAATTTAGTTGATGGCTCCTCCCAGGGGGCAGTTAGGTGGAACTAAATATAGGTCACCTTGACCTTCATTCAAGGTTACTATTTTTATATTCAGTTTGTCAAGTGTGGTAAGTGCCATAACTGTGGAAAAAATGACATAGGATCACCAAAGTTGGTGCAAGGTTCTACTCAGGAAGGTATCAGTTGGGATTGTATATGGGTCACCATGACCTTGTATCAAGGTCACAGCAGTTAAGTTAGTTAATTTTTCTATATGGTCCTGCCGACCCTGTGGTCTATTTTTATTACTTGAATATTTTATAATAAGGTCACAACATTGAAAAAAGGTCACAGCAGTCAAGTTCGTGAATTTGTCTATATGTTCCTACCGCATGCTGACCCCTGTCGTCTATTTTTATTGCTTGATTATTATTAAATTGCTGATTTGATATTATATTGGGGGCAGTGGTGGCTTGGGGGTAGAGTACTGGATTACTGATCCGAAGATGGATGATTCAAGCCCCACTATCACCGGGTTGTCACTTCTTTCCGCCTAGTGCTGCTACCTGGGTTTTCAAAGGCCTGCCATGTCTCTCACTGTCTGTGGTGAGAGGCATGTAAAAGAATCATTGCTGACTTTCGTAAAGAGTAGGCTGCATTGCCATCAGCGTGTTTCTGTCCTGCATTGGCCTAGCAAGCTGCCAGGGTGTACTCTGCGCGCACACACACACTTTCACACACACACACACACACACACACACACACACACACACACACACACACACACAAAAACACCTACTGTATAAGCTTTGAAGTGAATATGAACTGATGGTAAAGCTTCTCTATAGGAGGAGAATGGTCACATGATGGATCCTATTTTTATGCCATTCTATTACCAAATTACAGTGCAGAAAAAGATTTGAACACCACAACTGGTTTAACATTTAATGAAAGGTATGGTATGAAATAAACCAATGTGATAAATTAAGTTTGTGTGAAGCCAAATAAAACTAAATGTGGTGACATGATAGTTATACAGTGCTCCAGCAGAAACTCATTAGAGAAAGCACAAAGTTTTGCTAAAAAGGCAGGCATGCTTGTGTTTTTTCCACATACCATAGTCCAACAGTATATTAAGATATGCAGTCATACATAACGTTTATATTCCCTTGTGGCAATTCTATTCTGGGAGCTGTTATATATAGAATATTATATATTATAAAACAAAAATGTATTTTGTGGAATCTCTGGTTCTATAAAAATATTTTTTATCCGACCAGTTGGTAAAAGGAGAAGTCTGTATTTTCCTGTCAGTTCAGTAATCTCTCCCTCAGGCATTAGCATTCAGGTGTATTAGCCCAGGCAGCAAATTTGTTTTGGGGGTATGGCTTTGAAAGGAATGCTGACAGGAGGAGCTAGCTCTATTTGTATGAATTTTGAATTACAAAACAGATTCTTCAGCTAGCTTTGGCCAAAATCTCTGACTGCAACTTGACTGGATGATGCAGTTGAGTTTACTATTTAGAATTATTGTATTTAAATACGGCATAGATCATAAATACTCTTTAAAGCATTTAAAAGCTATATCACTATAATACAGGTATACTGTATATTACTCAGAGCGCTAATTACAATACTATAGCCGTTAATTGTTAGGATCGCGCAGGAATAGAACCCAGGTCTGCTGTGTTCAGGCAGGAACCAATCCTCTAGGCTACCAAGAAGAGTGTGTAGACACAGATGCTGAGTAGAGAGAAATGAGCACAGAGATTTACAGGTAATAAAGATCTTTACTGAAAGGTAATCAAAAACAGTAGGCAAAAATCAGTATCATTCTGAAACAATGGGTCATACACCAGGGAGATAGTCCATACAACAAAAAAGGTTCAGATCCAAAAAAACAGCAAGCACAGAGGTTTTTCAGGAAGGGGGGGGGGGAGAGAGAGAGAGAGAGAGAGAGAGAGAGAACAAGAAAATGCAAGAGATTAAAGATATCCCTCACGAGACAGGGTTCTGTCAAAGACCTCAAGAGGAATCAAAACTGAACAATGAACACAAAAAACGCACAGCTTATAAAAGCAAGACAATCAGGCTCTGGTGAACATAATACCAATGAAGACAGGGTAGCATCAGACATGTGACATAGAAAACACTTGCTGACTGAGGGCCCCTAGTGGCTATGAGAAGGAATGGAAAAAAATGTGATATATGCAATATACACACAGGATTACATAATAATTAGTTTTGCTAAAAAGGCAGGCATGCTTGTATTTTCTCCACATACCAGTTCAGTATAATAACAGTTCAGATCATGACAGGACCACCCTCCCTATGAATGTCTCCTGACATTCCTACTGGGATGATTGGGGTGTCTTTTGTAAAAGTCCTCAATCAGACCTGGGTCTAGTATTTCCCGAGATGGAACCCAGGACCGCTCCTCCGTGCCATAAGCTTCCCAGTTCACTACATACTGCAGTCCGCCTCAAACATGACGAGAATCCAGGAGATGGCAAACTAAAAAGGCTTGCTCTCCACTGATGATCCTGGGAGGAGGAGGGGGTGTAGTTGCCAGAGCCAGTGGGCTTGTAATAACTGGTCGCAGGTGGGAAACATGAAAAGTAGAATTAATCTGCATAGTTGGGGGTAGTTGAAGGCAGTAAGAGATGGGATTTGCTCTTCTCAGGACCTTGAAAGGCCTCACAAACTATGGAGCCAATTTGCGAGGCTACACTCGCAAGTAAAGGTCTAGAGTGGACAGCAAGACTCTTTGCCCAGAATGGAGTAATGGTGCAGCTCTGTGTCGACGGTTGTCATGGTGTTGGTATTGTTGCAAAGATCCCTGCAGGGCTGATCAAACTTTGCGCCAGACACACCTGCACCTTCCGACAAAGTCCTGAGCTGCAAGGACCCCAACATTCATTTCTAGCTCTGTGAACAGCCGGGGTTGAAACCCAAACTGACACTCGAAAGGAGAGAGGCCAGTAGAAGAGCAACACAGGGTGTTTTTAGCGTGCTCTGCCCAAATCACATACCTGCTCCGTGATGAGGGGTTGGTGGAGGAGAGGCATCGGAGGGCTTCTCCAGGTCTTGATTAACCCTCTCAGTCTGCCCATTAGATTCTGGATGGAAGCCAGAAGTGAGACTGACTGTGGCACCAATTAGCTTAGAGAAGGACCTCCAGAAACATGAACTGAATTGTGGGCCTCGGTCTGAGACAACCTCCAGTGGAAGGCAGAAAACCCTGAAAACATCTTGACACACAATTATAGCAGTCTTATTAGCAGAGGGAAGTTTGGATAAAGGAAAAAAAAGGCAGGCTTTAGAAAACCGGTCCACAATAACCAAAATGGCAGTGTTTCCTTGAGAGGAGGGAAGCCTGTAAAGAAATCACTAGAAACGAGACCAGGGTCATTTGGGTATAGGTAGAAAGGAGACCTTCAGGGGCAGTGTGTGGAGATTTGTTCTGAGCACAATCTAGGCAAGCAGCAACAAAAGACTTGACATCAGCACTCATTCCTGGCCACCAGAATCTCCTCTTAATAAATTCCAATGTCCTGCCTGTACCGGGATGGTTCGTCAGACACGAAGAATGTCACCATTGGAGAACTTGGGAGCGTGTAGACGTGGGAAAAAAGAGTTCATTTGGAGGCCCATCACCAGGCTCCCTATGCTGGGCTTGCTGCACCACCATCTCAATTCCCCAGCATACATGAGCCACAATCTTAGAGGCTGGCAGGATGGATTCTGGAGCACTCTTACTCTCCTCCTTCTGAAACAGTCTAGACAAGGCATCTGGCTTCTGGTTCTTAGTACCAGGGCAGTAAGACAATACAAAATCAAAATGATTAAAAAACAGAGCCCACCATGCTTGCCTGGGATTCAGAATACTCCAGGTTTTTGTGGTCAGTCTACACCCAAAAGAATGTTGAGCACCCTTGAGCCTATGGCACCCCTCCCTTAAAGCCATCTTGATAGCCAGAAGCTCTCGATCTCCCACATCATAATTTTTGTCAGCAGGAGAAAGACAAGCAGAGAAGAAGGCACAGGGGTGAAGCTTGCCATCTAAAAGGCGCTGGGAGAGAACTGCACCCACTGCCACATTAGCAACAAAGGAAGAGAAGAATCAGGTAAGGTAAGGATAGGGGCTGAGGTAAACCTCCCCTTTAATTCTTGGCAGTCATGCTCAGCTTCTGGAGGCCAGATAAAAGACCTGATTTAGTTTTAGTGAGGTTGAACAACGGGGCAGCAACAGTGCTGAAATTTTGGATAAATTTCTTATAAATTGGCAAAGCCGAGGAAGCGTTGAACTTCCTTAACAGAGGTTCCTTGCAGCCAGTCCTGGACAGCTTCCATCTTCTTAGGATCCATAAAGAGGTTACCACTATACAGGATGAACCCCAATAAGGAGTTCATGTACACAGAATTCGCATTTCTCTGGATTGACAAATTGTAATTAAGCAGGCACTGGAGGACAGCTCTCACATGATGGAAATGTTCATGTAAAGACTTTGAAAACACCAACATATCATTAAGGTAAACAAAAACATAAATTTAGCATATCTCTCAAAACATCATTAATGAGTGCCTGAAAGACAGCTGGAGCATTAGTTAACCGAAGGCATGAATAAGTATTCATAATGGCCTGTGGGTGTATTGAAGGCCGTTTTCTATTCATCTCTCTCCCATATCTGAACCAATTGGTAAGCATTACAGAGGTCCAATTGGTTGCTCCTTAAAGCAACTTAAAGGCTGAAGACATCAAAGGCTAACAGTTCCTTACTGTTATTTTGTTTAACCCACAGTAACCAATGCAGGTCCTCACTCTGCCATCCTTCTTTCCAACAAAAAACACCCCAAGTGGCAAGTGAAGAGGGGCAAATGATTCCAGCCTCTAGTGAGCTCTGGATATACTCCTCCATTGCTTGAAGCTCTATGGGTGAAAGGGAGAAGATTCTTCCATGTGGGGGAAGAGTGCCAGGAAGAAAGTCGATTGCACAATCATACAGTCTATGAGGGGGCAGTGAGGTGGCCCTCTTCTTGCAAAAAACCTCACTTAAATCATGCTACACAACTCGAGGGCACTTGGGGACGTCGGGACAGAGAGCCTGGCTTTAGAGAGGAGACAGGAAGACTTACACCTGGGAGTACATTCTTCTACAGCCCCAGGAGACAAATTGATGTGAGGACTGTGGTGGGACAACCAAGGATAACCAAGGATAACACGGAACTCAGGGGACCGAATAAGGTTGAACTGGATGGCTGATTCTCCCCAATATACATGAGGAGAGGACCAGTAACATGATCAACAGTGGCATTACCTAAAGGTCTTCCATCAAGAGCAGATATATAGAGAGAATGATCTAAGTCAACTATGGAAAGGTGAAGACTACTGGCTAAGATGAAATCCATAAAGTTCCCAGCAGTACCAGAGTCTATAAGGGCCTGAAATAGATGGTACTGCTGGTTTTGCCAGGAAATCTTGACAGGAACTTTGAAACATGAGGTTGAAGACATGGAAGTAAGGTTTGTTTCCATCACAGTTCTGCCTCTCCTGGATGGGTTTGTGCGTTTCCCACAAGCTCCGGGCATGACGAACGAAATTGGTTTGGTCTCCCACATTATAAACAGCACTTCTTCCTCATCCGATGGTCATGCTCATCCTGTGAGAGGCGAGTTCTGCCCAAGTGCATGGGTTCTTCAAGTCCAGGAGGGAAGTTCAGAGGTTCTTGGAACAATGGTTGAGCAGATGAGCCAAGAAAGAGACTGGGTTGACTCTCTTGCCTCCTTTCTCTCAATCTGCTGTCCAGACGAATAGTTTGATCAATCAAGGAATCCAAGTCTTGGGCTGGATCTTTAGCGGCAAGCTCATCCTTGATTGCGCTTGAGGGGCCATGTTGGAAGCATTGATGCAGTCTTTCATGTTCCACCCACATTCTACTGCCAGGGTCTAAAAATTGATGGCAAATTCAGCAACACTACAAGTGCCCTAACATAGCTGGAACAGCCTGTTAGCATCATCTCTGCCCCCTACTGGATGGTCAAATATTCGACGCATCTACTCGGTGAAACTCTTGTAATTATTGCAAGAATCCCTCTGCTGTTCCCAGACAGCAGTAGCCCACGCTCAGGCCTTCCTAGTAAGAAGGGATATAATGTAGGCTATGCAGGACCAACTGGTTGGAAAGATGGAGGCCTGAAGCTTAAAAGTTAATGAGCATTGGGTCAGGAAAGCTCGGCAATCTCAAGGCTTCCCAACGTATCTCTCAGGAGCAGGAAGTCGAGGCTCAGAAACAAAACGCACTGATGCAGGAGGTACAGGAGGAGAGGGAGCACAAGGGAGTGATGGCTGGAGAGCAAGTAGGGCACTCAGGGTCTATTGGATCTCTTGAAGAGTCTACTCATGCCTACTGTAGGCAGCTTCATGAGAGAGTAAGCGATGTTCATGACGACTCACAGTAGCATTATGACTGGCAATTGCTGCACAAACCCTATTCAAGGTGACAGACAGATCTTTTGCCTGGGCAGACTGAGGAGGCTGGGGGTCTCTTCGCTCTGCTGAGTTTTCCATGATTCAGTCTTGCTGTCTGAATTGCCCAGGAATAGAACCCAGGTCTGCTGTGTGACAGGCAGAAAACAATCCTCTAGGCTACCAGGAAGAGTGTGTAGACTCAGATGCAGAGTGGATAATAAGGATCTTTACTGAAAGTCCAGACAAGGTAATCAAAAACAGCAAGCAAACATCAGTGTCATTCTGAAACAATGGGTCATACAACAGAGAGACAATCCATACAATAAAAAAAAACAAAAAAGATAACATAAGAGGTTAAGGTCCAAAAAAAAAAAAAAAAAAAAAAAGCAAGAACATGTTTTCCAGGAAGGGAAAAAAAGGCACAACAATACAATGCAAAAGATTAAAGATATCCCTCACGAGACAGGGTTCTGTCACAGACCTCAAGAGAACTCAAGACTGTACCAGCAGCAGTTATGTTCATATCTTTGTAGGAATAACATTCATAAAATGTATCAGTCAGGATTTAGGCCCCATCATAGCACAGAGAAAGCTCTTGTTAAGGTGATAAATTATTTACTGGTGGCCTCTGACCACGGCTATGTCTCCCTGCTTGTGTTACTCGACCTTAGTGCAGCCTTTGACACGACTGATCATTCAATTCTCCTTGATAGATTAGAAAATGTTGTTGGAATTAAGGGAACGGCCCTCTCCTGGTTTAAATCTTATTTAACT
>JAQMYF010000004.1:31889350-31908168 GCA_030014195.1 Neosilurus mollespiculum
TTCCCCGCCAGAGAGGTGACATTCCATGTCCCAAGAGCCAGAGTCAGTAGCCGAGGATCGGTCCGGCAGAACCCACGTCTTCGGCCACTACCCGGCTCACATTGCACCCTACCCCTATTGCCCCTCCCACAGGTGGTGGGTCCATGGAAATATGTTTTTCTTTATTTATAGCATCAATTTGAAAAAGAAAAAAAACAACAACAACAACAACATAACCCTGTTATTAAGAGGTGGGATGGTAACAGGGTGAGAGAGGAGTGTTCCCTTTAAAAAGTCACTGTGGAACAGCTCTCACTGTAAGAACAGTGTAGACATAGTCCAGACCCACTGGTGTTGATATGAAGCATAAAGAGACATGGTGCATTTCTGATTCTCATACATATTTCACTGCACCAAGCAAGCGGAAGTAAAATAAAGCACTCAGCTAAGGCAGTATCAAGAAATGTACAATGGATCAACTAACTCATGCTTGGCCATGCTAGTCAGAGCACGGACAGCCTTTATAACAGGTAGAAATTAGCAATTTAGGGGACAAAAGACTGCAAAGTCATGTTCTTTAAACTTACTGCACAGTTGTTACGATGTGGAATCCACATAAGGCATTAAATAATTATGAATATGGGCAGCATGGTGGTGTAGTGCTTAGCATGTTTGCCTCACAGAAAGAAGGTCCAGTGTTCAATTCCTGGGCTCAGCCGTTTCTATGTGAAGTTTGCATGTTGCATGTGGGGGACTTTACTCCGGATCCCCTGGTTTCCTCCCATAATGCAAAAACTATTATTACTAGGCTTACTGGCTGTTCTAAATTCACCCTAGATGTGAATGTAAATATGAATGGTTGGTTTTGTGTGTGTGTGCGTGTGTGTGTGTGTGTGTGTGTGTGTGTGTGTGTTGCCCTGTGATGGTCTAGTGAGATGTTCAGGGTGTTCCCGCCTTCGCCCGGTGTTGGCTGAGATGGGCTCCAGTCTCCCGGCAACCCTAGCACTTGAGTGAGAGAGTAATAATTATAAATATGAGCTTTGCCATACTGAATTTAAATTTAAAATTAAACTTTTGAAATTAAATATTGACTTTTTAAATTTTTAGTTACTGCTTTTGTATATACTATAAAAGACCTTACGGCAGTAATAATAATGGATATAACTGCTCTAACCTTTCCTATTCCTGTCCTCATGACATCTTGTCTACAAATAAAGGATGCTTTAGTTATGTTTGGTAGTAAAGATCACAACTGTGTAATATCTAAATTCTGTGGATGGATCCAGCTACACCTTTTATGATGTCGGGGAAGCCAAGAAATGGCAGCTTAATCTAAAAGGTAAAATCAGAAGATATTGTAAGGCTCTAAATTAAAAATGATACGTCCCTAATGGGTTCAAAGTGGCGTTCTTAAAAAATGTATGTATAAATATTAATAACTTTAGCCTTCGGCAGACCTGTGTGTTAATGTACTGAGACAGCTCAGCCACATTCAGCATACATACACATCTGCATTTACACACAAAAACACACTCTCCCTCTCTCTCTCTCTCACCTTATTCTTAAAACTCCTAAAAATTCGCTCACTCACTCATTTGCTGAACCGCTTAATCCTAATAGGATCGCATGGAGGCTGGATCCTATCTCAGCCGACACTGGGTGAAGGTGGGAAATGCCCTGAACTGCACACCAGACCATCGCAGGGCAACACACACAACCACAAACACTTAGGTCTACACCTAGGGGCAATTTGGAACAGCCAGTTAGCCTAATGTGCATGTCTTTGGACTGTGGGATGAAACTGAAATGCCTGAAGAAAACCCATGCAAGCACAGGAAGAACACGCAAACTCCACACAGAAACGCCCTTGCTGAACCCCGGTCTCGAACCCAGGACCTTCTTGCTGTGAGGCAGACCTGCTAACCACTACACCACCGTGGTGCCACCACCGTATTATTCTTATTAAAGTAGAATTCAAAGAAATGTTGTGTGCTTATAGCTCTTACGCCATCAGCTAAATCTTAGCAACATTTAAACCCCCAAGTGATATTTGAAAAGGTCATAATTTAATGCATACATCCAGCGTCTCAGAATTGATAACACTGTGAAAGAAAACATTAGAAAGAAACACAACAAAGAAATGTTCTCTCTGAGAGCTTTTCTTTTTCTTAAGCAGTGAATTAAAACAACTTGTGTTTTACCTCATTAGCCATAGGGGCAGGTTGGAGAGAACTACCTCTGTAATTCCATGGTGCCAGTCAAGAACAGATCAATGAGGTCAGCCTTACTATATTGGCTAAGGCTAGAACTTTGATAAGTGATGTACATATTTATATAAGTACTTTGTCAAAGTCAACAATATTATATGTTTGTCACGAAACAATTCTCAGCCATATTTGTTGGAACACTGCAATAAACTATAACCCGACCAAATGCATGTGATCGAGGACTTGCATTATAGCAGCATTAATAGCACAGCAATGCAGGTGTAAATACTGAACCTGTGTGATAGTGGAGAAGCAGTTGTTGGTTGTGGTCTCCTGTAGTTCTGGGTAGAAAATCGACAGTCACCTGCATGCTCTCTCCAACACCAAGTGTCCCTAATGAGGGTTCTACAGAAAATGGGCTATAAGGAAAAGGACACAGAGACTCAGTAAATTAGGACACAGTTTTACAGTATCAGAAACAACTGTTTCACTGAATTATAATGTGTGCTTACCTCTGTGTACTGAACTGAAAATTGGCCTCGCCTTTTCCAATATTGCGTACAAGAAGTGTTTTCTGAGATAAACACTTGACAGGACACTGAGAAAAGTGCAGCACATCTGGAAAGTCCAGTATGGCACGTGGCCCTAGAGCCCGGATGGGCACCTCAAACTTCTCCCTCTCAGTCATAAAGACTATCCGGTGAATATAATCCTAACAAAAAGACCATACATAGAAGTGGTAAACTATGAGCACATCACGCCATTTTATACACACTGCTGTGGCTCCCAATTAAATTTTACATCAAGTATAAAATATTAATGTTGACCCTTCAAGCACTGAATGGTCTCGTGCCACATTATCTTATTGAACTTTTCCATGTTTATAAGTCACTATTTACACTTGCCATTTGCCAGACATCCTTATCCAGAGTAACTTTGATTTTTATACACCTGAGCAATTGAGGGTTAAAGGCCTTGCTCAAGGACCCAGCTGTGGTACGTCATGGTACTGGGGCTTGACCATCGGCCTTTGGATTAGCAACCAGAGCCTTAACCACTGAGACACCACTGCCCACCACATCAACTTGGATCAAAGGCAACTTACTGATATCTTGAATAATAAATACTACAAAAGGGGGCAGAGTTTCTCTTACAAAGCCTTCCAGTTAACGTTCGGAACTCTGACACAGTCTCGGTGTTTACTTCTATGCTGAAAACTAATTTGTTAATTCTAAGTTTAGTTAAGCATTTTGTTAATAGCCTTGTTATTGATTAAAGGAGCACATCTGTGGATTCCCAGACATAGAAAGTTCTACTAAACTGGGATGTTTGAATGCTGTCACTCCCTCCCCTCACTAAGGTCCGTTGACAGTAGATCGGCTTATTACCTTTTATGTCACAAAGCGCCCTTATGTCTGTCCTCCTTCTTTTTCTCTCTTTTCAGTTATGTTGTTGTAGTCAGTCTGCCAGAGTCCCTGGTTGCACTCAGCACTGCTAAAGTCTGTTCCTAAGCATTACATTACAATGAGCATACCTAATAATCTCTCTCTCTCTCTCTCTCTCTCTCTCTGTTTCTCTCTCTCTCTCTCTCTCTCTCTCTCTCTCTCTTTCTCTCTCACACACACACACACACACACACACACACACGCTACTTCTGAAATACCAGTGATCCTGTTCCTTCTGCTCTCTGGACCCTGTGATCCATACTGATGTGCGACTTGGCTGGTTGGAGGATAGGTTTCCCTTTTAAATCTGGTGTTTTCTTGTCACTGATACCACAGGCTTGCTCATTAGGAATGTATAGGCTTTATATTATTAATATTAACGGTTAAAATCATAAGTTCTTAATCACTTTGTTTATTATCTAAAACTGCTCTGAGACTATGTTAATTATAACAATGAAATACACAATGAAAATACAATTGAATTAAACTGAAAAATACATATAAATTACATAAGCCTAAAATTACAGCAGTGAGTTTACAAGATAAACAAGAGAAAATACACTCACACATTTGCCGAACCGCTTAATCCTATCTGGGTTACAGGGATCTCAGCTGACACTGGGAAAGACGGGCCAATTTCACCAGACCATTGCATGGCCAACACACACAACCATTCACACTCACATCCACACCTAGGGGCAATTTGGAGCAGCCAATTAGACTAATGTGCATGTCTTTGGACTGTAATACACATAATAGACAACACTGATGGCTTTTTTCAAGTTAAGGAATCTGATTATAATAATTACAATTTTATGGCACATGTCTAGACATATATTTCAGGTCATGCTAAAATCTCCTCTAAGGCCTCCTCTAATGCTTTAGTGTTTAGAGTTCCTGGGATAGGCACAGGACCTACCAAGATCCTGACCAGGATAAAATGATTACTGAAGATGAATCAGTGAATAAATGAACAGTACACTTTATTAAGCGTCACTGCCTAAGTGTCATATGTGGGCATGCTTTCAGAAGAAGTATTGTCATTCCAAACAAGTCACATTCCAACCAAGTACCATCCCAACTGTGTCTTATTGCAAACAAACCCCATTCATACTCAGTCAAAACTAAATCTTATTAGCTTCGATGTGCTCTTGGACTGTATGAACTAAAATACCATTATAAACCCTGGCTCTGATAACACTGAGCACCATAAAGCATGATTCTTCAATATGAGGATGTTTCCTTTTGGAAAGTAAACACTGTTGGATTTTTAGTGATTGGATTACAGTGTGTTGCTCTGGGAGAACTCACTCTGAAGTGGTACAATGGTACAATCAGTATTAATGTGCCGCCATGGAAAACCAGGTTAGTTACCTATACATCAGACTGCAGAAAGGCAGCTAATGGGAAGAGAGTGGGTGGTAGAAAAAGCTGAATGTCTCACAGGCGCCATCCTCTTATTGCATTGCAATGCAGTAACCCCTTAAACAAGCTTTGACTTTAAGCCATAATATAATGAAACAAATGACATTCATCATTCGCTACAAACAGACAGACCCACCAAAACACCAAGTGGCTGCTTCTGTATCAGCTCTCATTACAAATACACCCTTTACCTGGAACATGTATACTGAAATACAGTGGGGCTTGAAAGTTTTATAATGCCTTAGATTTGTTTTTTTTTATTTTAGTTTATTTTAGTTTATTTTTTACATTTCTGCATTAATATAAGCTAAATCATTAAAAAAACTAATTAAACAAATGAGCCAAGAATATTATACAAAATAATATATTTATTGATGAAAATTATTCATTTTACCATATATGTGAGTGGCAAAAGTATGTGATCTAATAGGGTTTGCAGTTAATTTGAAGGTGCGATTACGATCAGGTGTGAGAGGGATCCCTGTTTTATTTAAATAACAGGAATCCATCCAAAATTTCATGTTTTTAATACATGTATTATTACAGCACATACAAAGAAGATTTCTGAGGACGTTAAATTAAAGTTGTTGACAGATGTATTCTAACAGATGGAAGAAATACAAGATGATTTTACCTTTTTCAGGAATGGCTAAACAACAAATATCACTCTTAGAGCTAAGCATTTAATATTCCACAAGGTCTCAAAGGAACACAGAGTAACTTCTAAACAACCAGAGGTCTATCACACCTTGGCTAATATTAATGTTCTTAAGTCCACCATCACGAAAACACTGAACAAAAATGGTCTGCATTGCAGGATTGCAAGGAGAAAGCCATTGCTCTCCAAAAAGCAAATTGCTGCTCATCTACTGTTTGCTAAAGATCACATGGACAAGCCAGTAGTCTACTGCAAAAAAAAATAAAACTTTTTAATATAAATGTAAATATAATATTTAATATAAGTGTGATATTTAGAGAAAGGCAAACACTGCATTCCAGCATAAGAACTTTTTTTAACCAACAGTAAAACATAAAGGTTGTAGTACCATAGTTTGGGGTTATTTTGCTGCACCTGGACCAGGATGGCATTCCATCATTAATGGAACAATGAATTCTGAATTATACAAGTGAACTTTAAAGGAAAATATCAGGACATCTGTCTGTGAACTGAAACTCAAGAGAAAGTGAGTTGTGCAGCACAACAACGCCCCTAAGCACTCAAATCACTCTACTAATCATTGTTTTTAAAAAAATTTTCAAAGTAATGTTTAGGACCGGGCACGACAAAGTCCTGTTCATAATCAAACAGAAATTATGTGTGAGCAGTTCATGTAAGTAAACCCATAAACACCCCAAAGTTGGAGCTGCTCTATATGGATTTATGGACTGATGTTGAGGACTGATCAACAGTTACTGGAAATGTTAAAGGGGCCCATTAACTTTCCAGGTATATTAAATAAACATGAAATACTGTGTTATCTCTTGAAAATAAAAATAAACCTTTGGGCACGATGGTACAGTATTAGTAAACATTGCCATATTTTTATTTCTCTTAAAGTCATATGTCTTCTTCTGTTTCTTAACACCTGATCGTGGAATTTTCCACTTTCCAAAAATTAGTGTTAAACTGCCAAACTGCCTGTTATCTTGCATGTGCAAGATTGTTCCTCTGGTCAAGCAGTCTTGTTACTGTTAATGTTACTCTAAACAGACACAGAACCAAAACAAGATGTAAATCAAGTGAATAAGAGATACTCAGCATGTGAGTTGGGGTGGTTTTGCCCAGAAACCTTTGTATTCATCCAAAATGAACTTATAATAAAACTTAAAACACATTGGCTATTCATTGTGAATTGGCCACTTTAAGCCTCTTGACCAGGGGGTCACAAGAGGGTCTGCAATGTATCACATAATTTTAATATTCACAGGTTTATAATATTGAACCATTTTACTTAATAATTAAATAACCAAGTATAATGTTTTTGTCACTTGTTTAAGTTCTGTTTATTTAGAAATTTCTGAAAATGTAACAAAATTTCAAACACTACCATACAATCATATTTGATTTATTTAAGTGTATTATGGTTGTAAGTACCACTCTAATATCTGGATCCCCAGAATTTAGTAGTGAATTTCATTAGCAAGCAACAAAATCAACAGTACATATTTAGCACGTCTTTATGATGAGCTGCCTTCCTACAGCTGTTTTATAAATCCATGATAACTCTTCTTTTAATTTAGTGTGGTATTCATTCATTCATTCTCTAAACCGCTTAATCCTAATTAGGGTTGTGGGGAGGCTGGCGCCCATCTCAGCCAACTCTGGGCGAGGGCAGAGTAAGTGTGGTATTAATGAATGTTTTAATAAAGTATACCTTGTTCTCCTGTGGGGTGAATATTACTGTAAATGTGGATGCAATGCCTGGGGCCACTTTGTTGGATACATCTACTGGGCTCACCACTTTGAAATACAGGGAATCTTCTTCAACCACCTTCACCAAGCGAGGGATCTGCAAGACGTAGGAAAAATGCACATCAATCCACAAGCCTTAGAAGTGTGCTTTAACCAAATGAGAACTTCTGCTATGCATACTGTCATGTGTGTCATTTGAAATGTTGGGAAAATGACACTGTTCATGTGGCCTTTTCAGTTCAAGTCTGTAAGACCTTTACCGTTTACAATGTTCCCTGCTCTAACAATCTGGTCTATTTTTGCATATATTAGGCATGACAGAGGCAGATGAGCTCAGTCACAGTCTCGGTTACAGGCTTCACATCAGTTTGTGCAGAGCATAACCGTGCTTCCTAAGGGCTTATTTTATAACTCATTTATAATTTTTGTATACTTCTGTAAGTCGCTCTGGACAAGAGAGTCTGCTAAATGATGTAAATGTAAAAAATGTAAATGTATAAACCACACAGAAACCTAAGAAAACTGAAACAAGATTTTTATGATTATTCTTTTTATTTTATAAATGTAACAAATAATATATTTAATTCTTTTTATTTAGTTTTTCTTGTGTTTCCATGTAGCATATACTAAACCCCTTTCTGGAGTGCCGTTTACTTGCGTCTTGATGTAGTATGTACCAAAATCTGAATTAGTAGGCTGAAAACACCTTGCTAGCTGCATATCATTTAGACTAAAGTGCAGAGCTCACCTTGCCTACCTCTGTCGTGGATAAAATGTGTAAATATAAAATATAAATTGGTGTACTTTACTAAAATTATATTCTGTCTCAGGGACTATTCAGCAATGTCCACCTTAAACAAGAATGGATCTGATTGGTCTGCTATGGGAGGATTAAAAAGTATTATTTTGAGTGAATTATGACAGACACTCACAGTTCATTACGGTCAATTTTAGTGTAATCACATCATGCTTTAAAATATAAACTAAAACCTTGTTTTAGTTTGCTTTAGTTTTTAAGACATTTGCTTTAGTTTTCTTGTGTTCCCTGTAGCATATACTAAGAAAAACCTTTCAGGGTGTGGTTTACTTTCATGAATAAATGAGTTGGCTGTACAAACCAGAACAGATGCCATTAGCTGGTGAGCTGTTCTGTATGTACCTCATCTTCATTCATATTCACCTGTGATAGGCTCCAGATTTATACATAAAGAGGATAAGCTTTACAGATCATGGAATGAAATGGAATAGAGCCTGTTCAAAGCTCACAGAGCTCACCTGACCAGTGTCATGGTTAAAATATATAAATATAAACTATAAAAAGTTTTAGTTTGCTTTTCATTGTTTCTGGATTGTATATTATAAAATTTTACCTTAGGCTCAGTGCATCAGGCTTGTGTAAAATTCCGAATTGAATTGAGAATCTCTCCCAAATTCCACTTCAGTTGCATGAATTTGAATTGAATTTAAATTGAGGTTGCAAACAGGAAGAAGAATTGCAATTGAAATTTGAATTTAAGGAAGTAAAATTGAAACTCCATTAATTCCAAGATAATTTTGGTGAATTCCACAATCATGCTTTACAGTATACATGACTGTTTTACATATTTCATACAAATATTATCACTATCAATTTCATGTCTACCTGAGTAAACCATGCATGACAGAGGATGCTGATCCTTTGGTGTTTTGGAAAGAAAACCAGAGCAGTTTTCCAAACCTAGCTGCACTTTCCTGCAAATATCTGGCCATACCTGCATCCTCTGCACCTGTTGAGAGGATCTTTAATGTTGCAGGTAAGATATTCTTACCAGAAAGATGTTGTCTCAATAATAAAACCTTTGAGGAACTTATGACAATTAGATGCAAAAATGTTAGCCTATAAAACAAGAACTGTAATAAATGATTATTGCATTTACCACCATTTTGTGTAATTTGTTCATTTTCAAATAAAAAGAATAATACAAATTATTCAAAATGGAGGGAACTTTAATTTTAGTGTTTATAAAGTATTTTTAGTATTTAAGCCAAAACCTTTGTTAAACATGACAAATTCTTCCTTTTACTTGGCTATAAGGAATTTCTCTAAATTGCAATGAATTTAATTCCACTTTCTGAAATTCAAATTCAAATTCCAATTCAACATCCTGTGGGCTGGAGCCAATTCAATTCAAATTCCAATTCTTCAAATGAAATGAATTTAAATTCCAAATTCTGAATTTTGCACAGGCCTGCAGTGGATGTAACTGAATTGAAAAGTCCTCTTGATGTTCCATCTCGGGGAATATTCAGCGACATCCATCTCGCCTTCAGTGCATATTTTTTAATTATTCTACAAATGGCAAACCAATGAGTTTGTGACATTCCCATGTAGTATATACTCATATCAATAAGCCATTGGTAGACCTTAAACTTGCTCTGTCCAGGTATATTTTGGATTGTACTGAATATATTTGGGGTGGAATCATGGCTCAGTGGATAGCAGTCAGTTCAAATTTCATGTTTGCATGGTCGTGGTCTTCCCATGCCTATGTGGGTTTCTCCAGGTGCTTCAGATTTTCTCCTACAGTGCAAAGACATGCACATTACGTCAACTAGCTAATCTAAATTGGCTGTGAGTGTGAATGATTGTTTGTATACACTGTGATAGTCTGGTAACCTGTTCAAAGAGAGCCCCAACTCTCTCTCTGTCAGCTGGGATTGGCTACAGCTTCCCAAAGACCATGAGGTATAAGTAGTATAGACACTGGATGGTTGGATTTGCTCTCTGTTAAATGTATAATGGGTGGCATGGTGACATAGAGGTTAGTACATCCCCCTCACAGCAAGAAAGTCCTGGGTTTGAGTTGTGGGCTCGGCTTGGGCATCTCTGTGCAAAGTTTGTATGTTCTCCCTTTGCTTGCAAGGGTTTCCTCCGGGTACTCTGGTTTCCTCCCACAGTCCAAAGACATGCACATTAGGCTAATTGGTTGGTACAAATTGCCTCTACATGTGAGCATGATTTTGAATGGTTGTGTGTATGTTGGCTCTACAATGGTCTGACCTAGTAGGATTAGGCGGTTTCATCAAATGAATGAATGAATAAACATATTGCTTTCCTCTGTGTTTTTAGTGTATACATTTATTGTGAAAACAAAAAAGAAATAAATAAAAATCAGCATTCATACTGGTTGCGGGAATATCCTACTCTGTTAAAATGATGAACAGCCCACTGGTACTCCACGTATATTACTAAGCCTTATTTGCAGCTAAAGATAGAAATATTCCAAAAGTGGTATAACTGCAGCCAATGTGGCTTAAGCTGTAATTGGTTTAGTTACATGATGAGGAGCTACAGAACACTGTTACTGAAGATGCAATGCACTTATTCTTCTTACTCATTACGTGTTCATGTCAGAGACTGCCTCTGCATACATGTTCTTGTTTTCTCCAGGTGCACTGTGGACTAATCCTATTTCATATCTTTTTTATTTATTTATTTATTTATATTTTTAGTTTAAAATGTAAAGAAGCATCCAGTGTAATTGTCAGTAGTTTTCCACAATTCTTCCAGGTGCATAAAATAAATGCTTCTAATACTCTCTTTCTTTATATGTGAGTGGAGTGTGGAGATCAGCACAGATTCAGGTTGGATAGTGGCTTTTTAGAACAGTCACCAGCTAATAAGTCTTTTTTTCAAATGTTTTAGCAGAAATCGACTTCTAATTCCTTCCACTTTAAATGCATGCAATCTATCTAATAGTGTTTACCTGAAAGGACACGAGGGGCATACGCACAATAGTGTACAGTGCATTTATATGCAGCCACATAAACAGCTGTGCCTTTGATGTCACCTTGTCATTATTGCGTAACACCAGTGGCAC
Organism: Neosilurus mollespiculum; assembly: GCA_030014195.1. Lineage (NCBI taxonomy): Eukaryota > Metazoa > Chordata > Actinopteri > Siluriformes > Plotosidae > Neosilurus > Neosilurus mollespiculum. The sequence goes on from JAQMYF010000004.1 coordinate 31,900,680, forward strand.
TTCATACATCTCAGAGGGCAGGTAGTTCTGGAACACAATCTCAGATGGGTAAGGCTGGAAAAAAGGCTGGTCCACATCTACAGCAGAAAACTAAAAACAAAACAGAAAGCACATCAGCACTGAAAAGTGAACAACAAAAGGACCTCTTTATAAAACCTTTATTTACCCACATTATTCCACATTAGTCACAGTGGCATAGTGGTTAGCACGTCCACCTCTTAATTAGAAGGTCCTGGGTTTGAGGGTGTTTCTTGTGGAGTCTGCATGCTCTCTCTGTGATGATTGCATGGGCTTCCTCCGGGTACCCCGGTTTCATTCCCACAGTCCAAAGACATGCACATTAGGCTAACCAGCTGTTCCAAGTGTGAATGCTTGTGTGTGTGTTGGCCCCGCAATGATTTCACAAGCTGTACAGGGTGTACCCTGCCTTCGCCACATGTGTCAGCTAAGATAAGTTTCAGCCTCCTCGCAATGAAAATAGTTAAAATAGTAATAGAATTAAGCAGTTGAGTGAGTGAGTGTTTGATGGGGGTGGCACAGTGGCATAGTGGTTACCAAATCCAGTCAATATCCAATTCAAAGCATCCAGTATGGGTGATATAAACCAGGTTGAGGAAAACTTCAGGATTTTTTTCAGCTGAGATAGGCTTTAGACTCTACGTGACCCTAGTAGAATAAAGCAGTTCAGAAAATCAATGAATGAATGTTTTAGTTTTTTGTTTTGATTTGGATATACTGTATTAGTCCTGCAAGGGAAATTTGGCTATGCCTTTTATCCATCCAAAGTAAGCACATGCACATAGACAGTGAGCACACACACACTTGGAGCAAGCAGCCACATTAGATTAGGTGCCTTGCTCAAGGGCACTCCAGCCATGAAAGTGGAGGAGGGGGAGGGAGGAGGTATTTTCCCCACCACCACCTAACCATTTTTCCTGCTGGTCCAGGAATCGAACCAGTGACCTTTCGGTCCCAAACCCGCTAGGCCACGGCTGCCACAGTCGGTTCTTGTTTTTTCTTTGTTTTCCTGTCCATGACAGATGCAGTTCAGCTGAGCTTAACCCTATACTGAGCTCCACGCGCAGGTGCATAACGCTATGTAATGGTGCTTTTTTTTCAGACTCATGTATAATTTTAGTAAACAACACATGGAAACACATGAAAAGCAAATTAACCATTTTTATATGGTGAAAAGGATGACGCCACTTGCTCCAAGCAACCATAAAAAACCACTTCAATTCAAGCCGTATGTACTTTTTTCATTTAAAAATCATTCTATGTGGTAAAGTTTGTTATACAAGTTTAAACCTTTTTAATAAATTCTTTTTGGTGAGACCTTATATGCACAAATAAATGTGTTAAATGATGAGTTATAAAATGAAACAGTGTATGGAAATGAAGTCTGACAGCAGAAAAACATGCTTTACCTTGTGGTGTGTGGTCTCACTCATATCTAAAAGCTCCAGAATGCGAGGTGGGTACATCGTCTTTGTGTTAGTCAATCTTTCCTCTGTACTCTGAGACATTTCATGTGCATAAGCAGATGGAGATATCTATAATAAAATAAACCACAAAGAAATTCTTCACAAACAGCAAATACAATTTGCTATTCAGCAATTCATGATCTTTATAACGTAATATCTGCTGTGCAGTCACATCACTCAATAATAATATGAAATGGTATTATTTTATTGCAGGTCTTTAGAGCACACACATACACATGAATGGTTTATTGTTGGATTGCTGCAGACTGTACATAATTTATTTAAAAAAAAATTTTGTCCCTCAAATTTGGTCCTGCATTTAACCCATCCAAAGTGAGCACACACAGGAGCAGTGGGCAGCCACAGACAAGTTGGGGGTTAGGTGCCTTGCTCAAGGGCACTTCAGCCATGAAGGTGGAGGGGCCCCAGCCACCACACATTTTTCCTACCAGTCTAAGAATCAAACCAGTGACCTTTTGGTCCCAAACATGCTTTTCAAACCATGAGGCTATCACTGCCCCCCATAATAGACATGAATACATAATAAAATGAAAAATATAGTACTCTTTTTAAAACAGTTAATTATAAACTCACTGACTCGTTTGCAAAACTGCTTAATTCTGCTAGGGTCTTGGGGAGACTGGAGCCTATCTCAGTTGACACTGGGCAAAGCCGGAGTACACCCTGAACAGCTCACCACAAGGCCAACACACACAACCATTCATGCTTACACTCACACCTAGGAACAATTTGGAAAAGCATGTCTTTTGACTGTGGGAGGAAACTGGAGAACCTGGAGGAACCCCAGGCAAGCACAGGGAGAACATGCAAACAGACACACCCTCACCAAGCCCGGGACTCGAACCCAGGACCGTCTTGCTGTGAGGCAGATGTGCTAAGCACTACGCCACCGTGCCACAATGATTTAAACACTGGACCTCATTTATCATTTTTTAGTAAAGGTGTGTTTAAAGGCCTGGTTTAGCCTAGCCAAAACAAAAATATTCCACCAGATAAAAAGGGCAGATCTTCTTTGTACTCGGTTGCACACATTAATCACCCTTAACATGCAAAGCAGTTCATTTGCATGTAATGATGCCCACAAAACTCCAAAACTATAGAAAACCAGGAGAACAAACTAAGTGCTGAAAGTAAAGACTAAAAGAGAGTTTTGGCTCCTAATATACCCATTATGGTCCAACTTTCAATACTGTATTTTAAACGTAACAGGTATACAGACATCTGAAATTGACTTAGAAAGAGAAAATAAAGTATGAGCAAACTGCAATGTATGTATGTGTGTAACTCTTTTTGGAAACCAAACCTGTCTGAACAAATGATTCCAACTGGTTCTTAAATTTAATATTTAATGTATGGATGGTATTAATATTCATTTTACTGAAGATACCCATGTAGTTACTTATTCACCTTTCTGACTTTGTCCTCTCGTTTAACCAGCTTGGGATTTCTCGGTGCTGCTACTTTAGTCTTGAACCCATCTGGCATCTTCAGAGGCAAGGCTTGCAGAGCTGAGCGAGAAACTTGAGCTTTAGAGGTCAGCATCATGAAATCATATGTTCTTGACCTGTTGTTGAAGATGCAGAAGCATAATCTACGATTAATTACATATTTTTGTATTTATCAAGCAACTAATAAATACAGTTAAAAAGTACAGTTCAAGACAGTACAGAGCACCTCTGGTTACATATTATTATTATTATGCATGGCCTCAGCTTACTAAAGCATGGGAACAAGATAACTGAGTCCTAACCATGACGAGTTATTAAGGTGGTCAAACAAAATAACGTACACATAGCCACGACTTAGTACTGGGCGGGAACAAGATAATTAAGTTGGAGTTACAAGACAGTAAGACATGCAAAAATTAGATAATTAAGTCAAGGCCATACGTTAGTAAGGCATGGCAATGAAATAATTGAGTCATGGCCATGAGTTATGCCTGGGACAAAAATAATTAAGTCGTGCTCACGTGTTGGTAAGGCATGCTAACAAGATAATTAGTTGTGGCCATGAGTTAGTAATCTGGAATTCAGAATCTGTTGTTTGCCGACAACGCTGCATTATTACGCATGAAACAGACAGTTTTAAATGAAGTTTATTTTATTTTAATCTTGGAGTGAATTATAATGATCTCTCTTGCAGTTAAGCACAGTGTCATCATTAATAATACACCCTTCATTTAGCTTCCTAAAATGCACAGATTGAACGGGGTAGGAAGCCACACATTTCAAAGTCGGGGGCCAAGAAATAATATTACTCTCACCAATGTTAAAAAGGGGCTCTGAAAGAAAAAAAAGATTTACAGCATTCACTCTCATCCAGAGCAACTAACAGTAAGCATTTTTTATGCAGGTGAGGGTTAAGGGCCTAACTCAAGGGCCCAACAGTGGCACTATGTTGGTACTGGGGATTGAACACCTAACATTTGGATTACTAACCAGGAGCCTCAACCACTGAACCACAAGATGACTCAGTTGTAAATTTTAGAACTCTGTTTAGAGGATTTAGATAAAATGCTCATATTGTGGTCTTTCACTCGCACACAAAATTTACATGAAAGAAAGAAAGAAAGAAAGAAAGAAAGAAAGAAAGAAAGAAAGAAAGAAAGAAAGAAAGAAAGAAAGAAATGAAGTAGGAAGGATTAGGGTTAAAGAATGAAAGGCAGAAGAAAGAAAATAGACATTAGTAGGTAAAACCCCACGAGCTTGTTATTAATGCTAATATTTCTCACACGAAATGTTTTACAAGGATATTGTTTAATATAAATATACAGTGACTATCTTCTGAACGACGTTATTTAAAAATTTTACACTGTTACACGGTTATTTATTAATAAATATTGTACTAAACATTGATAGAACCTGTTATGAAATGTAAATTAGCAACTTACGAGCAGCCCGTAACTCAAAAGGCATTTCTGACAACACTGCCAGCTTGTTGGTTGCCTTGACAACAGACTTGTCCGCATTTCAACAACGAGCCACCTGATTCAGCGAAGCTTATCACGGCGTGCAGTGATTGGATTAGAACTGAAAAAAGGGAGGGGCGCGTACAGAACCGAATCCATGCTAAGCAACCGTAATACTGAACACAACACAGTCTTAGCGGGAGGGAGCAGTGGGGCTGGGGGATTTGCGCATGCGTAGTTTCCAGTAAACTGTCCAAATATCTCTAAGTTTAATCATTTAGTAAGTACACAGTGTAGTCAGGTTTTTAATGTTCGTACATAGTAGGGTCACTTCCAAAGAGGGACAGATGCATAATAATTCTCTTTATGCAATTTTATGATATTTTTTATTAATCTTTTATTATTATATTCTTTTTAAGTACATGATGTAAACAGATTGCTTTTTAAAATATTAGCTGTGCTATTCAAATGTGTCCAATAATACAATATATTTGGGAATTTTGGCACTAATTCATTTTATTAAAATTGGTATCAGACTACAGTTGGCAAAGGGTTTTTGACTGTGACTGATGTTACAACTGATTTGGGAATCTAGTTAAATCCATGCATGACGGTCCTGGGTTCGAGCCCCAGGCCCAGTAAGGGCATTTCTAAATGTGCATGTTCTTATGGTGCTTGTGTGGGTTTCCTCTGGGTACCCCGGTTTCTTCCTACATTTCAAAGACATGTACATATGGCTAATTGGCTGTCCAAATTCCCCATAGGTGTGAGTGTGAATGGTTGTGTGTAGGGTGGCCCTGCATTGAACTGAAAAGCTGTTCAGAGTATACCCCACCTTTGCCTGGATTTGGATGGAATAGGTTCGAGGCTCTATTCGATGTCCAGGATTGTTGTGAAATGATTAATTATTCCGCTAATATTTCCCATTGAATATCTTGAGCTTTTTGTTAATATTCATTCAGTAGCTCAAACTGAAGTCTTTAGGAATATCATTTCAATATTTTGTAATCAAGAAAATACAGAGGACAATTCTCTGGCTTATGCCCATTGTCCTGTTTCTGGATGCACTATAAGCCTGCAGGATACAGTGATAACTGGTGAGTGATGAGTGATGATTTTAAAATATAATGTGATTTGTTTACCACTGTGAAGGTGATATGCATAGTATAAGGATACACACACTGAGGAAACAAGTTTTTCAGAAAACTAATGATGACATGGTGTGATTGTATGAGTGGGCAGAGATTATAGCCTTCAATTTAAATGGAAATAAAATAGAATATAGAATAGAAACCTTTATTATCACCACCCTTGCAGTACAATGAAATTTGGTTGGCTCAACCTAATGTGGTCATAATTAAATTGCACATACAGTAGTATATCCTATACACAGTCTCACATTATTGCACTATATTGCACTAGTAAATAAGTATATTGCACTTGTCACAAAGAGTGAATATGTATATGACTCTTTCAGTATGACATACCATAAGTATATTACACTGTGGCATAATGTAAGTGCATTGCACGTGACAGACATTGCACTAGTAAAATAAATATACTGCACTTGTCACAACTAAGAGAATATGTACATGACACTGTCAAAGTGAGTGATCGTGAATGGATAAAAATAGTCAAATATACAATTTATTTTGCGGTTTGTAATTTTTATTGGGTTTATAATTTAGGAGAAGACATGCTAAGCTATGGGTGGCATGGTGGATTAGGTTCTGTGTGGATTTTGCATGTTCACCCAGTGCTTGCATGGGTTTCCTGCACATTAGGCTAACTGGTTGTTTCAAGCTGAGATATGAATGCGAGTGTAAGTGGTTGTGAATGTTGGCCCTGAGCTGTTCAGGCCATGTTCGTTCAGTGTTGGCTGAGATAGTCTCCAGCCTCCCCGCGACCCTGTAGGATTAAGCGGTTTAGCAAATGAATGAATGATTGTTCGGCTATTCGAGGTGTATCCAAAGATTATTTCCATGACCAGAAGTGAAGTTGTTAATACACTGATTGCTTCATATAACCTTTTCCTCTTCATACCGGATGATTCTTCTTGTAATGGTGATTAGTTTTAGCCCCCACAGCAGCATGTGATCAGTTTGTTCACATGCAAGCTTGGATAATCTCTCTCTCTCTCTCTCTCTCTCTCTCTCTCTCTCTCTCTCTCTATCTCTCTCTCTCTCTGACTATTTCCCCCTCTCTATGGGTCACTGGATGGTTCATTGGATTATCACCGTGGCAAACTCTTTGTTTTTAAAGGACCCACCGAGCTGTACGACTCCACCTCCATCACGCCATTCCTCAAGAGTATTGTGAATGTGATCCATCGCTTGGTTACACAGTAACAGTCAACCAGTAAAGTCGTTCCTCAGTCTAATCGATTCTGTGATACCGGACATGTCCTCAACCAGCCAGTGCAGGTAAGACGATTTAGAGGATCGAATAGTTTAGAGATCCCAGTCATAACTCACCTGTTGATTGTCGAAGAAAGGTCACATTACTGCTAACCTATTGATCCTGACCATCGTGTACAGGTCGACAGTGTTTTCAGTAAACATATTTTCTGTCTCTTTATTTTCCTATATGCCTTATCTATAATCGATCATCAATAGCTCCTCTAGGCTAATCATAAAGCGCAGTTGATTCAATAATCAAAAGTTGTACATTTCTGGGTCTTGCTAACTTAACATCACATAAAATATAATGGATATGATGATTTTAATACTGTTCTTCCTCTCTATCACACCCAGCTGTCAGAGGTGGTGGTACTGCATTTCTGTTACAGTAACCCATATGATAGAGTTTAATACTATCCTTCGGTCCTGTTTGGGGAATATTAACATGTCAGTGGGGAAAGCAGTCCATAGAACGGACTAAAACACAGATCCAGTGCAGGATGTTTGCCAAAGCTTTTCAAAACCAGCCTTTCAAAAGCTGCACTGAACGAGGCGCTCCATTGTGCATTCCCAATGAAGCTTATGCAAAGGGCTAATCCCGTGTGTGTGTGTGTGTGTGTGTGTGTGTGTGTGTATGTGTGTGTGTGTGTGTGTGTGTGTGTGTGTGTGTGTGTGTG
>JAQMYF010000004.1:31908268-31920634 GCA_030014195.1 Neosilurus mollespiculum
GTGTGTGTGTGTGTGTGTGTGTGTGTGTGTGTGTGTGTTTGTGTGTGTGTGTGTGTGTGTGTGTGTGTGTGTGTGGTGTCGGCACTTTGTGGGGACCTAAATCTGTTTGTACAGTCACAACATAGGGACTTGTAATCCTTATGGGGACAAAGTGTAAAAGTCCCCATAACGTAAATTATTACATTTTAATGTGAAGATGTTTTAAGGATAGGGTAAGGTGAGGGTAAGGCCAGTGTAAATCTCCAGGAAAATAATGTAAGTTTATGCATTGCCCCCTGAGTGTTAAGATTTGGTTTTAAGGCTCAGACTTGAAGTTAATTTAAGGTAAGGGGATAGGGAATGTATTGTATTATTGATATCCCATAAAGATGCACGGACAGCATCTAGCGCCTCTTCCCCCCAGTACAGAACCTCCAAGAGGTGTTCAGAGAAAAACACTTGCTACACAAAGTCCCACCAATCCTGACAATAGTTAAAGTTGTACTTGCAGTTCTGTCTGTAATCTAACTAGTTTAGATTTAAATTTTAACCTATAAAACTTCAGCCTGAAATAAACATTTATGATTAGTCTTTTTATGGTTACTAAATAACGTGGTGACTTTTGAGAATGTCGTAACAAAATGGATTGTGTTTGTAGAAGTACATTCATTACACTCATGCTAGGCTTAAGGATACACTTTGCTTATTTGACATCACTTGCCAGCAACTTATTTGAAGGTACAAATTCATAATACATTTTTCAGTTAAAAGAATTGAGATTATGTTTTTATAAGAGTTGGTTTTAATTCAAAATAGTAAAATACACATTTGGTCTACTTTTTATGCATTGCTACTTCTATAGTGGGCAATGGATTATCATTAGAAAATTACTGAACTACTGTGTGTGGGTGGCATGGTCACATAGAGGTTTGCATGTCCCTCTTGCACCAAGAAGGTCAGCGCGGGTGTTTCTGTGAGGAGTTTCCATGCTTGCGTGGGTTTCCTTGGGTACTCCAGTTTCCTTCCACTGTCCAAAGACGTGCATATTAGGCTAACTGGCTGTTCCTAGTTGTGAGTGTCAGTGTGAATGGTTGTGTGTGTGCTGCCTGGTGAACTGTCCAGGGTGCACTCTGCTTTTGCTCAGTGGCAGCTGAGAGGGTCCTCACGACCCTAGTAGGATCAAACGGTGTGAGTGAATTGTGTGTGCGCTTGGTTCTAGTTTTGACACATGGTTATATTGTTCTGTTAGTCACAATCACTTATTAACAGGAGGCCTTTAATCTGTTACTTGCAAACAACAACATTTAACTACAATATCATTGATTACAGGAGAAAAATGTTATACATTATGAAGAAAGAAGAAATGACTTATAGTGTTCCTAACTGTTTACTTTATTTTATTGGTTTATTTTCTTTCATTGCCACTGCAAAGGGAATTTCATGAAGACCACTGCAGATGACAATTCATTTCACTGTGGAGTTATTGGTGGTGTGTGTAAATGGTGGTCCAAAGCAGATGGTACTGACAGCTATGTTTTGTGCTTCTTATCTACCAGTCATCAAGTGCATATGAAACCTTTTGTGTTCTGTACTTTAAACAGTGAATGTTTAACCTTAATATAGTCACCATGTGCCTCAGCATGATCAGCACAGAGCCTCTCACAAGTGATCAAGACTGAGGCTAATAACAGAAACAATGTCTTTCTCTGGCTTTAGGTACAAATATGAGGAGTATCAAGAAACAGCAGGCTGGTTGCTGGCTAAAACTAATGCCCAACCAAAGATAGCTATTATCTGTGGATCAGGTTTGGGAGGACTGTCAGACCTACTCACCAACAAGATTGTTTTTTCCTATAAGGACATCCCACATTTTCCACAGAGTACAGGTATGAGCTCATTTATTTATTTATTTATTTATTATTAATATACATGTATTTATTTTTATTGCTCGACTTCACAGATTAGTCATTCATTCATTTAATTATTCATTTATTCATTTATTTGCCAAACCACTTTATACTTTTACTAGGGTCATGGGGAGGCTGGAGCCTATCTCAGCTGCCTCTGGGCGAAGGTGCAGTGCACCCTAAGCAGCTCACCACTTGCAGGGCAACATACACACAACCATCACACTCACATCTGGGGGAGATTTGGAACAGCAAACTAGCCTACTGTGCATGTTTTTGGACTGTGGGAGGAAACCAGAGCACCTGGAGGAAACCCACACAGAACATGCGAACTCCATACAGAAACACCCTCACCGAGCCCAGGGCTAGAACTCAGTGCATTCTTGCTGTGAGGTGGATGTGACGGTTATTTAAACTGATTTTTAGTTGACAAAGACAAGACCTGCCACATGGCTAGATTGCGAGCTGCCACACAGCTTAGTATAGTGTTTATACTCATAAGTGCCATATCATTAGCAAAAAATCAGTCAGTCAAACCACTGATGATACATTCTCACCACTTGAATAAAATCAATCAATAATTAAATAGAAATTTACACTACACTACAGAAAAGATACCCTGATCACTGATCAGCCTTAACTTTAAACCCACTGAAAGGTGTAGTAAATAAGCAGCTGGTTGTAATGTTATGGCTGATCAGGGTATATCGTTACAGTTGTTTTATCTGCTGCATTAAATGATCAGACTTATGACAAGTTAAACTCTCTTTACACAGGGGTGGTGACTGTGGTGAGATTCTTAAGAGATGAAAAAATGGCCAGTTCTCTTAACAATCTTTCAGTGAGCACCCGGCGTTCGCTAAGATCTCTCAATGATCTCTCAATCATCTCTCAATGATCATCCAGTAATCTCCATAGACACTATGGTCTCCTTAAGGTTTTGACTCAGTCCTATCTTTTGATAAATACCACAATTTTCCACCTGGAAGGAAGAGATGGACCAATAGAGTTCATTGAAAGACCATGGCGGAGATTGCAGAGAGATCATTGGGCAATCAATTTCTGCTTGAAAGATTGCTGAGCATTCGTTAAGAGATTGGGGAGAAATTGCAATGGCAATAAGAAGTGAGGCATTGGGGGCTATAAATACTACATCGGGTGCTAAACCCCATGTATTTAATTCTCTTTGTAGACTTGCTGAAGAACACAAGAACAAAAACTGATTAACTCAACACTCTACACTATGCTTTAAAAAATTATGCTATAAAATCAATCAATAATTAAATAGAAATTTACACTACACTACAGAAAAGATACCCTGATCACTGATCAGCCTTAACTTTAAACCCACTGAAAGGTGTAGTAAATAAGCAGCTGGTTGTAATGTTATGGCTGATCAGGGTATATCGTTACAGTTGTTTTATCTGCTGCATTAAATGATCAGACTTATGACAAGTTAAACTCTCTTTACACAGGGGTGGTGACTGTGGTGAGATTCTTAAGAGATGAAAAAATGGCCAGTTCTCTTAACAATCTTTCAGTGAGCACCCGGCGTTCGCTAAGATCTCTCAATGATCTCTCAATCATCTCTCAATGATCATCCAGTAATCTCCATAGACACTATGGTCTCCTTAAGGTTTTGACTCAGTCCTATCTTTTGATAAATACCACAATTTTCCACCTGGAAGGAAGAGATGGACCAATAGAGTTCATTGAAAGACCATGGCGGAGATTGCAGAGAGATCATTGGGCAATCAATTTCTGCTTGAAAGATTGCTGAGCATTCGTTAAGAGATTGGGGAGAAATTGCAATGGCAATAAGAAGTGAGGCATTGGGGGCTATAAATACTACATCGGGTGCTAAACCCCATGTATTTAATTCTCTTTGTAGACTTGCTGAAGAACACAAGAACAAAAACTGATTAACTCAACACTCTACACTATGCTTTCAAAGAAAGGCATCAGGAAGTTTTTTCTCTTCAATACTATGTAAGATACTGAGAGAAGAGCACTAGAAATCTCTCATATATACACCCAGAGTGTCTCTGTCACCCAAGAAACATTCAGTAAACTCCTTGGTTGCTCGAGGAACTCCCTCAGTGACGTCCTCTAGTGATGTCCCTAAGTGTTCTCACAGCGAGCACTCAGCAAACTCTCAGTAAGCACCAAGATCTCTGTAGATCGACAAGAAAGTTGCTGAAAATTAAATTTTTGAGTGCACAAGAAGTGCACAAGAGCTCCCAAATATTTACACAGAAATGGCTTTTTCAAGGCTTTATGAGACCATTAAAAAATCAGGACAATTTTTCATCGCTCAATGGTCAACCAATGATCTCTGTGTTGTGTAAAGGGGACTTTGAGGACAATGCAATGCACTGCAATGACACTTTCACTTTATTGTCTGTCTTTATTAACTGCTTCGATTTGCAAACAATAACAATCTCTCTCTCTCTCTCTCTCTCTCTCTCTCTCTCTCTCTCTCTCTGCAGTACCAGGACATGCTGGTCAGCTGGTGTTTGGAGAGCTAAAAGGAAGGCAGTGTGTTTGTATGCAAGGTCGCTTTCACTTGTACGAGGGCTATGACACTGCCACGGTGAGAATCCTCCTTATTTACAGAAAGGCATGCCCTATACCCTGTCATTCCATCTGTTTATGAAAACGAAAGGAAGGCTTAATACAAAACCTTATACAAAGTAGCAGCAATTTATAAGAAATAGACATAGCTATCTATTCATTAGTTTTTGAACATTACTTTTTACAATATACACAAGAGAAAGCAATGGAAAACAAGATAAATGCATTCAGTCTGAGAGAACTCAAGACTAATTTGCATGTAGAACTTGGCTTTTTTATGCAAAGGAATAATATTGATTACTACACAGGAAAGGCGGAATCTAACTGGTCTGTCATCTCAGGATTAAAAACATGATCCCGACTTGGAGCAGGTGGCATTATCATCATGTCGCTTTGTCACTGTAAAAAAGTCACTTTGCACACACACACTTTACAGACAGACAGTATACTTGAAAAATTGCCACTGCATTATATTTCATTATATTGCATTTTTATTTCACTTATATTTCATTCTATATATATTTTTTTTGTATCCTATATTTTATTTTATATTTTATTTTATTCTATATATTTTCTTTATTTTCTATTTTTAACATTTTTATATTTATATTGACCTTTAACTATAAAATCCTTTAAATAGTTTTAGTTATTGTTCTTTTCTTCTTGTTACTTTGAAAGCTTATTCTTCACATTTTTGGACAGTCGGACTAAGCATTTCACTACATATTGTACTGTGTATAATTTTGTATGTGACAAATAAAATTTGAATTTGAAATAGAAAAATAAGTCATACAAATATAGTTTTAGCAGGTAAAAAAAAGCTTCTGTCTTACAAAAAAGAACCTTACAAAACAGTTAAAATATAGTATAAAACACCTTTACGGCGCATGGTTTAGTTAGGTTTCTGGGTAGTGTACTAAACTCTGAATGAGTAGGCTCAAAATGTTAGCTACACAGTGCTTAGTTCTGCTAGAAGTGCAGAGCTCACCTAACCAGCCTCTGTAATATTTAAAGTAAAGTTTTAAACAAAATCTCCTTTTGGTTTGCTTTTCTTTATTTTTCTGTGCAGTATATACTTAAACTGTTAATGAAAGTTTATTGTGTGCCGTTACACAACTATTCTGCACCTGCTCATACTGGTATTCTTTGTTCACCTGCGTCCATCATGATTTAAAAAAATAAACCATAAAAATGTTCCCATGTAATATATATTAAAGGCATGTACTGCACAAGACGTAAATTATTTGCAACATTTTTTATGTAAAAATCAATTAAATATGTGTAGTTCTGGCAATTACTACAGATCAAAACACTTCGAAGTGTGACATATCATGAATTTTTCTCTCTGAATAAGAGCTAAGCAATGTAAACAAACAAACCTAAGGGATAGCAGCTTACTTACTTAAATTTTGTGGTTTGTGTGAACTTTTGATGTAATTTTCGGAAAGTGCGGATCACATGACAAATTTGCACCAGCAACTCAAAAAAGTCTTTAGAACTGCGAGTATTTAGAACTGAGTCTGAACGGAAAAGAGCAAGATGTAAACACAGCAAGGAACAACAGAAAATGAGGATTTATATCCCAGATCATTGGCAGAGGTGGCAGGCACTACGGGAAGTCCTCAAATGAATTTAGATACAGCCGGATTTTGCTTGACCAGTAAGTAAAACACTATTATCGTTTACCCCTCGCTCACATCTCCAAACGGGCAGTTACATGAGCCATCCCCTCTGTTGCATGTCACGATGTCGATCTAGCACAGTAATGTTGTAGACTACAGTGTGAAATTACCCCAAGTGTTTTTCTGTGGTTGTGTGACATCACTGAATTGTATGTACACAAACTTGGCATTGTTCGGACATTTTCGTGAATGAAAGTCAGTGGTGGATTTGGAAACTCACCCTGCAAATTCTCGAACACTTTTGTACCGTGTTATTAGTGTAAAGTTGAGAAATGAGTAATTACAGTTCTGTTTTGGCAAGAGAATACTTAGTTGTGTTAAAAAGTGATGTTTTTCAAAAACCATGGACCATACATAGGGTATACTTTGCACAGGACATGCCTTTAAAATGTACGCCTCAGTTCATGTTGCTAAATTGAATAGTCACCTCAATGTTTTATCTCAGGGACATCAAAATCCTCCTCGACTTCGGCGCATAATTGTTAATTAGTATAGCACATAATGAGTACTTAACAATACATATTTCAAGTCTTATTCTTCCAGGATACCTCTGTACTCTGTACATTCATCTTTCCTTCAATTGCAACCATGCTTCACTGTTGGGATTGAATTGGGCAGGTGATGAGCAGTGCTTGGTTTTCTCCACACATACCGCTTAGAATTCAGGCCAAAAAGTTCAATCTTGGTCTCATCAGACCAGAGAATCTTATTTCTCATAGTCTGAGAGTCCTTCATGTGTTTTTTTGGCAAACTCTATGTGGGCTTTCATGTGTCTTGCACTGAGGAGAGGCTTCTGTGGGGCCACTCTGCCATAAAGCCCTGATTGGTGGAGGGCTGAGGTGATGGTTGACTTTCTAGAACTTTCTCTCACCTCCAGACTGCATCTCTGGAGCTCAGCCACAGTGATCTTTGTGTTCTTGTGATCTGGTCTTCCCAGACTTCTTTCATTTAAAGATTATGGAGGCCACTGTGCTCTTGGGAACCTTAAGTGCAGAAGAAATTCTTTTGTAACCTTGGCCAGATGTGTGCCTTGCCACAAATCTGTCTCTGAGCTCTTTGGGCAGTTCCTTTGACCTAATGAGTCTCATTTGCTCTGACATGCACTGTGAGCTGTAAGGTCTTATATAGACAGGTGTGTGGCTTTCCTAATCAAGTCCAATTAATTTCATTAAATACAGCTGGAATCCATTGAAGGTGTAGAACAATCTCAAGGATGATCAGAAGAAATGGACAGCACCTGAGTTAAATATATGAGTGTCACAGCAAAGGATCTGAATACTTATGGCCGTGTGATATTTCAGTTTTTCTTTGTTTAATAAGTTTGCAAAAATGTCTACGATTCTGTGTTTTTCTGTCAATAAGTGGTGCTGTGTGTACATTAATGACATTGGTTGTAATGTAACAAAGAGTGAAAAATTTAAGGAGGTCTGAATACTTTCTCAAAGGCAGGCCATGTCGCTCACTGTCTGTGGTGAGAGGCATGTAAAAGAACCATTGCTGACTTTCGTCAAGAGTAGGCTCCATTGCTGTCAGCGTGTTTCTGGCCTGGCGAGCCGAGAGAGTCGGCTGAGGTGGGTGCTAGCCTCACTGCGACCCTAATTAGGATTAAGCGGTTCAGAAAATGAATGAATGAATGAACGAATATACATTTATCCACATATTTACACATGTACAGACATATACATTTATCCTCATATTCGGACGTATACACGTCAGACGTATACACAAAAGTATGCATGATATATCAAGGGTGCATGGTATGTTCAGGGTAAGAGGTAGAGCTTTTTAATCATAAGGTGCATGATGCTAATGGTATATGATGTTTGAGACCTGATCTAAACATGACTATTGCACTAAGAAGAATATTATTGCACAAGATGGTCTGAATGATGATTATTCATCAGTGTGTGTAGCGGTGGTGGTGGTGGGGTAGCACATTTAACAGCTTGTGGGTAAAAGCTGTTCTTGAGTATGTTAGTTTTTGTTTTTAGTGTCCTGTACCTATTTTTAGTGTCCTCCATCTTTAATGAGAATCTATTAAATTATCCAACCAACCAATCATGTAGCGGCAGCACGTACAGGTGAAGAGTTTCAGTTTGTGCTCACCTCAAACATCACAATGTGGGAAAATGTGCTCTCTGTAACTTTGTTGGTGCCAGATGGGCTGGTTTGTATATTTCAGAAGCTGCTGATCTCCTGTGATTTTCATACACAGCAATTTCTAGGCTGCAGGGATCACATTTCCCCCCCTGACACTTATTTGCATTACTTTATGCATTGTGCTTCTGCCACATGATTTGGTGATTGGATTAATGACCATTTCTACACATGTTACTATCAATGTGGACAATGAAAATAAATGCAGTTAATTATTTTATTTGGATGTGTCACTATTATCCAATTTCAAACATGTCCAGTAACCAATTTTGCCAAAAAAGATGTGAAGTTGTGTCTGCTGACTATACACTCCGCTCTCTTCACTCAGCCTTTTTCCTCAGTGCAAAACAAATCATATAAAATATTATATAAACCATTAATCCTACTAGGGTCATGGGGAGGCTGGAGCCTATGGGTGAAGGCAGCGTACACCCTTCACAGCTTGACAAACCATCACAGGGCCAACACACTCACAATAATTCACACTCACACTTATACCTAGGGGCAATTCGGAACTATGTAGCCTATTGTGCATATACTTGGACTGTAGAAGGAAATCGGGGCACCTGCAGGAAATCAACACAACATGGGGAAAACATTAACTCTACACAGAAACGCCTGAGCGTGGGACTCGAACGCAGGACCTTCTTGCTGCGAGGCAGATGTGCTAACCCCTACACCACCATGCCACCCCGTATTAATATAATCCAGTAATATTATTTACAGTATATTACAAAAGCAGTGTAAATCTCACACAGTAATTTAAATGGAGAAAATACCATGAAGGTGACATACTGGGACATACTGGGATATACTGGTACATGCAGAATCATACTGCATATAATGGGGTTTTTAGTCACTTGACTCTGAGCATCATCTTGCACAAATCCAATAATTACAAATTTTATTTGTACATTTTTGTTTAAATTGCCTAATTAGTCCATCTGTTTATTGTAAATACTTGTATGAATCCAATAAAATCCCTAATAATTCATACAATTTACAAAGTGTATATGACATAATCACAGTGACCTGGTCAATCAGCATCTCTATCAGGATCCCAATGCAGGAGGTTACAGAGAGAAGAGTCTATTGCAGTGATGATGGATATTCCACAATGACTTACACAAAGTGTTGACCTTATGCACTCTAATGGCCTGCCAAGGACCATGCAAATCCTTTTAAAGGGATAAATAAAAGTAGATTCACTGGTGCATTTAGGATGGCTGGAGGTTTCCCAATACAGAAATTGACCACAAGATGATTTAGTGTCCTTTGTTGTCCTAAATGTCCAGTCAAATAATTAAAGAATTAGAACAAATTCCATAGAAAATAATTTCTTTGCTCTTTGTCACTTGCAACTGGATGCTTTCTTCTTTGCTGTGAGTGTCCTGGATCACTCAATACAAATTATCCTTGAAAATGTAAAAATATGGGTAGGGCAGTGAATTTGGCTAGACTTGCTGACATTTCAATTTACGTTTACTTGGTGTGTCTAAGGGTTTTTATCTCAAGATTTCTCCTTGGGGAAATACTTGACTGGCATCCTGACAGGAGCTGCAGGGGGAGAGGGGCTTGGGTTGGGGGGCAGTATTTCAGTGAAGATTATACCCACTCTGATAAACCCACCAATAGTAGTGCAAGAAAGTTTTCCAGTGCCACTTAGTGAACAATTTTTTTGATGGCACCCATCTTAGACACCTTAGACCTGCAACAAGTACCCCCCCAGCCAGCACGTCTATGTGGGACCCATGTGGGTAGTTAGTGGGCTGAAAAATGGGTCCCATATAGGATTGTCCATGGGTTCCATAATTTCCTCATATCAACTGCCCACATTAATTAATTTACCATTAGTTGTATGACTAGGACCCACATAGGGGTCCATCTGGCTTTGCCAAAGTGCGACACACTTAGTTGATCCAAGTGAGCCCTAGATAATATGCTCATTTTGGGTCCATGCCCACTCTATGCCCATGTAGTCCAGGTATAACCCAGGTGGGGTCCACATACACGTGCTGGTTGGGCCAAAGCTGTTGGGCAGAAATAACTGTAATTTCCGGGATCAGATGGGATCGGCTGTTCACAGGTGAATGGAGGGCACTGACCATTTAGGTTAACCTATTGAAAACGTCCATGACAGGCAGTACTTTTTGAGGCACTTTATGCTATATATATAAATATATGATATATGATATATCCATATAAATGAATAGTCTATTAATCCTTTAAGACATGGTGGTTTTAGAAACTGTCAAAGAAACCAAGAATGCAAGGGTTTACTCTAAATATTTAGCCTCTCTGAAGAGTGAAACTACAGTTCAAAGACCTTAACTGTAATTCAGGATATGTGTGTTTATGATTGATCTTTGAACAAGATAATGAAATGGGAGGGAGTTTATATTTTATATACTCTTTCTCTGTTCTCCTTGAGCAGATGGATAGAACATTAAGCTCATTTGGACCGTTCCTTAGATTATACAATCCAACCCAAGATACAGTTCACATAGTTTATTGTAACATTTTTATGACAGCATCGAGAATTGCAATGTGTAAAAGCAAACATTGTAAACATTGAAATAAGTATTCATAAATGTCTATAACAAGTACAAAGTATGCATGCAGTACCAGACAAAGGCAATTCTCTTCAGACATTTTCTACTTTAGCATACCACTTATCCAACAGGGTGGAGGGGGATCCCAAACCAGTGGAGCCAAACCCAGCTGATTTACGGGAATTAAGGTCCTTACTCAGAATTTTGAGTAATTTTTTTAGGTAACATTATAAATTATTTATTAATTCATTTATTTTACGACCTGCTCAATCCTACTAGGGTCATGAGGAAGATGGTGCCTATCCCAGCCAACTCCATGCGAAGGCGGGGTACACCCTAAATAGCCAACACACACACACAACCATTCACACTCACACTCATACCTAGAGGCAGTTTGGAACAGCCAATTATCCTAATGTCCATGTCTTTGAAATGTTGGAGAAAACAGGAGTAACCAGAGGAAACAACATGCAAACTCTACGCAAAAATGCCCTCGTCAAGCCCAAGACTCGAACCCAGGACCTTCTTGCTGTGAGGCGTGCATGCTAACCACTATGCCACCATGCCACCCACTTTAAATTTTAGCCCATGAATTACATGATAAGTACCTGCTGCAAAAGGCATAACAAAGTGAAGAGCAAGTAAATGACATTATTGAACTACTCTGCAATTTTCAAGTTAATTACAGAGTTACAAAGCTAATTACATGACTATTGCCGATGCACAAAGTACAGGAGCACACAAGGCCTAGAGGCTGTAGGAGGAAGAAAAAATTTATTTTTTGTTTTTAAATTCTTACAGAATTTTCAGTAGTTAACCTAGTATGAAGGAATATACATGGAAAATACATCAATGTTTCTTTCCTTTTAATTTTTCCCTTGGGTCATTAGCATCACCTTTGAGTCATTGCCTTTAAAGAACGGGTCATTTACATGTACCGTTATTTTTATTCAACCACCCAGAAAACTAGTTAAATGTGTGCTCTCCGGATTTAACCCTCCTGTGTATTCCATCACATCATTGTCTTCTACAAACTGAAGAGTAGTTAATTTCCCTCCACTTTTCAGCAACATTCTCCAAATACATTCCTATAATGCCCTGTGATGGCTTGGCGAGCTGTCCAGGCTGTACCCCGCCCTCACCCAGAGTTGGCTTAGATAGGGGCCAGCCTTACCGTAATCCTAATTAGGGATTTCTTATAATATTTCTTAAAATCTCCATAATAGAAACTTGTTACATCACAGTGGTGTAGTGTTTAGTACATTCGCATCACTTCATGAAGGTCATGGGTTCGAGTCCCGGGCTCAGGCATTTGCATATTCTGCCCGTGCTTGCGTGGGTTTCCTCTTGGTACTCTGGTTTCTTCCTACAGTCCAAAGACATGCACATTAGGCTGATTGGCTGTTTCAAATCACCCTTTTGTGTGAGTGTGAATGGTTGTGTGCGTGCATGTGTGTGTGTGTGTGTGTGTGTGTGTGTGTGTGTGTGTGTGTGTGTGTGTGTGTGTGTGTGTGT
>JAQMYF010000004.1:31944377-31954931 GCA_030014195.1 Neosilurus mollespiculum
TGAGAGAGAGAGAAAGAGAGAGAGAGAGAGAGAGAGAGAGAGAGAGACAGACAGAGAGAGAGAGAGAGAGAGTATGATACACTACATAATGTATTCACTCTGTAATTGCGCAGCAGCTCTGAATGTTATTGGTGCGCTGCCGTGTTAGTGGTGATGAGGGACACTGCGCCCCCCAGAGGCCTGCGGAGGCACTGCAGCCTTTAGCGCTCATTTAAAAGCTGAGTTGCGCGCAGGGATGAGGAGGAGAATTACAGTCGCTGTTGGACGAAGTAGAAGTTCGCCAGGGATATTTCTTTCTTCATAGCATCAGGGTAAAGAAGAAAAAAAAGGAAAGCATGGCAAATAAATCTGCACAGCCTCCTTACCTTCACTTGGCAGAACTGACCGCATGCCAGTTCCTCGAAGTCTGGAAACATTTTGATGCCGACGGTAAGAGATACGAGGTTTTGGAGACTTTGATCTGGGGATAAGAGGAGATACCCTAGAGGGAATTAAAGTGTAAGAATAAACATGCGAGGTGAGATGTGACCCAATGAGCAGTGAGCTGAAAAGAAGTATAATAATTAGGGATTGACACACAGATGTGCACTCAGTTTCTGTAATTTATCCTGAGATTCATTATGTTTGTGTTTGTTATTAATTTAACAGAGAATATTCTTTCATTTTGGAAAATTATTTTGTTAAGCCTATATGAAATTATTAGAACATAATTAACAACATTAATAAGATAGATAGATGGATAGATAGATAGACAGATGGATGGATGGACTGACGGACGAATGGACAGACAGACAGATAGACAGACAGATAGACAGATAGATAGATAGATAGATAGATAGATAGATAGATAGATAGATAGATAGATAGATAACACTTGCATGTTAGTCCCTAACTTATGAGTAAGTGTTCTGGATAATTACAAATCCAATTTATAGCAAAATATAAATTATTTTCCAAAAGAATGACCCCAACTCCTGTTCCTGTGTATGCCAATGATTTTACAGTGTATATCAGTGTGTGTGTGTGTGTGTGTGTGTGTGTGTGTGTGTGTGTGTGTGTGTGTATTATTTATTGCAATATGCTGTGTAGACACTGAGTCAGGTCTGAACTCCAAATGTGTAACCCAGTCACAGTCACAGAGCTGTGATGCCAGGACTGATAGATTTTAATTAACTTCTCATCATTTTGAAATGTGGATGCATCTTATTGTTTTATGCCTACTGTAAATACCACAGACGGAGCGTTTCCCCTTGGGAGATTTCAACAAATGTCACTGTTGTCTGCTGACAAATTAACTAGCAATCTCTAGAGTCTGAAGCGAAGGAGAGACATATGCATCCGTGCATGATCACATATGGCAGGATTTTATAGCTGAGTAGAAAATCAAGCAGAATTATTATATAGCTCTCTTACGCATGACTCTGCATATCATTTTTCTGTCTTTTGCAATAAATGGAACTTTAAATAAACTGCAAAATCAAAAAGGGAGACATTCCAAGCATGATGGGAGAACAGCTGTCAAGAGCTTTTAATTAGGCTCGGTGGTTGCACTGATTTTGGTGCCATCTAAAAGTTCTGAAGAAGTTAACAAGTCTTGTGGATAGGATATAATCCAGGCAGCTCAACAACTTCATGCATATTTAATATAGTATAATTCTTTAATGTAAATCCTAAATGTTGATTTTATCATGGGTCTTGCCTACAGGTAATGGCTACATTGAGGGCAAGGAGCTTGAAAACTTTGTCACTCAGTTGGACATTGCACGGAAAGGAGCAGGTGTGGTAAGTAAACTAAGAGATCATGAAATTTGAATATTAAATATACCAAAAGTAAACCTGGCTGAGACAAAAAGCTAAATTCTGTTCAACCGTCAAAAAACAAATACACACTGAATTCTTTTAATAGGATCCACATCTGGTTATTCTGTATTTCAGTCAAACAGATGGGAAGGAAACATTTTTATTTTTGTCTTCCAGGGGTTGAATTACCCTAGAACATTAACAAGAACCTAGTAGAACAAGGAGGGAATTTCAACACAGGGACTAGAAATGCATAAAAACAACAATGACAACACTAAGACAGTCCTAAAAAGGCAGGGCATTTGTATATAAATATATACAGTGATGACATTGCAAAAAGAAGTGGTGCCGATTACAAGGTTAGTTGTGTCAGAGCAGTCGAGGACACATGGAAAGAATCATATTGCAAAGGGGACATTTTTATTTATCTATCTATCTATCTATCCATCTATCTATCTATCTATCTATCTATCTATCTATCTATTTATTTATGTATGTATTTATTTATTTATGTATTTATTTATGTATGTATTTACTTATTTATTTATTAATTTATTAGCAGAAATACTTCCCAATGAATCCAGAATAAAGCAGAGAGAGTAGTGAAATATTTCATAGATGACCAAGTAGACGGTATTTATAGAGGCCATATAGTAAAAAGCCAGGAGTCATGTGAAGCATGAAATCATGTGAAATATCATGCGAAATATGCTATGGACTCCTACAGTAATTATTTTTAGAGGCTTTCCCCCATTCGCAGTAAACAGACTTCTTTCTTGATGTTGCATTACATGACATCACTGACATGAGTAATCTGAATGAAACTAATTGGTGTTAGCTGAGATCTCAGGCTAGTTCTGGACCAAAGCCCTCTTGGCATGCTTGTCTGTTTCAGGACCCCTCAAATGCATCTTTCAGAGACAAGATGGCAGAGTTCATGCAGAAATTCGACCAGAACAATGATGGGAGGATTGAGCTGTCAGAGGTAAGAAATTGCATTAAAAAAAAAGCCTGAGTCTCTCACCAGTGCACTTGATGAGTTCAGACTGCAAAATGCCTTGAAAATAGTAGTTATTTGGATGCAAGCCAACTGTTTTAAATGCTTTCAAATGAGAGCAATTTAATATCACACGATTTTTCATGTCACTTACATTCTACAAACATTAATTGTCATGTTATTCATGTCACAGCTGGTCCAGATTCTGCCAACAGAAGAGAACTTCCTGCTTTGCTTCAGACAGTTTTTGGGCTCCAGCACTGAATTTATGTTGGTAAGGGCCATACAGACGAATTTCCATTTGTTTACAGTACATCATAGCAGTTTTACTCAGTTTTAGAGTTTTACAATTGGTGTGAATGTTTGATTTGATCCTCTTTTGTATTCCACTAACAAGCCATTAAACTGATATGGGGCAGCCGTGGCCTTACGGTTAGAGAAGTGGTTTTAGAAAATGTGTGGTGGTGGGGGAGTGAGCTGCACATTTCCTTCCTCCACATTCATGGTTGACGTGCTCTTGAGCAAAGCACCTAAACCCCAGCTGCTCTCCGGGCATCCCAATGTGTAGCAGCCAACTGGTCCGAGTGTGGGTGTGCTCACTGTTTACGTGTGTGTGTGTGTGTGTGTGTGTGTGTGTGTGTGCTCACTTTGAATGGGTTAAATGCAGAAGTCAAAATTTCCTTTGTGGAATTAATACAGAATAAAATAAATACATGTAAAAAATAGTACAACTTACAGCAGTTATATCCACTACGTGTGGCTACAGGTGTTCATTCCATCCAATTTGTTGAGCTGAAAATCATTGGAAAGCCATAATGAACCGATTAAAAACAACACTTGCCACCACAGCAGGAATGCATCAGTAGAAATGCATACCACAATATTTATATTTATTACATAAACCTTTCTTTCTCCTTTTTTTCTGCAAGGATCTGGCATCAGGGTCATGGATACTGCTAGTAACATCAGTTTTTATGAAACATCTGAGTTGAATGACTGAATGCCTGCAACTTAAGCTGTTATCTATTTGTACAAACAATGCCTACCTATTTTTCCATTAATGGTGCCCAGGTATTGAAGACAAGTTCAATAGTTCAAGTATTGTTCAGGCTCATTCATTTCATGTGTTATTGTGTTGGCTTAGATGATCAGGCTTCCTATGTGGGCAAAGTGTTTGAATGAATAAATCATTGGACTGAACAGATTCAGTTAACTTGTAAATAAACGTAGCCTATTTCCTCAAAATGTCCATTTTGTTTTTGACAAAACGAGACGATGATCTAATGCCTCTTCAGCTTGTGCAGCTGAGATCTGCCAGGTAATCGCAGCAGGTGGCATTAAAGTGTGTTTGTAAAATGTTTCTTGCAATGCCGCTTGAGTCAGCCTATTTGCATTCTTTGTATCAACAATAAGGTACTTCACTGTCAAATAAGTGTCAGTCCCATCACTTGGCTGGTGTTGCCTACAGGATTCCACAACCACTGTACAACCTGCAGTCTCTAAATCTGCTTTCACTTGAACCTGGAACAAGTTATCTCAGTCTAACTCCCTCTGTAAAAACAATTTGTTTCGGAATGACTTGACACCAGTGGGCACAACTTGCTCCATTTTTTTTTTTTTTTTGAGGTGGCACAAGTTGTTCCAGAACATCTTGCTCCAGGCGCAACTTGGCATATGAACGCAATCACAGTCAAGTAGGAGGAGACTTGCACAGTAGCGTCCATTCCGGTTATTAGGTTGTTTGATGGGTTTTTGCAGTAGATACTTGAATGTGTCCCTCTAGACTTGGGCTTGATACTGATCTGAGACTGAAAGCGTAAACACATTGGAAAGTGAGCATAACTTGCTCCTTGTTCCTGTTACCCATATATAAGCAGCTTAATACAGGGAACTCAATGGGCCTCATAATTAGAGAATGAGACTCATCTACTGAAAGTACTCACTGGAAATACAGACCCCAAAGCCTTTCAATTGCACTGTTGCTAATACCTATTGCATTTACCCTGAGACTGATTACCAGAGTCTTCTGCATGCTTCTGCTTCTGCCAATGAAATTCACTGAAGTCTGCTCTGCTGTCATACCTATTGCGTGTTTCACTCCTTGCTGTGTTTTGGCAGGTGTAGAGGAAAATTATGTCTGTAAATATGTCTCCAGTGCTCTGTGAACTCATGTATGAAGAACAGCTCAGATAGCACTTTCCTTCAAGCATGTTGCACTGCCCCCTGATACAGCAGAAAAAAATGCATAAGAGGAAGAATGTGCTTGACATACCTTTACTGACTGGTAGTGCATAGTGTTTGGAAGGGAGACGTAAAATGTGAAAAACATGCAGTGTCCCACTTATAGACAGATACCCACACTGACTACCGAAATGGGCTCATGGTGACAGGGTGATGACTGAGCTACAGACATGAGCAAATAGTTCTAGAGAAAACTGCTCTGTTGGTCTGGAATAAAAGAAAGTAGAATAAGTATTGTATGTATATTTTTCTCACCTTCCTATTGTGTACAGGAGAAAGAAAGAAAAATTATATATATATATATATACATCTAACTTTTTTTAATTGTCAAATGTGTATGTACTTTGCACATTGAGGACATTTTTGTAAATATGCCTTAAAATAGCACCAATATACTGTCTACAACCTAGATGAAAACTTTGAAATAATAAAGCATACATGCATGCATACATACACTGATAATAAAAAATGATTTAGTGTTTATCTTTGTGGAGAATATTATGCAAGGCTGGTGAAAGTGTGATATAAAGGAGGAAACGGAGCATTTTAATCACTCTGTAGTTGGAAACACTATAGCCTTAGATTGGGTTAGTTCCTGTTCAGAGTTTATTACATTCTCTCCTTGTCCTTCCCATGGATGTCCTTTCACTTCCCAAAGATTTGGTATGTGGGCTGGCTTCTGTAAATTAGTTGTCGATGTAAATGTTTGTGCAAATAAAGGAAGTGGACTCTACTCTGCTTTGGATAGGTTTCAGATATAACCCTGACCAGGACGTGGTTAATGAATGGATGGATGTATGGATGGGTGGATGGATGGTGGCTGGCTAGCTGGATGAATGCATGTATGGTGGATGGATGGATGAATGGTGGATTGATGGATGAATGGATGCATGTATGGTGGATGTATGGTGGATGGATGAATAGTGGATAAATGGTGGGTGGGTGGATGAATGGATGGATGGATGAATGGTCGATGGATGGATGCCTGCATGGATGGTGGATGGATGGATGGTGGATGAATTGTGGGTGGGTGAATGGATGGATGGATGTATCTTTGATAAGAACCAGAACTAGAAACAAGAACAGCTGCCTGATTAAAGCATTTAAATTGCAGTTAATGTTCTTTAAGCTCTCACAGCTGAGATGAACAGGAAAAGGGGATAATAATTGAAAAATCAGTAAGATTATTGCATTGAAGCTTTTATGGCTCCTAACAATTATTACTTTTTTATTTTTTTTCCTTTTTCTCGAAGCTTACTGATTGGATTTTGGAAGTGGATAAAGGAAAGCTGTGGAAAGAATGAAATGTATAATTCTTAATATGCTGTTTTCTTCAGTAAACTTTATATCAGCTCAGTTTGGATCTGGAGCGAATGGGTGAACAACAGAAGGATTCACCCAAAGTCAATCACACGGCACCATGCACACACATATTTACACCAAGGAACAACTTGGCATAGCCAGTCCATCTACCAGCATGATTTTTAGAGGTTGAAAGATACTGAAGAACCTGGAAGAACCTTATGTGAACTGGGGAAGAACAAACAAAACTCCACAAACACTGTAACAGAAGTTTAGGACACACTCGCGTTTAAATGCTCGCGTTTAGTGTTTTAACTTGTTATCAGTAATAAAATCACAGTCATTTCCACAGTTAATGTCTTGGGGAATCTTCAGGACATTTATGTTTTAATTACTTTCCGTTTTTGACAAACTAAATTCACATTTCTTTTTTATTTGCATTGTATCCATGGAAACTATGGATGGTAAGCTTCACGGATTTGCATTGGTGCACCTACTGAAAAGGTCACATGCAAGTGCTCCAATTAGAAAAGAGCTCATCAGATATTTCTAACATTTATAACATCTTTGCAGAGCTAAAATATGATTTATTAATATTTTTCATTTTAGTAGTGGCCCTAAGCCTTTATTTTTTATAAATGTGAGTAATCATTTCATATTTGTTTGTATTGTTGACAAAAAGTCCCAAGGCATGGCGATAATACAATCTACCATCCCGTACAATAATTTTAAACCATCTGTACCATATTTAATTGCATAGCATCATATAATTTTTGCTACCTTATATGATAATCACACTTAGTTAAACCAAATCTAGTCGAATCCCACAGCAGGACAGTAAGACTGAATTGTTTCACATCACGTTAGTAGCAGCTTCATAGGCATCTTAAATGTATCAGATTGAGGGCGGGACAGTGGTTTAGTGGTTAGCACGTCCACCTCACAGCAAGCAGGTCCAGGCTTTGAGTCCCGGGCTTGGCGAGGGTGTTACTGTGTGGAGTTTGCATGTTCTTCCTTGGCTTGTGTGGGTCTCCTCTGGGTACTCCAGTTTCCCACCACAGTCTAAAGACATGCACATTAGGCTAACAGACAATGAAGATGCTGGATATCTCTAATAGGAACAACATTTTCGAACAAGCTTTCTCTCAAATGCTGTAATTATTTAATGAATTTTAAGTTAAGGAAGGAAAATGATGATTAGGTTTTTGTTTAATTGGAATTAAATGCTTTGTTTTGTGAATATTTGTCAATCTTTAGGCCTGGAGAAAGTATGACACAGACCGCAGTGGCTTTATTGAAGCAAATGAACTGAAGGTAAGATAATAGTATACCAGTGTGTGTGTGTGTGTGTGTGTGTGTGTGTGTGTGTGTGTGTGTGTGTGTGTCATTAACACTTGTGTCTTAATTTTTTTTTTATTTTTACACCAGATTTACCAATATAGGTTCTATTCTCTAACCTGAGCAGGATTAGTGTATTGCTGTAGAACTTTTGCTAGAGACGCAAATCAAAAGAACGCAAATCATGCTGGCCATAGCAACTGCTAGTCAAAGTAAATATTCAAATCTCTGCACTGGTTCATAAAGTACAAACCAAGTCGTAATTACATTCAGGAAATTGATTTCAACCATAGGTACTACAGCATAATGTGCAGATGTTACACTGGTGATCAAATACTTTTAAGACCTGCAGTTGTTCTATTAGTGGACTAGACCATGAGAGATACGTCACAAAAGTCGAGTCACATTTATTTATAAAACACATTTAAAAACAACAGATGTTGTGCCATGGTGGTGTAGTGGTTACCACATCCACCTCATAGCAAGAAGGTCCTGTGTTTGAGTCCTGGGCTCACTGAGGGCGTTTCTGTTTGGATTTTGCATGTTCTCCCCGTGCTTGTGTGGGCTTCCTCCGGGCACTCCGGTTTTCTTCTACACTCAAAAGACATGCATGTTAGGCTGTTCCAAAACTGCCCCTAGGTGTGAGTGTGAGTGTGAATGGTTGACTGTGTGTTGGCCTTGCAATGGTTTGGCTAGCTGTTAAGGGTGTACCTTACCTTCGCCCAGTGTCGGCTGAGATAGGCTTTATCCTCCCCATGACTGTAAAGCTACGTTCACACTGCAAGCCCAAGTGGCCTAAATCTGATTTTTTTTTCCCCCCTTATGTGACCCATATCTGATTTTTTCCATGCCAGTGCAAACACCAAAAAACACATCAAATCAGATCTTTTCAAATCAGATCTGGGCCACTTTCCTATGTGGTACTAAATCAGATACAGATCGGATTTTTTGAAATGCAACCTCAGTCTGAAAAGTAATGCGACCTGTCTCGGAATTCAGCGTGACCTTGACGTTACTCTTGGTTGACATTCGTCATAATTATGCGACGGTGGGAGCCCCCGAAGACAGAAACAATACATACATATAGACTTCTCTACAGAGGTAGGAGCTATTGCTCCAAAAAAGCCAGTGCCAGAGTTTTGACTCTCTTTCTCCTCATTCTTCTCCTCCTCGTCAACTGCTGACACATTTTTCTGCCTCCACCACATAATAACTTTAAAATAAAACTCTCATCTCCACGATTGCCATCCACTTCTGTGTATTTTCACTTCCGCAAACACTGTGCTACGTCAGACTCATGTGTTTCTATTGTGCATGCTGGCCACATTGGGGCCTTACTCTGTTCACACTGCAGTCTGTTATAGGTCACATCTCTAAAATAATGTGAACAGCCACTCGAAAAAAAAAAATCAAATCTGGGAAAAAAATGGATTCAAATCACTTGGCTTGCAGTGTGAACATAGTGTAAGTGGCTTAGAAAATGTGTGAGTGAGTGAGATGGCGCGCCAAAGTGCTGTACAAATAGACATAAAAAATTTGGAATACAGAAAAGAAACAATATTACATAAAATAAATGTAATACAGAGCCATAATGCAGCACGAATAAGAATTAAACATAGACATGGACATAAACTAGGGGCTGGTGGTGTAGTGGTTAGAGTGCTGGACTCATGCTCAAGAGGTTGTGGGTTCAAATCCCTGTTAAGTTCTAAGACCCCTGGGCAAGGTCTAAACCACAAGTGTGCCTCTGTCCACCCAGCAGTATAAGTGAGTACCAGTAAAAATACTGGGAAGGTAACTTGCAATGGTCTAGCATCCCATCCAGGAGGAGTTGAACTCCTAGTCACTCTACGCTACAGAAACCGGGCATAAGCTCTGGCCTAATGAGCCAGTAGGCTCGGGTGTAAAAAGCCCAACGGATTTTACCTTTACCTTTATAAACATGAACTGAAGTTTTCTTATCTTTGTTTTAGAACTTTCTCTCAGACCTGCTGAAAAAGGTTAACAGGCAGTATGATGACCAGAAGTTGCAGGAATACACACAGACAATTGTAAGTATCTTATCATCACACCCTCTAGCTGCTATAATAACATAACAACATATTTTAAACCATCAGTTAATCATAATAAAATCTATACGGTGGTGGCTGTACTCAGTGTGAATGCGTTTAAATTGTTTCCCGTGAACACAACAGACCTAAAGAAAGAAAAATGGACTTAAAACTCAAATGGAAAAGAATAAAGTGCATGAGATTATTTAATGCTTAGGTGAGCTGTTGGCAACTAAATAACAGTGTATATGATAAAACTTCCAGTTTCTCATTAATGTCCCATTGTGATACTTAACTGGAGAAATACCTCCCTGTTATTAAATGAGCTGTGACTTCATTTTAGTGAATAAAATGCAGTGTGTCATTCTGATTCCCGACCCTTTTCATGGTTTATTTGTGTGCATGTGAAATACAGGTTAAGACCTAAAAGGACCAGAATGAAAAAGAAAATAGTGGTTATTTCAGGAACAATATTTAAATATATATTTTTTTGTTTTAACTTTTAGCTGAAGACCTTTGATCTGAATGGTGACGGGAAGCTGGGACTCAATGAAATGGCAAGGTGTGTAATATTTGTGACCCCTGTTATTCAGATATCTCTTTCTCCATCAAATACATTGTACTAATGAAATGTTTCCTGGTCACATTTTAAGGCTTCTTCCACCCCAGGAAAACTTCTTACTGAAATTCCAGGTGAGTTACAGGCAATGATTACACCTTGTACATTACACACCTGCACTATGCACACCTTAGATAGATAGATAGATAGATAGATAGATAGATAGATAGATAGATAGATAGATAGATAGATAGATAGATAGATAG
>JAQMYF010000004.1:31972841-31991553 GCA_030014195.1 Neosilurus mollespiculum
CATATAATTGGATTTCTACTGAGCATAACATCTTTTTTTCCTACATATTTTTGTTGTCCTCCTGAGAAATACCAAATGGACTATTGTACCTTTAAGTAGTTGTTCCGGTGCGGTGCTGTAGGTGGCGCTGTTCGCTCCATTACAAAGCTGTGCTGCTGCTGCGGGTTTCTCTCTCAGTCTCGGTGCTGGTGTGTGACTGTTTCCACTTCGACCTAAAACCAGGCACGGTTACAGCAATGGCCATGCTAAAATCGAGCAGGGTCCTTTCAGCTGTTGGAGTGTATAGTCCAGCTCTGGGAGTGTTACCTCTCCGCGCAAGGTAAACCCTCCTCTTTAAATGAACTTTATTTAAAAAAAAAAAACAGAGAACTGGAGGATCTTTGACAAGCTATGTTAGCCTCTTGATGTCTAACGGCACATTTCCCACAATGCATCTCTCCAGTGGCCTGGAACTTAGCTAGCTTATTAGTTAGCGGCTGTTTTAGCTGGAATGGCACGATGTCTTTACGAAACTAATACATAAAGGAGTAATATCGGTGTATTGTGAGCAAAGTCAACAATTATGAAGGTCACAACAGGTAGCTAAGCGGCTAGGAAATAGCTACATCAGTGAACGGTTGCTAACAACCCGTGCGTTTCCTCAGTCAGAGTCACCTTGACTTTAATCAGACGGTGTGTGTCCTGGTGTGCTGGCTTCCTTCACTGCTACATCATTATTACCACCCAGTTACCTTATGACCGTCCCACGCTTTGGTTATATATAAAACAATCATCTCAGGGCCTGGTAGTTTTCTACTTAACTCAACTGACAGGAACTGCATCGAATTAACTATAGAATCCTATCAACATGCTAAGAACCAAGAGAGTTGAGTTTAGAGTGTGGGTTTGTGTTGGAAGTTTGGTGTTTATTCATATTTTTCTTTTATGATATGGTCTCTTTTTTACTAATTTGTTTTTTTTTTTTTTTTTGGAGGCTGGGGTGGATCCTATCTCAGCCAACACTGGGGGAAGAAGGGGTGCACTCTGAACAGCTCACAAGACAATTGCAGGGCCAACACACACACACACAAACACAACCATTCACGCCCACTCACACCTAAAGGAATTTTGAACAGGAAGAGGAACAGCCGATTAGCCTAATGTGCATGTCTTTGGACTGTGGGAGAAAACCAGAGTACCCGAAGGAAACCCACACAAACACCTGGAAAACATTGAACACAGAAACACCCGAACCCCGGACCTTCTTGCTGTGAAGCAGATGTGCTAACCACTACACCGTCATGTTTCTGGTAGAAAAGATTTAGAGATTTCAGAGATTGTGGTAGAAAAGAAATAGTCACACTTAACTCTTAACATGCAACACGGTCGTAGCAGCTTTTAAGTAACTGTAGGATAGTCTGTGAATAGATGTGAACATGCATAATGTATAATATTAACTGTGGCAGGGCAACCTTTTTGACAGTCTGGTTTTGTTGTGGACTTCGGATGAATGTGGCTTCAGAGAGACAGTGAGAAAGACTAGACTGTATTTCGAACCCTAGATGTTGGCAGAATTCCAGATTCCATAGAGGTTGCAGTCATTGAACTCGAGTACATGAAAGGTCAGCTAGGCTTTAAAAGCTGTGCAATGTTTGACCTTTTTGTAAGGCTTTTGCAGTATACAGCTTTAGTTTTATTTGGCGAGACCTATTTACAAAATGAACACTTGTGCAACATCTGTAATTTAAAGGGATGGTGTGTAACATTTTGGAGGCTTTGTTAGTCGATATTAAGTACATCAATAAATAGATATTCATTAGTCTATAGCCATTTAAAGACAGTTTACAGAGACTTGTTTATATCTACATGGGGAGCGGGTCCCCTCTTATGAAGGCTGTCATCTTGCACCGTCCTGTTTCTACAGTAGCCCAGAACCACACAAACTTTGGAGTGAAGGGGGGATGTGCTGGGGTTGGAAATGAAATTTTAGTTGGTTGCAGTCTGGAACCTTACCACTAGGTGGTACAAGACACCGTTAAATTTCACACAATATATCTTTTAAGGTTTGTAAAAAGAATACATGGCACTACTTTGCAAGGGTCTGGGAGGTTCTTCAGGGTGTACCCTGCCTTCACTTGGTGTCAGCTGAGATGAGCACCACCTTCCCGCAACCATAATAGGATTAACCGATTTGGTGAATGTATGGATAGATAGCACTAATGTGTACCACTTTTTAGTTTATTTAATTGTTTTATTATCCTGTTATATTACTCTGCAGTACCAGGTCTACTCTTGCTTACAGATATTATTACTTGGTGTAATTAACCGAATCTTTCCCTCCTATGATGCAGCTCATGGTGGTCTGAGGTGCAGATGGGCCCACCCGATCCCATCCTTGGGGTGACTGAGGCTTTCAAGCGTGATACCAACCCCAAGAAGATGAACCTTGGCGTGGGGGCTTATCGTGATGATCAGGGAAAACCCTACGTCCTGAACTGTGTCCGCAAGGTGCGGCTTAAAAAAAATATTTAAAAATCTCAGATCAGAGTATTAACCAGAGGATTGGGATGTATTGTTGAACCAGATTGAGTTTTATTGCTGGGAAAAGTAAAAAATCTCTTCTGTATGGCTTTATAGTTGATATGTAGAAATTTATGCATATTAATATCCCGCTTTAACTTGTCGGGTTGTCGGTGTTTATAGGCTGAGGCTCAGATTGCTGTAAAGAAGCTGGACAAGGAGTACCTTGCCATTGGTGGCCTGGCAGATTTCAACAAGGCTTGTGCTCAGTTGGCTCTAGGACCTGACAGTGAGGTCCTGAAGAGTGGCAGAGTAAGAAGCATGTTTTTATTTAATTTATGTTTGTATGATTTCATATTCTAACAGTTTTTATTATGTAAAAGAAAAATCCTCTGAAACCTGTTTAAAATATTTTATCATTCATCTCAGAGCATCACTGTCCAAACCATTTCTGGAACCGGATCTCTGCGTGTTGGAGCCAATTTCTTGGTTAGTAATTAGTGATCTTGTACTTTTATATGAATTGTGATGTATGTTGGTTTTTTTTGTTTTTGTTTTGTTTTGTTTTTTTACACCCACCTATTTCTGTTCTGCTTTGTTGCAGTCGCGGTTCCACACTGCAGCCAGAGATGTGTACCTGCCGAAGCCCTCATGGGGTAACCACACACCCATTTTCAGGGATGCAGGCATGCAGCTGAAAGCTTACACTTACTACGACCCGAAGACTTGTGGATTTGACTTCAGTGGGGCCATCAATGACATCTCAGTAAGGAGCACAAGACCTGTTCTTGCATTTGTCTTAAAGCTATCCCCACACAGGG
This sequence comes from Neosilurus mollespiculum, assembly GCA_030014195.1. NCBI lineage: Eukaryota > Metazoa > Chordata > Actinopteri > Siluriformes > Plotosidae > Neosilurus > Neosilurus mollespiculum. The sequence continues at coordinate 31,976,162 of JAQMYF010000004.1, forward strand.
GTGATTCTGACAGCTGAACCACCAAAATGTGACTGCATGGAGCAAAACCTCCTCACTGTGGGCATTTGGGGGTTTGTAGGTGGTTCAGCACAGTTTAAAATGAGAGCAGTGGCAGCATGGCGAGTACAAGGCAGCTAGATGGTGATGTGCAGTTTTTAAAACCACTGTGAAATTTCAGAAATTTGGAAAATCTCGCGGTGTATGATGGTCAGTGTCGGTTAATAGCGAACATCAAGACAATGTGATTGTGGTCCAACACAGTTTGGAATCTGTGTTGAACTGTTGCAAAAGCCTGACTTATTGATTTGTGTGTATATGTCTATTCATACACACACCTCTCTCTCTTTCTCTCTCTCTCTCTCTCTCTCTCTCTCTATATATATATATATATATGAAGGGATGTCCGTTATTACTGTGTATGAACACTATTTGATAAGTTTTCAGCTGTACGGCACACTGCTTTCAGTGCTTTAATTATGTTTGATTAAACTAATGGTTATGTTTATGTGGTTATGAAGGTTGTGTTGAGAATTTTGTCTTCATCCCTCTCAGAAAATCCCAGAGAAGAGTGTGATTGTCCTGCACGCTTGTGCTCACAACCCCACTGGAGTAGACCCAAGACCAGAGCAGTGGAAAGAGATGTCTGCTGTGATCAAGGTGCTGGTTGTCATACTTATGAAAATGTGAAGTGTGTTAAGCATTTTATTTGTAATTATATGTGATGTGATGTCTTTTTAATCCTTTTTTTTAACAGAAAAGAAATCTGTTGGCGTTCTTCGATATGGCCTACCAGGGCTTTGCCAGTGGAGACATTGATCGCGATGCATGGGCTGTGCGCCACTTCATTGAACAAGGCCATAATATAGTTCTGTCTCAGTCCTTTGCTAAGAACATGGGCCTGTATGGTGAGTGCTGCTCAGAGCAACATGGTTATGTCTGTTTTGATTAAAACCATTTAACTTTTTTATTCATAGTTTATTTTCTCTATTTTGTTGATTGTACTTGCACTAAATGTCCAGAATTGTTTATCAAAACTACAGTCACTTCTGATATGGTGATGTTTTGCTGTTCTTATTGATGGTTATTTTATCCCCTTCGAAGCGTAGGCGATGCTGACACTTCTTGTTAACACTCTAGCAGTGCTGGTTCTTTATGGATTTATTTTATATTTGTTGCTTGGTCCCTATTGGTTCCTATGGCACGTCCTACCATCCTATCAAACTGGTTCACCTTGACCTATTTTTCAAGGTCACAGAGGTCAATTAATCAAAAGTGGCCGATAAAACTCAAGAGCCTGCAGTTTTTGTCAGATCGTTTTAAAGTTCATATCTGTTATACTTGGTGTTAAGGACTTCAAGCCTGTTGAAACTGGGTCTCCTTGACATAATTTTCAATAATTTCAAGGTCACAGGAGCCAAATGAAATATGCACGTGGTCAGTTATGTAAAATTTAGCACAGGACTGTTTATTTATACCAGATATGCCTGTTAATTTATGTATGCAGCAGATTAATGCAGTAGTGGGTCAATACCATTCAGCATAAAACACACAAGGTCAAGATTTTACAATTAGTCAAATTTTTTTTGTGAACTTCTACATGTACATCACTTATCTTTTAATGAGGAATTATATGAAATGTTGCCTTAGAACATTCAACATCAACATACCATGATGCTTGTGAATGCCCATGCTTTGTCTGGTACCAATAGTTAGCCATTGAATTATTGGATGTTCCAGCACCTCGTTACCCCAGAAAGCCAACAGACATCTTTTGCGAACCCTGTTGTAAACAACTTCCACCAATCCTTAGCGATGGTGTGAATGCTGGTTGCTTATTGGCTGGTTCACCTGCCATTATTTCATGCCCTTTATTATAAAAAATAAGAATAATAGCTAGATAGCGTGTATCTAAAAATATTGTGCTGTGTCTTTTGACTGGTTTGGTGCTGGAGGGTCACATGTTGTATTACAGTGTGACTGACCTGTGAGTATGTCTGTTGTTCAGGTGAGCGTGTTGGAGGTTTTACAGTCGTGTGTAAGGATGCTGAGGAGGCCAAGCGAGTGGAGTCCCAACTGAAGATTCTCATCCGTCCAATCTACTCCAACCCCCCCATGAATGGAGCTCGCATTGCTTCAACTATCCTTAACACACCTGAACTCTACAATGAGTGGTGAGTTACTGAGGAATCATTTTCATTATTTGATTCGGAATCCTTCTGAGTGTCTGTAACCCTGGGTTTACGCTGGGGCACAGTGACCACAATCTCCATGATTTGAGAGAATCGTTATGAGTATGGGGGGTCATGGGATTGAATCGTGATGAACTTGGTGGTTTCATGATTGTGCTGATAGTGGCAAAAATAATTCTACAGTTTTGATGATTATTATGCTGTATTACAATTTGACGCCTATGGTGATAGAGCGTGGGAAGCACGGAAGAGCTCATTAGAGCTTAACAGAGCGTAAGAGAGTGTAACAGACTTTGATGCGTCATCGTAGGGGACCTTGATCCACTTGGAAACACGATTGCTTCAAGTTTCATCTCCTGGGTGCGAGTTGTCTCCTTTTTATTCCCCGATCGTGCTTTAAGCATGCTCATAAATCGTGGCGCTCCATGCTTTTATTAATTATGGAGATTGTGGACATTGTGCCCCAGTGTAAACCTGGGGTAAGTAGGTATTCTGATACAAAGTCTGGATAATAAGGAAATACCCTGAACAATCACAAATGCGGTTTAAAAATCAGCACTATAGGCGAATATTCCCATTGTTTTACACCAACTTGGACAATGACCCTTGTATTTTAGCATGGACAGATTGTGTCTATGGACATTTGAACTTGGTCATGTGGAAGATTATGCTTTGAAAGATGTATTTTTGGTGATATCGCATTTTTGTACAGGTACACCATTTTCCTTTGGCTCTTAGTCAAAACACTACCTTGTGACTTAATCTGTATTATGCTGGAGTGGGTCACATTATCCATACTCATTTACTGAACTGCTTAATCCTACTATTAGGGTCACAAGAACTCTGTAGTCTATCTCAGCCAACACTGGGTAAAGGTGCCGTACACCCTGAGCAGCTCGCCAGACCATCAACTATCGCACACAACCATTCACACTCACACCTAGGGGCAATTTGGAACAGCCAGTTAGCCTAATGTAAATGTCTTTGGACTGTGGGAAGAAAACCAGAGTACCCAGAGGAAACCCACACGAACACGGGGCGAACATGCCAACGCCACACAAACACCCTCGCTGAGCCCAGAAATCGAACCCAGGACCGTATTGATGTGTAGTGAACATGCTAACCACTATGCCAGCGTGCTGCCCTGTTATCTATACTGGACTGTCAAATTTCTATGAACAAACAAAGATATCAGCCTGGCAAAAGGAAAGCTCTGTGGAAAGCTTTACCAGGAGAGTGGTGATTGTTTAAACAGCAGAGGGGGTTAAACCTGGAATGGGATATTCAGCAAACGCATGTGGGCTTGGCAGTCAGGTGTCCACAAATTTTTGCCCATATTATTTATGATGAGAATGAACAAAACCTTTTTTTTTGTTTTTTTTTTTTTGGTTTTTTTTTAAATTTCTATTTATTTATTTAATTTTTTGTAGGTTGTTTGAAGTGAAAGGCATGGCAGACCGCATCATTAAGATGAGGGAGATGCTTGTGTCGAACCTTAAAAATGAAGGCTCCACTCATAACTGGCAGCACGTCATCGACCAGATCGGCATGTTCTGTTTTACTGGCCTCAAACCTGAGCAGGTTCGTCACCTTATAAATAATCTGATTGGTTTAATCCTTCTTCAGTAATTCCTTCTGTCATCTCCATGTTCTTTACTGTCCTCATCCTCCGTCTGCAGGTGGAGCGGCTAATTAACGAGTATTCTGTCTACATGACCAAGGACGGCCGTATCTCTGTGGCAGGTGTGACCTCCGGAAACGTGGCCTACCTTGCACATGCCATTCATGCTGTTACCAAGTGAATGTAGATGTTGTTGTATACTGTAGTGATCTTCGACTTGCACAAAAATGGTCTCCCTTGAACTAAATTGGACTTTAGGTTAGGAGGGGGCTGAGTAGGGCACCCTTATTGTAAGCTCATCTTGATTGGTGTTACCAGTGTTTTCCAGTGACATGGAGGAATTAAAGATTGAAAGCACTGTACTAGTCAATTTCCCTTTGAGTTGTGATCAAGATCATGCAATCCTGATATTGGAGTTCCCAAATAGCACAATTTCACAGTAGCTCCAGTTTTACCATGGTTATTCTTCCCTCTGTTTGAGGGTAGGGTTCGATCTGGAAAATATGTAAATATAATATTCTGAGTCCAAAGCACTTAAGAGAAAAATATATCAAGACAAATGCAATTATGTAATATACCTTTTTTTTTTTTTTTCCTCGTTATTGCTAAAATTTGTGCTATTTAATTTGCAAACTGTTACAGAGTTTTTCATCTAATGCTTGGTTCCACGTTCTTTTTACCATTAAAGTTAATGGAGGGTTAATTAATCATGAGGCAAAAGCACCTTTTTTTTGTTCAAGAATAAATTCATGGGCATGGAATAACTACAGGATGTGTATTGGATGCGATCCGTTATAATTTGCACTTGTTCAAACCTGATAATGTGGTTCATACATCTGTTATTTCCTAATTCGATAAGGCAAAATCAACCATTTGGCACATCAGAATATATTTTTATTTTCATTTCTACATCAAATTTAATCTCTAGTGGGTGTAAAGTTGTGTTGTATGGATTTTAATGTATGATACACAATGGTAAAATAAGTTAAAATTTGTCCAGTGGGTTGTCCTTAAAGGTTGAAAGGTAATGTTATCAAAATCTCCAGTTTTTCTCTTTTACTGTAATTTTACTGTAAATTGTGAAATGTTCTACATACCAACTCTTATACCATGTGCAGTAAACGAATAAAGATGAGCAAACAGAATCAAACAGTTTTCTTTTGAAGGTCATGTAGTGTGGTGTCCCAAAAAATTGGGTCCATATTTTGTTACCCATGATTTCCAATAGTAGGTGCTTTTTGTATATATGTTATGGAGTCAACACTGTTCACTCAGATTCTAGCTTTGTACCCACTAAACAAATCACAAATATGGTACAATCATTATCACTCATTCATTTGTCAAACCGATTGGTCTTATTAGGGTCGCTCAGAGGCTGGAGCCTATCTCAGCCATCACTGGGCATAGATGGTACACCCTGAACAGCTGGCAGGACCAGCACAACCATTCACACTCACATCGAGGGGAAATTTGGAACAGCCAATTAGCCTAATGTGCATGTCTGGATTGTGGGAGGAAACTGGGGTACCCGCAGGAAATCCACGCAAGCACAAGGAGAACATGCAAACCCTATACAGAAATTCCTGAGCCCAGGACCTTCTTGCTCTGAAGCTGGTGCTGAATTGCGTCAGGAAACGTTTTTAGAGTACGGCCTGTGCTGATATGTTTTCCACAATTGCTGTGCTTGGTGTTTGTGCACCCGTATGCTTTGCACTCCACTATTTTCCTTGCAACACAGCTTAGCACTGGCCGATAATGTGATATCTTAGACTGGTGTCTGCAACATGCAGCCTAGCCAGTAGGACAAAACAAAGAATTCATGTCACTACCAGGACTGGCACAGCCAATGAGGAAGGCAACATGTCGCTGCGCATGCCTAGTAGTAATAGTAGTACTGTGGCAGCACTTGCCCGTACTTGACAAGAAGAAAGGACTAACGTTTCCTGACAGAACTGCTAATGTCATACGTGACCATTTTAAAGAGCTAGTAATACAAATTCACCACAGCTACCCTTTAAAAATCGTACTTCCACCTGTGGAGGCTTCATATTTGGGAAATGATGTGCTGTCCATGGTTTTTTTACAGACCATGGCTCAACCCCTCAAACTGCGATTCCTACCTTAATGTTGCAGATTTGATAGTGCACCTCTAGATGGCACCAAGTCTTCAAATGTTTGATCAGTGTGTTGTAAAATACCAGCCATGTCACCTCGCAGTATCAGTTATGAAATAGTGCACTATTTCACCCATGTGGTTTATATGAATGGGGAGTGCATGCTGTTTTAATGCGTGTATGTAGATAGTTTATTGGTAGTAGAAATCTGCTATCAGTCATCTTATCTTGGTGCACCACAAGCAGCTCTGCTTTAGTGTCTACTTAGTCACTATAGTGTTTGCAAGGACAGAGCTTTATTGGATTACTGTAATCACCTGACCTGAGGGAAATTCTTCACTGTGCCTCTTCCGGTTTATGAAACAGTAGGTGTCTCAGTAAGGCAGCAGCCCTGTAATAAGGGATAGATTTAGTATATTAATCACATCATGAGTAACCCCTTTAAAAACTGTAAAACCGTCCTTGTAACCGGTGCGAATCGAGGCCTAGGTTTACAGATAGTTGAAAGCTTAGTATCCGAAGGATCCTATCCAGTAAAGATCATCGCTACTGTACGCAGTCTGGATGAAGCGAAGGTAAACTGCAGTAACACTACACTGTACTACACTGGACTTCAAGAATTGTATTTGGAGGCATAGAGGTTAGCATGTCTGCCTCACAGCAACAAGGTCCTGGGTTCGAGACTTGGGCTCAGGTGTTTCTGTTTGGAGTTTCCATGTTCTCCCCAAGCTTACGTGGGTTTCCTCCGGGTACTCCTGTTTCCAACATACACACAACCATTCACTCTCACACCTAGGGGCAATTTAAAACAACCAATTAGCCTAGTGTGCATGTTTTTGGACTGTGGGAGGAAACCCACGCAAGCACGGGTAGAACATGCAAACTCCACACATAAATGCCCTGAGCCCGGGAATCAAACCTAGGCCTTCTTGCGGTGAGGTGAACATGCTAACCACTGTGCCACTGTGCCGCCCCAGTGGTATTGATTTATGGAAGGGAAAAAAACCCAGTTTTTTTCACTGTCCCACAATCAGCACTAAATCACCTGGTAATGGTCTACAAGTGGCTCGTGCAGATTTTGTAAATTTTTCAGAGCAACTTTGGTGTTGTGCTTTGTTTCAACAGGATTTGCAAAGTCTGTCCAAGAATCATCCAAAAATACACATGATCCCACTTGGTGAGTTCTTAGAACTTTAGACTTAAACCTCATTGTTACATTGACCATAGTGGTATGAATAGGGAGGTGTGGCGCTTACCCCACTATGTTACAAGTCCTGCATGTTTGTGAGGTTCCCATCCATCAACTGTTGCCTCCCTATCACATACAACCACCACCAACCATGGAGGGGAGTAAGCATGCACATGCCCCTTCCATAACACATGATGTTGCAACCCGCATCTTTTTTTATATCATCCTCTACCATCAGAGGGTACTCAAATGAGCTTGAAGACGCTCATAATTGGCTGGTGATTACTGTGAGTAATAGAGGGGGAGGGTATATGCCATCCCTCCCTCCAGTGAGAGCTCAGTCAATTACCTCCCATAGACTTCCGGTTGCACATGGATGTAGCATTAACCTGGATTCAAACCTGCGATCTCCAGGTTGATAATCACGTTGGTACACATTTTATTACCCAGTTAAAGAAGGCATGTTTGATTTAATCACTGACTTACTGTAATGCATTCTAGACTTAAAACACTTTAATGCTAAATTGCATGAATGTGTTACGTTTGTGATCTCACAGGACTGATATTGGAAAGCCATGACACTATGAGTTACCGCACTGTGTAACCACGGTTATGATTTTTTTTTTTTAACCCTTTCCATCTGTGTAGATGTTGTCAGTGAAGAGAGTATAAAGACGGCTGCTGTGGAGGTGGAACAGATTGTTCAGGAGCATGGCCTTAACTGTCTTATCAACAATGCTGGCGTCAACGTTGTGGCCAACTTTGAAACAGTGACTGCTGATAAAATGTTGGAGAACTTTCATACAAATTCTGTAGGACCTCTCATGATCACCAAGGTGATTTCTCTATCACACTGAACTACATTTACACAGACCTTCTTTACACATTACTCACTGTGTAGTTATTCTATTATGTACGATTGAGTAATAAGTTGAGACTTTAAGGGGGTTAAGACCATGTATTATACTTTGAACTGGTTGGTTCGAAACCAGGACCTTCTTGTTGTGAGGCGGACATACTAACCACTACACCCCCGTGCCGCAACTCTAACATTCCACTATGTATGACTGAACAGAACATTTATTAGGGTCACAGGGAGGCTGTAGCCCATCCCAGCCGACTCCAGGCGAAGGCGGGGTACACCCTGAATAGGGTGCCAGACCATCGCAGAGCCAACACACACACAATTCACACACTAACACCTAGGGGCAAGTGTAAATATCCAGTTAGCCTAATCGGCATGTGTTTGGGCTGTGTGAGAAAACCAGAGAACATGGAGGAAACCCATGTAATCATGGGGAGAACATGCAAACTCCACACAGAAACACCCTTGTCAGTTACGGGGCTTGAACCCAGGGCCTTCTAACTGTGAGGCAGACGTGCTAACCTCTGTGCATGACATGACACTTTCAGTACATTCAGTTCTACTTCTCACTTACACTACTGTAGTTCTGCATGTAGTATAGATACATATAGTAACCTGACAAACATGCAAGACTTGTATCACGGTGGTGTAAAACAATTTAGGACAGCTTATTAGTATTACGTGCAGGTCTTTGGACTGTGGGAGGAAACTGGAGTCCCCAGAGGAAACCCACACAAGTATGGGGAGAGCATGCAAACTCCACACAGAAATGCCTGGGAATCGAACCCAGGATCTTCTTGCTGCGCTAATCACTACCCCACTGTGCCACCCCTAAATCCATGCATAGTCAGTCATAATTGTTTTTGAGACTGTCGTAATGTTTTTGGGTCATCTGCCAGGCTATGCTTCCCATGTTAAAGAGAGCTGCTGCAAAAGGAGTGGGAATGGGTATTCACAGAGCTGCTGTCATCAACATGAGCTCACTCCTGGGCTCAGTGGAGCTCAACTGGGGTGAACGTGCCAAGGACTTTAAATGGTACCCATACAGAACATCAAAGGTATGAGTAAAAATTACAAACACGGTAGTTTAATAGACTGTTAACATTATTGCAACCGTAGACTACATTGGTTGAACAGCTGTAGAACTCAATGTAATAAATGATTTAATAATAATAATAATAATAATAATAATAATAATAAGGTCTAAAGTATTAATAATATCTTTGGTAAGCTATAATTAAGAGACTGTTATCTGACATGAACACTTTGGCAGAGCGCACTTAACATGATCACTAGATGTATGGCAACGGACCTGGAGGTTGATGGGATTCTCTGTATGGCTATTCATCCTGGCTGGGTACGCACAGATATGGGAGGACCAGAAGTAAGTGCTTCCCACTGCTGCTGTGTGTGTTTTGAGTTGTAATTACAGAGAAAGGTAAAATAACTGTAGTGTAGTATAAGAGGCTTAGCAGGAAATACATTAAAATAGGAAGTAATTGTGAACAGCAGGAGTGGCACTGCATTCCACTCCCATTGTCTAAAATGATTCATTCATTTTTCAGATATTTAAAGCAGTCAACAGATAGAGGTGCTTCAATATCTGTACCTAATTAGTGCTTTAAATATCTGGATTGGGATTTAAAGTAAAATGGGCCCTAAACTGAAAGTTATTATTTAATTTAATTTAATTAATTATTAATCATGTAAGAACTTTGCCACTATACTTCTGCAAATACTGAAAACTCTCAGAGGAAGATCTGCCAGCACTGTGAGCATGGTCCGTGCATTTGAGCTTTGGTTGTTCTTTAACTCATCAGTGAAAATGATAATTGATCTCATCTACAATCTGCAATTTAAAGATTCCCATTCACTCGCGAATAGCCCAGTGTGTGTTTTATCTCCTATTATCAGTTCATTCTGGATGAATATTAATGTTTCCTGCTGAAACCACCCCAGCTCACGGGTTAAGTATTGCTTATTCACCTGTTCTACATCTTGTTTTGGTTCTCTGTCTGTTTACAATAACAATAACAAGACCGTGTAACTGGAAGAACCATCTTGTGGCTGCGCAATAACTCTGCAACACTGATTGGTATAAAGTGAAAAAGACTGAGATCAAGTGTTCAACAAAAGTGGAATATGATATGAAGAGGAATAAAAAAGATGGCGATGGTCACTAATATCTTGACGCTCACTGCAGGGGTCATTGAGACTTGCGTACAGGAATAAACAAATGGTTTCAGAAAGTCATTGAGGTTGATTCAATTTTATTTCTGAGAGATACCACTGTATTTCATCTTTCACCTAGGTCCCACTGGAGAAAAGTCATTGACGATGCTGAAATAGACACATTTTCTCCCAATGGCTCACGAAGCTCCCAAATATTTGCAGATACATCCGGGAACGTGCTCATGATCCCTCCCGAGGCTGATCAATTTCCATCGGGAGTATATATCCCTGAGGCAAAAAATGCCCAGTGGGACTAGACCATTTATTTAATATACCTGGGAAGTGAATGGGCCTCTTTAAACCACTACGACGTAGACCAGAGCATTATGACAGACGAAGGAATAAATTCTGTGCATATGTTATGAACTTGAATTATTGTTAATGAATGTATTTTTTAGCTTAATTTATGATTGTTTATTGGACCTGCCTGAAACTGCACACCTCCTTCATGTATGTCTCATCATGCAAGATCCTTGTCCTGTTACACACCTCAACAAGATGCCATGTGAGCCTTTCTAACATGCTTCCTGTATCGATTCATTCATTCATTTGCCGAACCACTTAATCCTACATGGGAGGCTTTAGCCCAGCCCACCATTCTATCGCGGGGCCAGCACACACTCAAACATTCATGGGTAATTTGAAACAGCCAGTTATCCAACTGCACATGTTTTTGGACTGTGGAAGGAAACCAGAGTACCTGGAGGAAACCCATGCAAACACAGGAAGTACATGTAAACGTCACACCGGAATGCCCTCGCCAAGTCCGGAAATTGAACCCAGGACCTCCTTGCTGAGAGGAAGGCCTGCTAACCACTGCGCTTCCGTGCTGCCACTTCCTGTCTATTTAGGTCATATTATCTGTTCTTTTTGAGTAATGCATTAATAGTTGACTAGACACAGATTTTCTGTGTTTAAAATAGACTCAGAAATAAACGAAAACCTGGATATTACCAGCAACGGCATGCCAACATGCCATCTACTAATATTTGGACTGTGTTGTTTAGGAAGATCATTACATAATTTATAGTTATGTACCCTGGTTTCGGGCATTTCTTGTTGAGTTTGCATGTTCTCCCTGTTCTTGCATGGGTTTCCTCTGGGTACTCCAGTTTCCTTCCACAGTCCAAAGATATGCACATTACCCTAACTGAATTTTTGTTTAAATTGCCCATAGGTGTGGATAGGGGTGTAAATGGTTGTATGTGTGTTGGCCCTGCAATGGTCTGACTGTTCTGGGTGTACCCCGTCTCCGCCCTGTGTCTGCTGAGATGTCATAGTAATCTCGCGACTATAATAGTAGGATTAAGTGGTTTGGCAAATGGATGAATGAGTTCTGTTCGTGCAGTCTCAATCCTCTTATTAGTAAACTAAAGAAATAATGCAACAAGCTATAGTTCTGCTTTCAACTGAGCCTTTTTCTCTGTAGGCACCACTGAGTACAGAAGAGAGTATCAGATCTATCTTGGCAGTGATTGGCAGCCTGACTGAGAAGGATCACGGCATGTTTCTGCATTATACTGGTGAAGCTCTTCCTTGGTGATGTTGCTGAAGATGAACAATAGACATTATTATAAACGATAAACCTGCTAAGCTTTTGGTTACTTGCTCTGCTATTTATTAGATGGTGTTTAAGTTGAAGTTCCACTTGATTCAAAATTCATTTTCTCAAAATTATTCCCAGAATATTGCACAATAGTCAGTAATATAAGAATATTAAACGACGGATATCTGCAGGTGTTTCAGGGGCACGATATTCATTATAAATAAAACACTGTATGAGATACGTATGTAGATACATATGTCGAGATATGGAATTGGACTGGTCATGTCGTGAGAATAACAATCACGTTCTGGATACTCCGAGGACACACAAGGAACCAAGGAAGGCAAAGGATGATATGGAGGGATGACTTGGAGAGTTTTAATGAACACTGGCACCATGTTGCGCAAAACTGAGACCAGTGGAGGTCAATTGGGAAAGCCTACATCCAGAACAGACATTTAACAGCTGAAACAAGAGATGACGTGCTGTAGGTCCTTTCACTGTATCTGAAAAAAGACTCTTTAAGCATGCTTGTCTGAAGTCTAACTGAAAATACATGAAACTATATACATCATTTCAAATGTCTCTATATTTGTGTGTTATTATTATGTAGAGGGAGACTCGGAGCATTTATTTTTCACGTGATTTGTGAAGTAAACATTATCACTGGGCGATGTGTTCATAAGCAAACAATCCTTTAAACAAATAAAACACAGGTGTAACTTGTTAGGGTTCTTAAAGGCTTACTTTCTCTCATAAACTTTGTTTCCTTTTCTTTTCTTAGTTATTGTTAGCTGTGTGTGTTTCATATAGTGACCTGGGAACAGTGCCTCTGATGATAAAAGTAGAATTTTTATTTATTGGACTGATTCATTTTTATTCTTTATAATGGTGCGCTCACGCGATGCCCATCATGATACCGATTTACACATACATTTACACATACATTTTTTATCCAATTTTATTCCGATGTTTCAGCCTTTTTTCCCCCGATATGTACCAATATTCTCCGATTGTTACCCGAAGTAATTCCAATGATTTCATGATCTGTATCAATGTAGCTCTGTCTTTTACCGACGTTGTTCTGATGTGTCTTTGATATTGTATTGAAACGTGCAAATTTATCGGAAATGTGACCAGAATGTCTCCCATGTTGCTTCCATTTAATTTTCGGAACCGCTTAATCCTTATTAGGGTTGTGGGGAGGCAGGTGCCCATCTCAACCGAATCTGGGCGAGGGCAGAGGACAGCTCGCCAGGCCATTGCAGGGCAGAAACACCCTGACGGCAACTCAGTGGCAGACCATGTTGCTTCCATTTTTATACCAATTTTACACCAATCACTACCAATGTGTACTGATGTTACTGATGTTTCCCCAATGTACTCCAAACACAAAAAACATAAAATTTTTCTTTCAATAATTTTTGTACCATTCTCAGTCGAGACTGGGCAAAGGCGGGATACACCCTGAACACCAGGCCAATGTCACAGGACAATGCACACACAACCATTCACACTCACATTCACATCTTAAGTCAATTTGGAACAACCAATTAGCCTAATGTGCATGTCTTTGGACTGTGAGAGAAAACCAGAGTACCCAGAGGAAACCCATGCAAGCAGGGGAGAACATGCAAACTCCACATAGAAACGCCCGAGCCCAGGACTCAGAACCCTCTTGCTGTGAGGTGGACATGCTAATCACTACGCCACATTGCCACCCCAAATTTTTCAACAATATTTCACTCTTTTCCGAAGTTTCCCCAAAATCCTACAGGGCCCTCCGATGTCACATTGGACTACGACAAATCAGGATCATTTACATTTACATTTACAGCATTTGGCAGATGCTCTTATCCAGAGCGACTTCATTCATTTTCATATCATTTTTATATAACTGAGCAATCGAGGGTTAAGGGCCTTGATAAGGGCCCAACAGTGGTGATAGTGCCATTGAACCGCTGACCTTCACCTTAACCACTAAGCCACCACTGCACATGATCAGGATCATGATTGGCATCCCTTGAGTACACCTTAAGGTAAAACTCTTCCCATCAATAAAATGTATTATAATGGAAAATTTAAAGGATCTGAGCAGTTTGAGATGTTTTACTGAGGCATTCTTTAATTTCAACAGAGCTGTTTATATGAACTTGGTGGAATAATGAACATGATTTACAGCGTCTTTTGCAAATATCAGACCAGAAGTGCAATAAAGACGTTTTGTTAAGGTTCTTGCAGTTGTACTGTGTGAATGTGTGGAAATACTTTACCCGAGTTCACTAATCAGGAAGGAAAAGAAAAGATTTCACCTCTGATAAATAAAAAAGTGCTCTGACTGGTTTTCCTCTGTGTTTGCTGATCATTTATCAGCTGGTGTCTGCAGTCAGCCTACTTGAAGCTGAATACTAAGTAAAGCCACATCTACCGCCAACCATATCTGAAGCCTGTCAACCGAACAATTGGAACTAAGAATCTATTTTAAGGTACAGTATTTTTTATTTTATTTATTTATTTTAAATAAGAAAGAAAGAAATCCAGTGTTCAAAGACATAAACATTGAACTTTATAAGTAAATTGTTTGGATTTTAATTTTCAAGTTTATTGTGTGTAAAATGTTAGAAAAAGTTAACATTGATAAACTGCACATTGGTTATTTCTCTCAAAAGCATGTATGAACTTAGTAAGAAATGTCTGAATCAAACCAGTTTCGTGTCTATGCTGCAATTCTGCAAAATTGTGTCTTTAAATTTGAATAACAAACAGCACAGATCAGGTAACACACAGGCATAACACCATGCGCCTCCTTCCCAACAGCGCTGTACATGGCAGGGGAAAATGCTGCCAGCTATTTTAGAAAACTCCTTGTGGGACTTTCGGATACCATTCTGGGAGGAAGTCAAGTATTTGGCTTTAGGAACTTCTCTGTTTCTTTTTCTCATCGCCATCTGTATTCTGATATGGCAAAGTCATCGATACTGCACACAACTGACTGATTCCAAGCATAATGGTAATAATCCTAATAATTATACAGTTATACGGACAAAGAATAAATATCAGTCTGGTATGTTGGTGATATTGTAAATACAACAAATGTACAACTATTTTTATAAAAGAGTCAAGACAAGTTACTAGAGATCTTGGGTCAATAAACTGTACGTGTGACAGATATGTATGATTTATATGTTTGTTTAAAATGTGACTGTTTGATTGCAGTTAATGACTCATTAATAAACAGTCCATCTGCAAAACACAAAAAATTTCAAAGCTCACAGATATCCAACTACCAGGTGAGTCATACATCAGTCATGTAATGTAAGTAACTTCTATCATCACACACTCACACACAGCTCTTTCCATATTAGATCATTTATGACAATGTAATCTTGAACTTACTTTTTATTGTAATCTAAATTACACTAAATAATATGCAGCAATTTTTAAGTAACTGTTTCATGGCAAAAATGATTATTTATAATTGATATTATTACAAATTATTATTATTACAAATTATACTTCATAGTTCATTGTCTACAAGGCAATAAATATGTGTTGTATAATATATATATATATATATATATATATATATTAGATCTACTTAGACGTATCGAGCACTGTTCTACGGAAAATCGACTC
>JAQMYF010000004.1:31991653-32002088 GCA_030014195.1 Neosilurus mollespiculum
AGCTCTACTTCGACGTATCGAGCACTGTTCTACGGAAAATCGACTCAAGATTTTATATATATATATATATATATATACAGTAGTTTGACTACTGTATATATTGAATGGTGTAGACACCATTTTTGTCTAAAAGGGCTCCTAATAAAAATAAGTAAAAATTACTTTTCTTAATTTTTTTTTGCTGAAAATATATTGGACAATACTATTGTAGGCAATGAGAACAAAAAAAATCATTCCAACAAGTATATTGAGGTAAAAGAATAGCTAATAAACAAAAACACTGAAAATACATATTTTTCAGAAAAATTGAAAGGTGTTCATACTTTTGCATAGCATGAATAAACTCAAACCATACGGAATGGTTTAGTGAGTGAAGAAATTAAAAAATACAGTACACTTATACAACTTAACATAAATCAGAAACCAAGTACTATTCAAGTATTTATTTCATGCAATATTGGATCATATTGATGATAATCAGTAAACAAACAACAGTATATAGTTGTAACAAAAATAACAGTCTTTTTTTTGAGGGAAATAAAAGTCAATATTTAGTGTGGCCACCCTTTACTTTGATTAGAGCATTTACCCTTTCAGGCATAGTGTTCACATATTTTATAATTTCTTCGCTCGCTAAACTATTCCATATGGTTTGAAGTTCATTCATGCTATGCAAAAGTCAAAAAAATTTAAATGTTTAATTTTTCTGAGAAATTGGTATTTTCAGTGTTTATTGTTTATTAGTCATACTTCTTCTTGCATTTATGCTTCTTTACCACCTTTGTACATCTGTACTGTACAATATTTGACATATATCGAACTTTAACTTGTAATTGAATTTACAGAACTGTTAACGGTTAGTTATGTTGGTTGCCTTCAATATTCAAGGTATTCCACAGGTTTTCAATAGGGTTTAATTTTTGGGCTTTTTTTCCACATTGTGGTCAGTTTTGTGCTTTGGTTCATTGTCATGCTGGTGAATCTCCTTTTTTATTGACAAGTGCTCCAGTCCCAGCTTGTCCTTGTCCTTTATTCTTGAAATCTTTGACAGTGCCTTGCCAGCCATAGTTGGATTTCTGATTTCTGCTACACATCCAAGCACTGGTATGCTCTAGGGATTTAGTTTTTTATGCTGAATTAAACAATTGATCACAAGTGGAAGCCACTTAGCTTGGTGTGTAATGGATAAGATGACTGGTTACATTTTATTATCTTTGCAATTTTTTATTAAGAAGACTGACTTCCACTTAGTTCCATTGGCAGCCATATATGCCTATGTTATAACACTGCTTCCACCTTTCGATGATGCTTTGGATCATGAGCTGTTCCTTTTCTTCTCCACACTTTTCTTTTTCCCTAATCTTGGTTTCATGTGTCCAAATAATCTTGTTCCAGAATTAGGCAGGCTTTTTATTTTTATTTATTTATTTTATTAATAGAAGTTTTTAGGCAAAGTCTTATTTGGCCTTCCTGTTCTTGAGTGTTACCAGTGCTTTCAACTTTGTCATAAACCTTCTGTATTTATGATCATTAAGGCATCTCTTGATTGCAGACTTAATAATGATACACCCACCACCTTAAGAATATACCTTGGCTAGATGAATTTTAATTTCTTCACCAAGAAAATAATTCAACAGTCATCTACATTATCGTCTTCTGTGGTCTTCAGGGACTTTGCTAAAAAAAATGCAATTTTAACACATGGAATTAACTCCAGAACATTTATCCACCCTTATTTTTCATGAAATGAGGGCACTTGACACTGCCTGTCAGTCAGTTGTCCAAATACATTAGAGGTTCTAAAAAAGGAGGGTCTATGTGTAAAAATGTCTATAATCCTTATAAGGTTTTACTTAAAAGCCACTTCAAATACAGCTGAAAGTCTACATTTACAATCACATCGTAACCTCAACATTTCAATTCCACGAGGGTGATGAACAGAGGCAAAATTACCAAAATATGACACTGCCCAAATACTGATGGACCTAACTGTAACTGTAGCTCAAAGCCAAAAGGCCTAAATTACATTCTTAATTTCAACTCAGGTTATGCTTGTTTTAGTTTGTAGAAAAGAAAAAAAAAATTTTATATCAAGTTATTTTTTGAAATGTAATCAGCTGATTCACTTAAAGCACATTAAAAAAAGTGGAATCATTTGTAAATTACTATCACTATTTTGGGAGCATTTAAATAAAAACATTGTGTAAGATACTGACTACAATTGAACCCATAACCATCGAGATCTATGCTCCTCTTTTAGCCATATTTCCACCATGATGAATTGAAACCCTTAAATTGCTGCCTGTCCGGCAGCTCCGATCTGGCCAGCAGTACAGACAGTCTTGGGGACATGGATGAGGAACATATTCAGGGCACACTGCGCTTCTCACTCTTCTATGATCAGCTGCGGTCCCGGCTTGTGGTGACTGTATTGGAGGCAAGAGGCTTGGCAGCACGGACATTCCGCCAGTTTGTGAACCCCTTTGTCCATATACATGTACTATGGGTAGCAGCAGGGGATGAAGAACACCGGCTGACTTGTGTGCTTCATGAGTGGCAGACACACCCAGTCAAGAACAGCTGCAACCCTACATTTGGGGATCAGTTCTCCTGCACAGTGACTGAAGAGGATGTGCCCAGGGTTACAGTGCGGCTAGAGGTGAGGAAGCCTGCTACATAAGAAACCAGGCAAAGTACAATGTGGGATACTTGACTTATACTTTTGACTAACCAAAGTTTAAATAGATATGTTTAATTATATATGCTTATATAATCAATCTGTCTGTGTGTGAAACACTTAAATAACTGGGTAGGATCTCGATTCATGACACGATGTTTTATGCTTCTGGGTTGGACAGAATTTCGTTGGCCGTTAGTGCTTAATGCTCTTGATCTTGTTACAAACATCATATTTACATTTTTATTGTATTAGAATTCATAGAAACCAGTCATCAAGAGGCCAAATTCCCCCCTGAATCCTGCTTCATGTCAAAATAAAAAAAAGCAACTGATCCAAGAGATATTACAGGTCTTTAATCCAAGCGAGTTGATTCACTGGACAAATTTTCCAGGAGTTAATATGCCATCAAAAGCCAGTACATTACATGAAACTGACTGAACCGCTTAATCATACGAAGGTTGTGTGAGATATCAGCCAACTCTGAGCAAAAGTGGGATACACCCTGAACAGCTCACCAGTCCATTCCAGGACCAACACACACACACACACACACACACAAAACCCTCACACCTAATGTGCATTTCTTTATACTGTTGGAGGAAACAGGAGTATCAATAGGAGTACCTGGAGGCATAAGGGGATGTTATGCAAGGTACACGTATCTTTGACACTCAAAGATGTGCAACACTGAATAATTTTCTTCAAATAATTAAATGAAATAAGTAAAAGTGTAATATTTTGTTGTATTTTTAAAACAATTTTCCTTAAATTTACATTAAGGACTTTAGGTCTGAAAATTATTGACGTTTATACAAAAATATAAGAAATTCTAAAGGGTTCACAAACTGCATACAAGCAGCACTGTAATTACTTTAGCAATTAGATAGTAGCTCAGAGCATAAATTAGACAGCAGGCACCACGGTGGCGTAGTGTTTAGTATGTCTGCCTCACACTAAGCATGTCTAGGCTTGGCGGGGCATTTCTTTTTTGCAGTTTGCATGTTTTCATCATGCTTGCATGGGTTTCTTCTAAGCACCTCGGTTTCCTCCCACAGTAGAAATTATGCTTGTTGGCTGTTTCAAATTGCCCTTAGGTGTGAGTGTGAATGATTGTATGAGTGTTGGCCCTGTGATGGATTGGCGAGCTGTTCAGGGTGTACCACGCATTCACCCAAAGGTGGCTGAGATAGGCTCCAGTCTCCCCACGAGTTTTGAGCTACATATTGAAATATCACGGGGAGTCACATTAAAACAAAGCATTGGCTTGTTTAAGCGTCCAGAAAAAGTATTTGTCTTCCTCCTGATTATCTCTATTTCTGCACATTTGCCACACAACAATGTGTTAGATCCTCATAAAAAAAACCTTATTAGACAGGGAGGCTTGTTTAAATAATAAATAAATAAAATCCAGACAGTTGTTCACACTGTGTGGTCACATCAGGTCACAACTGTGTTTCCTGTCCCGTCATACGTATTCATTTAATATGTTGTTTCTGTATTAGGATTATTTATGGTGTTGTTTTAGGTGAAAGATTTTGATAAATACTCCCGACATGCTGTTCTGGGGGTGGTCCGTACATCTCTGAATGGGCTAAAAATCTTATATCCATTGGAAATGCTAGAAGACCTTCAAAGACCAAAGAAAGTGAGTCAAGTGTTAAAGCTGATAACAAATAAATCACATTTCAGATCACAATCCAAAAACATTAATGTCATTTATACCAGATTGCAGCACACTCATGAATAATTCTATATTATTATGCTTTTTTCAGGTGTATTTTTGGGAACCTAAGTTGTATTATAATGGTAAATGAAACTAGGCCAAAGGTAATTTAGGCAGCAGACAGAGACTTGTGTTTTGGTAAAATATCAGTAACTTTTCCTTTTTGCAGGACGTTGTTGGCGAGGTTCTTCTGTCTCTAAAATATTTGCCCACATCTCATAGACTGGAGGTGGGAGTCCTGAAGATCAGGATGGTTTTCCAATCTAGTAAGGTAGAAAGAGGTAAAGCTTATTTTAATTTTGTTATAACATACTGAGATATCATTCATTTTATATACCTAATTAGCATCACGGGGAGGCTGCCACCCATATCAGCCAATTCTGGGCAAGGGCAGGGTACACCCGGGATAGCTCACCAGGCCATCGCAGGGAAGAAACACGCTGACAGCAACCCGATGGCCTACTCTTTACGAAAGTCAGCAATGGTTATTTTACATGCCTTTCACCACAGACAGTGATAGACATGGCCAGTCTTGGATAACCCAGTTAGCATCACTGGCACCAAGTGACAACTTGGTGATAGTGGGGCTTAAACCCCGACCTTCGGATCAGTAAGTGTGCACCCTACCACCAGGCCACCACTGCCCCCATACTTAGATGTTTTTTTTTAATATTTGATTTGAATTTAACAGCTCAGATTTAGGTCGGCACAGTGGTGTTGAGGTTAGCCTCACACAAGAAGCGGCTGGGTTCGAGTCCTGTGCTCAGATGTTTCTGTTTGAAGTTTGCATTTTCTACTCGTGATTGCGTGGGTTTTCTCCCGGTACTCTGGTTTCCTTCCAAAGTCCAAAAACATGCACTTTAGGCTAGCTGGCTGTTTCAAATTGCTCATAGGTGTGAATGTGAGTATGAATGGTTGTTTGTATTTTGGCCCTGCGATGTCTGGCATAGTGGTTAGCATGTCTGGCTCACACCACGAAAGTTTTGGGTTTGAGTCCCAGGCTTGAGTGTTTTTGGAGGTACTCCAGTTTCCTCCCATAATCCAATGACATGCACATTAGCTTAATTAGCTTTTTCCAAATTGCCGCTAGGTGTGAGTGTGTTCCAGCCTCCCCATGACCTTAATAGAATTAAGTGGTTTGTCAAATGAGTGAGTGAATGTGTGACTGAGTGAGTGATTGAGTACCGGTACAGATGTTCAAGAGGAGCTAATTTGGAATATTTTGGTCAATTAACTAAGCTAATGAAGATACACTGCACTGAATAATTTCTTCTGTCTGTCTTTAGCTTTATATGCCAGAACCAGAATTGTGTGTAACCAGTGCAGGATTAGACATCAAAGTACCTCTCAGAAGACTCGCTGGGACGTGACTGTGTTCAATGAGGTCCTGATCTTCGCACTACCAGAAGCTCAGATTAAGGAATGCATCCTCACATTGTCTGTTTATGAGCTTTGTCCCCAAAAGTCCAAACGCCTAATTGGTCAGCTAAGCTTTGGGAAGAGTGAAAGTATGGAGGATGAGCACTGGACACTAATGATGCATGCATTTCGACAGCCAGTTGCCAAATGGCATTTGCTCTATTTATAAAAGTGACCAAAACATGGACATAGTAATGGATATGACCAATATATAACAGCATTATATTATGAATGAAGTCATTCTTAAAGAACATCAGGAGCGATTTATATGAATTTTCATTCTTAGATTTTTGTATTTTTTTTTTTACTAAAAATTTTATTGTAAAAATCATAATTTTACAGTAGTTACATTTGGTTGGTGAGAATCAGGGACGGATCCATGCTCTGACAGCCCATTTGTCTGACAGCCCTACTTATATAAGACCTTGCTTAAATCAGCTGGGCACCCTACTCAGTTGGGTTTGGATTAGGGTTGTCAGATCAATGGGCTGAAACTGTTGGATCAGTGAGCTGTTGGAATATAGGGCTGTAACCTTGAGAATAATGTATAAGGGGCTCAGAGTGACCACTCCAGCCGTGGAGAAAATAAATTATTATTTTATTTATTATTAAATAAATAAATCTCCCCTGTGTTTCCCCAACAGTCTGAAGCAAAAGAAGTAAAGGTTAACACTGAGTTTTCCTTTTGCCACCTTTCATTCATTGATTTCCATTTTCATTTGTATCACCTGTCTTGTTAGTTTGATTATCTGTGTAACGATTTCATGTTCCGTGTTTTCATTAATTTTTTTAATTAACTTTTAAATAAAGATTTGTCTTTTGCTTGGTAAAAGTTTGTCTGCCTACCTGAGTTAGACTGTATGTTTTCATTTTGTGCGAGTCTGAGTGGCGGTGTTTGAGCCTCTATTTATTGGGTTTCAATTTTGTTATTAATTATAAATCTATTTTCATTGGTGACATGGCAGCATAATGTGTTTCCTGTAAGGGCATGGACATGGGACAATCATCCAAGCCTTGTTTCATGCCTATAGGGCTCCATTTGGGAGCGCCACTATAATAATTTCTCCACATCATCCAGGATACTAGGCCCTCTCTTGTGCACTTTACTCTTCAGCTTACCCTACATTTTTTCAGAGGTTTTCAGGTCAGAGGAGTGACATGGCCATTGGGTCATGGAAGAGTAATTGTTGATCATTTTGTAAATCAAATTGAATTATAGAATGCTTTTTATAAGCTTATTACTGAAATATAATAAACTTTAATTTAATTTCTTAAACACTTCTTATATTGGGATGGTAAGTTGAAATTGAAATTAAAACTGTAAACAGTGATTTGTAAATAATTTTGAACTGTACTGCATTAACAACAATACAACAGCACATTATTTAATTTTTTTTCCATTAACATTTAAAAAAATTTACTTGAAACAGGGCAGCATGGTGTAGTGGGTAGCACATCTTCCTCACTACAAAAAGGTCCTGAATTCAAGTCCTGGCCTTGGCAGGGGCATTTCTGTGTGGAGTTTGCTCCAGGTACTCTGGTTTCCTCTAACAGTCCAAAGACATTGATTCATTCATTCACTCATTTTCTAATACTAACTAGGGTCGCAGAGAGGCTGGAGTTTATCTCAGCCTACTCTGGGCCAAGGTGGGGTACACCCTGAACAGCTCATTGCAGGGCCATCACGCATACAATCATTCACACTCCTAATCATCCTTAGGTGGACATTAGGTGAAGAGGCTGTTTCAAATTGCCCCTAGGTGTGAGAGTGAATTATTGTGTGTATGTTGCCCTGCGATGAACTGGTGAACTTCACCCCAATGTTGGTTTCCACAACCCTAATAGAACATTTAAGCAGTTTGGCAAATGAGTGAGTGAGCGAGTAAGTGATTACATCACTTGTTTCATATAACATTATTATTTAATTGTTTTGTATCCAGCACTTAATTGCTACTGTCACACCTTATTTGGAATTTTTTAAAAACGTGTTGTGCTTTTTACCCCTCAGCCGATTATGGCAGGAGGGGTATTGTCATTGGTTTGGTGGCCGGGCAGGCTGGCAGATGTGTACCTTTGACTTTAACTTTGCTCGGCTCCTATGCATGATAGTTTTCTGAACTTTTACATAGGCACTCCCTATGACCTAAACCTGTGTATGAGTTAGCAATTTGCATATTTGACCTTTGACCTTGGCACAGTGACCTTAAACATATAAGGTTTGTCTGGGCCATTGCTCAGCTCATATGCATGATAGCTTTCTGAACATTTGCATAGGCACTCCTTATGACCTAAAGCTGGGCGTGGGGTAGCTAATTAGCATATATGACCTTTGGCCTTGGCACAGTTTGTCCGGGCCATTGCTCGGCTCATATGCATGATTTTGCATATGCACTCCCTATGACCTAAACCTGTGTGTAGGGTGGCTAATAAAATGTTGATTGTCCAAAACTGTTCATATGGGGAACAGCTATTGTCCTCTGTGTGCTTGGAATACTTTTGAAAGGGACTGTGTGTGTGTGTCTGTGTGTGTGTGTGTGTGTGTGTGTGTGTGTGTGTGTGTGTGTGTGTGTGTGTGTGTGAGTGCGTAACTGCGGCCCCAGTGCTCAGCTATAATGAAGCTTCTTATCGTGTGTGCTCAGGAAGCTTGTGCTTCTCAAAACAGAAAACAAACACACAGCAAATCAGTGAATGTGTTTCCTCGCATGCACACGTGTCTCTGTGTGTGTGTAGTGTGTAGCTTTACAGAACATACAGGCAGATGTTAATGACCACATTGCTCTTAGTCTCTGTAAGCTAGAGCAAGTGACACAGAGAGAAAAATAATGAGTCACGCTCCAACGTCTCTAAAATGAAATCCTTATGTCATGAAGACGGATGGGGTAGAATAAAAACTTCAAAAGAGAATGGTCGGTCCAGGCATTGCACGGATACAGCAGCGCTATTATGCCACTTACATACACACACACATATTCCACACTAATCAGGTTTGCAGCATGACTCAGCAGTGTGAGTGAGTCACGGCTCTCATTAGGACGGAAGGACCCGAGTCCTTTCACCTGGAAAAAAAAAAATCACTTAAACGGGGACAGCTATTGAACAAAAGGTTCTTTTCTGGGTCAGCTTTAAATGGTCTGGCTAACATGACTGACAGGAGCTCCTCCAATCAAAAGTACACTTTCTTTAAAAACAACAATTCTCCCACATTCTAAACATCACGTCCATCACATGGCTGTGTTCCTCCATCGCTGTTCACGGATCACTGCGGGACGCGTTTACTGTCTCTCCTGTAACAGAAAGCAACAGGACACCAACCCATCAGGTTGCTGGCCATCAACATCTGGTTCCGCGAAAGAACTTCTCCTTCAACGTTAACGCCGGCTCTGGCTGCGGTGGTATTTGGTACAGGAGTCAGAAAGCTTGAGGTCACTTGGAACATTAAACCCAATGGACAGAATGGTGTGTTCTTGATATCATTGTACTGTCAACAATGTACACATCTGCACCTCCTGTGGCATTAATCATTCTTCACCCTGTACTGTTACCTGATCTGCATCTTCTGTGGCGTTACTCATTCTTCACCCTGTACTGTTACCTGATCTGCATCTCCTGTAGCATTACTCATTCTTCACCCTGTACAGTAACCTGATCTGCATCTCCTGTGGCGTTACTCATTCTTCACCCTGTACTGTTACCTGATCTGCATCTCCTGTGGCGTTACTCATTCTTCACTCTGTACAGTAACCTGATCTGCATCTCCTGTGGCATTACTCATTCTTCACCCTGTACAGTAACCTGATCTGCATCTCCTGTGGCATTACTCATTCTTCACCCTGTACTGTTACCTGATCTGCATCTCCTGTAGCATTACTCATTCTTCACCCCCGTACTGTTACCTGATCTGAATCTCCTGTAGCACTCATTCTTCACCCTGAACTATTACCTGATCTGCATCTCCTGTGGAATTACACATTCTTCACCCTTTACTGTTACCTGATCTGCATCTCCTGTGGCATTACTCATTCTTCACCCTGTACTGTTACCAGATCTGCATCTCCTGTGGTGTTACTTATTCTTACCCCATGTACAGTTACCTGATCTGCATCTCCTGTGGCGTTACTAATTCTTCACCCATGTACTGTTACCTGATCTGCATCTCCTGTGGCGTTACTCATTCTTCACCCTGTACTGTTACCTAATCTGCATCTCCTGTGGCATTACTCATTCTTCACCCTGTACAGTTACCTGATCTGCATCTCCTGTGGCGTTACTCATTCTTCACCCTGTATAGTTACCTGATCTGCATCTCCTGTGGCATTACTCATTCTTCACCCTGTACAGTTACCTGATCTGCATCTCCTTAGCGTTACTCATTCTTCACCCATGTACTGTTACCTGATCTGCATCTCCCGTGGCATTACTCATTCTTCACCCTATACAGTAACCTGATCTGCATCTCCTGTGGCATTACTCATTCTCCACACTGTACGGTTACCTGAGCTGCATCTCCTGTGGCGTTACTCATTCTTCACACTGTACAGTTACCTGATCTGCATCTCCTGTGGCATTACTCATTCTTCACCCTGTACAGTTACCTGATCTGCATCTCCTTAGCG
>JAQMYF010000004.1:32024881-32041814 GCA_030014195.1 Neosilurus mollespiculum
ATATATACACACACACACACACACACACACACACACACACACACACACACATATATATATATATATATATATATATAGCACTTTACAACAATTAAAAAATTACATTTTTTTACAAATTTATATTTACAGATGAAACAGGAACTCACCAAGTAACCAAACTCGATGGTGGAGAGTCTCGCCTGAATAATGGACCACAGGCCCCAGAAAAAGTGTGATGCCAGGGCAAACCTTAGAAAAAAGAAAGTTTTCATTCATACACTGTGGAAACCATGTGACTGATGAGAATCTACAACCCTGATTGAAAACCTATTCCTGGAAATGAGTGTCACTATTGGACAAACTCCAAAGAGTTGCTCAATCCGGCTGCCTTGGTGCAGTACAGTAAGACAGAGGCCCAGAGAGGGTCCATCTGCATTAGTAATGGTGCCATATGCTAATCATTATCAATAAACTTACTGTACAGTAAAAAATTAAAGCATGCTTCTTTAATGTATAATAAACAAGGTTTTTAAATTGATATTTTATTCACTTTGTTACTTTGCCTCCACAATCCATTGTGCGAATTAATACTTGTCTAAGTAGATTGAGAAATAAAGGAAAGTAATAATAATAAAGGTGCCTACCTGTTAACCTCCACGAACATCTCCTCTTTCATTTTTAGCTGGACTTCCTCGCTCAAGTTGTCCAGTCTAGGGTCATATTCTGACAGGTAGGTGTTAAAGAAATGCATCTGAATGGAAGGATACAGAAATGTAAATTAATTGTGATGACATTCAGGTTTGCTCACAGTTACACTCGCTCACTCTGACTTATTTGTTACACAATTAATCCTACTACTAGCGTCGGGGTGGGGTCTGGAGCCTATCTCACCCGACACAGGGATACACCCTGAGCAAGCTCACCAGACCATTGCAGGGCTAGACACACACAGCCATTCACACTCACGCAATGTGAAATAGCCAATTAGATTAATGTGCATGTCTTTAGAAAGTGCGAGGAAACCGGAGCAACAGGACGGTAACCGACACGCACGGGGAAAACAGACATACTCCATACAGAAACGCCTGAGCCCAGGACTCGAACCTGGGACCTTTATTAACATCCAAACATTTTTTATGTAACATTTAATTATTTGCTGGAACACTAATGTTTAGAAATGTAAAATGTTTTTGGATGGACTCACTAATGTATAAGTCATAAAAGATCTACAGCAAAGTTAATACTAACAAAAATTTGCTACTGTCTCCATTTGAAGCAGGTTTACCCTTCCACATCTCATACCTGCTGAGCTTTGGTTGGGTAATTCTTAGTATTGGTACTGAAAAACGGAGGTGTGTCACAGTTGTAGTCATACATCCATTCACAGAAGAAGTTTCCAATGTCAAATCCTCTGTAAAAGAAAAATATATATATGCTCATTAAAACCAATGCCTAGTCTTTGGTGTACAGTCCTGCAGGGTTTAAGATCTACTGTAATTTTTCAGCTTTCACAACCAGCCTCTGAAGTGTACATGGGGCCAGATAAAGTGCTAATCTGCCGGCAGAGCACTCAAAGCTCAGCAGGTCTTTCACGCATGCCTCACAGCTGCTGGGGAAACCAAACAAAAGACCCATCTAACTCGTCTTGACGCTGTGGTCCCTCCTGCTCCTAATGCTGTACTGAAACTTTAAAACTTTCCTTGTGTGATCTCAATACCCAGGAGACCAGCTTGCTTGCAAAGCTGGTGGAAATACACTATGCCTGCCAACAGTTGGCTTTTCTCATGCAATAATTATGTCCAAATGTCTCCATTTACTCATTTGGTGCAGTGGAGCTGTCACCGGCCACAGATCACTGCATTTCTGAAGTTGGGTGTCCATGGATTCCAAGTTAAACCCAATCCATCTTGTGCTGGAACCCATGTGGGAATGTGAAGCCTTACAGACAAAAATGTTTTGACTGGCCTGTTGGATGGCTGCCAAAGGTTATGTCTATAAATCTCTTTGAAGAAAGGGTTTCTTGTCATTTTAAACATATGAGACTGCTCTGGGGTAACACATATGTAAAGACAAAGAGAGCATTTCTATAGTCTCAGTTCTAAATGTCTAACATATTACTTTCATAAAGATCTAGGTTTATGAAGGGCACTTTAGAAAAAGGACAGCACTCTAGTGATTTGCATCTAATGTTATGTCATATATATGGTCTGTCTATTAAGTTTGGCAAAGTCATTGTTCATAGAAAACAACTGAAGCAGTTGAAAGTGCACAGGCAGGTGATTAAGCAAAGCTACAATGAGACATACAGACCTGTAGTTGTAGCTGCTGTACTCAAAGTCAATCAGCATAAGCCTCTGCTTTTCCATGTTCTCACGGCCACTTAGAAGAAGGATGTTTCCTGCAAGTAGTAATAAAATGCTTAAAAACTAACATGTGCATATACAGCTACCCCATTTCTGTTTATTTGCTTTGGTGTAGTGATTCTCGTTATACTAGATGCAGACAGAAAAAGGTGAGGTAAGCATGCCAAGTATAGAGAATTACTACAACAGATCCCCCCCATCTCACTATCTACTGATTTAGATAGTGTACAGCAGTCATTACTTAGTACTTTACATGGTGTACTAGTATATGGAGTTTGACAATCAAAGCGCCTCTATATACATTTCATGACATATATCCTGGAACTAAATCCTTCTAACTTTACAATTACAATATCACCTTTCTTCTTCAGTCTCTGAAATGACTTAAAACATTTCTTTGAATGTAACTTTTTATTTTATTTTTTATTTATTTACTTTTAATTCTTTTGCTGGGAAACTGTATCTCAGGGCATCTACATGTTCAAAACTTTTCCAGGGAAGGACCCCCGGACCCCCTCTCTTCTTTTAGACATCTTTTATAGGTCAATAAAAAGTCACATTCTCTAAATATTTCATCTGACTGCATTTATCTTTGATGTATCTTTGACACGTTACTTTTTGCCACAATTTTATGTTGAGGTTGGTAGAGTAAAAACCGCCCGCTCAACTCTTTTCCTGTACATCCCAAAGACTTTCATTGAGGTTAAAGTCAAAACAATGTGGTGGCAAGTGTAAAAATGATTCCTCATGCTCCCTGGACCATTCTTTCACAATTCAATCCTGATGAATCCTGGCTTTGTTGTCCAGAAATATGTTGTTGCCATCAGGGAAGATAAATTCACTGATGTGATAACCTGGTCATTCAGTACATTTAGGTAGTCAGCTGACTTCATTTTACTACAACAACATTTCAACTAATAGGTAGACAGGTCAGCACTAAACTTCACGGTTTTAATAATGCGTTTTAATAACCCAGAATTTTCAACAATCTC
Organism: Neosilurus mollespiculum; assembly: GCA_030014195.1. Taxonomy (NCBI): domain Eukaryota; kingdom Metazoa; phylum Chordata; class Actinopteri; order Siluriformes; family Plotosidae; genus Neosilurus; species Neosilurus mollespiculum. The sequence goes on from JAQMYF010000004.1 coordinate 32,028,216, forward strand.
CTTAGTTGTTTTCTTTGCTTAATGTAGGCCAATAATTTGACTCTTTTGAAGCAAAGTTTTGCCACGATCACCGGATATATTTTCGAACATGCTTTGTTTAAGAGGTTTGTTAAAAAGGTGTTTTTTACTCACAGTTTCAAAGTTGCAATCAGATAAAATCCATTTGATAGTTTGCATTAGCCAGTTTGAATTGGCTGCTGTTTGACTTTTTCGCAAGTGCACAAAATCGCAAGAATAAAACATGAAACCCCCAGTTCATATATGGCAAGATAATGGCAATAATAACGTTATATAGATATTAAATCAGATCAACAAGCTAACTTCCAAATAAAATAAAACTAGGCACAAATACAAATCAGACGAGTTCCTGTTAAAATACATCAAATAAGAGTCGTTAACCTGAAAGAAATCTTCACACTGTATTCATATGAATATCAGTTCTGTATTACTGAGGAGAACACGAGGCAATCACATGACTTTTTGCTACTTTTCACATTATAATGGCAGCCCCTGTGTGCAGAGTAATTGTGGAGTAAAAAACGGGTTTTTCTTACTTTCTACATTAAAAGTACATGTAAGCTTTTAATAAGTTTGGGTTTGATATCCTTTTAAGCAATTAGAAGCTACTCACTGCATAATTAAGGGTTAAAAGAATTGTTAACAGCTGCAATAAACATACTAATCACTGCAGTAATTAGCTAATCAAGGACACTTAAGTATTTGTTTAAATTTATCTCAGGCAGTATGTATACATACACACACACACACACACAGTATTTTACCTTCTTGTAAATCGTTGTGGCAGAACACAACTGGAGACTGGGTGGACTCCAGGAGACACCTACAAACAGAATTAATGATGTACCTTCCTGTGTGTAAGATGGTACTGATTCAGAGCTAACGCAATGGTAATTATAGTACTAGTATTCTCAAGCAATACTGATTACCAGGATAAAATTTCATTCCTTTCTTTACCTGAGGTTCTCCATCTCCTGAGGCAGGTTGTAGCTCATGAGAAGATTGAATTTATGGAGTTGGTTCTCTTTGGTGAAGGTTAGCCTTTGCACTTGACTCATGTATCTGCAGTGGGAGAAGAGCCAGTTATTGACCTTGAGACAGGAGATTTCTAAGCAGAAACACCATAAACATTCAACCAGGTACAGAGGTTTTCAAATGCTTGAGAATTCCCACCTGTTTACACTTTGTGTTCTGTTTCAGCCAGCAGACACCTACAAAGACATTTGAGCCAAATAATCCATGTTCTAAACATCCCCAGAAATCGTTACAGGTGGGTTTGTTGTTGATGTGATAATAATTTGGATAGGCTAGAGGGCAAAAGCATTGAACTGGGGATCTCTGACTAGAAAATTTGCCACTTAAACCTTTTAAATAAACTTTAGGTCTTTTAGGCAGACTAGCAATATAGCAATTCAAACAGACTACTGTTTTATAACAAACACTGAATCAGGCAGTCATTTACTCTCTTTTACAGCCTTGATGGAAATACTATTTCCTCAGTCAGATTATCCAAATAAAAAACAGAAAAGCTTTATTGACCATGTTGCAATGTTTGGTGTTTTCATAAAAAAAACTTACCTTACAGACGACAGAGTACAAGCATACTCGTAAGGTAATGATTAATCTATTGTTTACCTACTGCTAGCTCCCAGAGGAGACACTAATATGGGACATCACAATATGATAAATGGCTACAAGCACTGAAAACACAGTTCCGGCATCACTCACTTTTCCATGGTACCAAATAGCCATTTGGGCTCTTTGTTAAAAGGCATCCTCATCTTGTGGAATTTAGCGATTTTCTCTGCAATCTCAGCACATAGACTAGGAATTCCCAACTCCTCGGTGGCAAGTTTGCGGCTCTGTGGGGGCAGATTAGTAGGTTTGAGAAATGGGGTAATGGTATCAAATCGACATGTTGGGTATTTTGCGGTCACCGAATCTACATTCCCTTTAAAAATAAATCACCTATCAGTGCATATTACTAAGCCACGATACGCTCACGTAGACAAACTTACATACCATTTATACAGGCTTGTATAGATATACTCAACCATAGCAAGACACCAACACTTCCTGATCAGTAAAATTCCATACCGGGACATACTGTTCCAGTCTCCCCTGAGGAAAGATACCATAGAGCTTAGGCCCAAGCTGCCTCTCTGCCAGGATGGCAAACATCACACTTTCCAAGACCATGGCTTCAGCACCCTGCAGAAATTCATCCACACATGTTATTTAATCACTGAATGCATTCTTCTAGATAAAGTACATTACATTAGATGATGAATTACAGAATTATGCATGTTTATTAGTTGAAGTTAATTAAAAATCATCCACAGAAATCTAGAATGAAGTCACTATAAATAAATCCACCAATTGATGCATGCTAAAATGGAACCAAGTTCAGCCTTAAAAAAAGCTTACATAATATATGTCCATGTTTATCAAAACACCCTATTTTTATTGCATCCTTATTTGTGGAATAAAAATAAATTGAGTGATAAATCATCGCACTGGGGATGCCATTGTTCTGCAAAAACTGGGAGAGAAGTCACATTGAAGCGTCGACCGTAAGATCAGGTAACTTTGGTAGACTTTGTGTTTGTTTCAGTATAGATAAGGAAGCTAACAAGCTAAGGTTACCTTCTCTTTCAAGTGTTTATGTGGGATAAATGACAATTTCCTGCCTCTGTAATACAGTAGTGCCCTAGTGCCATTACTTAATACTTTATGTAGTGTAATAGTATGGGGAGCAAGGAGTCATTTGGAGTTTGACCATCAAAGTGCCTCTGTATAAATTTCTGTAATACAGTAGTGCCCTAGTGCCATTACTTAATACTTTATGTAGTGTAATAGTATGGGGAGCAAGGAGTCATTTGGAGTTTGACCATCAAAGTGCCTCTGTATAAATTTCATGACATATATCCTGGATATATGCATTAAAACCTAATAAATAAACCGAATTTTTTTAACTTACATACATACTTATATACATTATCACCTTTATTGTTCAGTCTCTAAAACGACGGTAATCTGATCAAAAAGGTGATGTTGCAATTTGTTATCAAGGTTAGAAGTGATTTCTTTTATTCTTCTTTTGAAATAAATTTCATATTTTCTTACAACTTGGATTGTAGTTTAAATTTTATGAGTAAAATTAAATATTCTTTGGAACATAAGCCATTTATTTTAATGTAACTTTTTTAGTTAAAATACTTCCACAGAAACTTCATCTCAAGATCTACATTTTCAAAACCTTTCCAGGGGAGGACCCCCAAACCTCCTTCTTTCCTTTATACATCTTTTATAGGCCACGAAAAAGTGACAATTGCCTCCTAACTAATGTCTGGTATGAATAGCATGCCACTGAACTGTGTAGGCAAATCGCATAGTTTTAGTTCTGGGTACAGCTTATGTGGGTTACAATGGAGTTTTCTGGTGTTATTTGGTATTTGAAAAAACTCTTGCCTGTTGCCTACCCTAGCTCATTTATACACCCAAATGTCTGGCAGTCCGGCATCTTGTCTTCTTGGAAGTGGCGCATCTACGTCATATTCCTGCGATTACATACTCACGCAAGAGTGAAGCAAACCACAAATGGCGGCCTTTACAAATGTGTACTTCAGAGCTAATGCAAGTTTCTGAACACATTTTTGCAAATTGCAACTTTGTAGATGCAAGTAAAAACCACCTGATAATGAAAGCCTACATATTTTCTGTGTAACAGCAGAGACTGAAAGGCTTTCCTTTACTTCCACTTCACACTTCCTAGATATGCTATTATTGTGTTCATAGTTGAAGTATGTCTAAAAATGAAACAAAATCCTTCCTAAATTATTTCAATAAAACAGTTTGCTATTTCAGATGGAACTGATGATCACATGAATTTAGTCGACTAAATCAAAAGGAGTACAGAAAAAAAGTAACAGCTCTGAGAAACAATAGAGGTGATTGTGAGGAGAGCCCACTTAACTAAGGATGACATCAGGGCTTTTTTAAGACTAAAAAGTTCAGTGATTTTTTTGAAAAAGTCAAGTTGTTTTCACAACCTTCTTGCATTGCCATGTTTCTACAGTAACCCAGAGCCATACAGGCTTTAAAGGGGAGGGGTCAGGAATTAAATTTTAGTTCGTTGTAATCTAGAACCTCACCACCAAGTGAGGCAGTTTAAAGCATCCACCTGTTAAGTGTCATGTCCTGTATGTCAAAGCCGATATGTGCAAGTTTCAAAATAATCTTCCTGTAGATGACACATCATAAGTTCATCAGGCCAAAGTCCCAAGAACACTTCCAACAAGAAAATTTGTCCCTTTACCGATGTCACTGAGGATTTCATAACCAACCTCCCTGAGACATAGACCCACACTGTCATAATGATGATCATAAAACATGTTCAATCGCCATTAAAAAACAATAAAAAACAACAATAAATGTTTGATAACACATAACACATGTTCCAAGCAATTGTTTAGTACTTTAAGTCTAATGTACAGACCAGCTTCATAGAAAAGCTGGGACTCATGGTCAGCCTAAACATTTGTTGTACAACTGGGAGCAGTTCTGTTACAAAACAAATACCTCACTTTCGTATTCTTAATGTTTGATTTAATTCATATGTTTTTTAAGCCCTCACCCCCACCCTGCCATAAAATAAGTACATTAGTGGTTAGATCAATGTCAATCTGAGTGAAACAAGACTTGAAGTATTTGATCATGTCATTGTGTCGTACAGATCTAGAGGATCTGTGGTCAGTGAGGTCATGCTGATTGAACTAGCACCAAACAAGACTCAGTATGTAGCTGTGGTTCTGTGCTACGGGGAACCAGAAGGGCATATTGACAGTTTTGTGCAAAACCTAAATAGTGTTCTGCTGAAGACTTCTAAAGCCTATAATTTATTTCTTGTCCTTGCCTAGTGTTAAGGGTTGTCATGACTCGGTAGTCCATAATTTACCTGACTCCAGTCAAGCTTTTTGTGATATGATGAACAGGTCCTTTTTAACTCAGGTGAAATTTTTACCATCTTGTATAAATTGTGATAGTATATTGGACTTGCTGTTGACATCTATGCCAGAGAAATTCCACAAGGTTATTTTGTCTACGGAGACATTTCGCAATAATCACAATGTTTCAGAATTTTGAGGATGTCAGTGATTGTGAGCTCCTATAAAAGCACATTGATCTGTACTTTCATCCATCTAAGTGTTAGATTATCTCAATGCCTAGGTGTGGAAATCATGTTGGTTTTAATCCTACTATGAATGTTATTAACTTGGACCAAGTAAACTGCATCAAGGACATGTGTGTCGATATCTCATCGTCCTTGGTGTAGGTATAGGTTATGGTGCTCCTACAAATGTTTCACAGCTCTGTAAAATCTGTATAAAACTGGTCATGAAAAGTGATATTTTGGCTGTATATTATTTTGGCTGTATATTATTACCTGTGATTTGTGTGGTGCTATGTAACAAATATTTTATTCTAGTCATAATTATTAGTTTGTTGTATCTGCCTGTGATAGCAATACAGGAAAATTTGGACAAGACAAAAGTCCAGCATAGATGGAAACTGCATTTCTTGAGCCATTTTGTGAAACTAAGTGTCACTCAAATGGCTTGTGATATTAAGAGAAATAAATGAAAGATTGAAGTGAAATGTAAGACAAGCCTTCTCCTATTACATGTGAACATATGTAAATTTTTTATCAGGTGGGTTTTACTTAAAATTTTCCAAGAGGCAATCTGCTAAAATTTGTTTGATAGTTTGCATTAACCAGTTTGAAAAGGCTGCTGTTTCACTCTCACGAGTGTGGGAGTTGCGAGAATACGATGTGAATTCATCAGTTGATATAAGGAAATATAACGGCAAAAATAACAGTATACAGATATTAAACTAACAAGTAAAATACAAACCAGTGAACTTCTGAATTAAATAAAACTAGGCACATCTACACATCATACAAGCTAGTATTCACATGCATCAAACAAACATCGGCCCCTTTATAGGAATGAATGGTTTAACCCGCCTTTCATTCATATGCAAATTGCTTTTGCAGTTACACATGGATCACATGCGATTTTGTCACCCCCTGTGAAATGTCACCCCGTGTGCAGATGTATTAGTTGTAAAAACAATGGGGAATTTTGACGTGCAAGGGCGTATAAAATGTATGAAAACTTTACGTTTGGATTAAATTTCCTTTTAATTATGGAGTCACCATCAGCAGTATGGGTGTTTACCCCTAATGTTTGCACATTTTCACTCCAGCTTAGTCAGGTCAGAGTAATGACATTTATATTACCATAGTATACATAGCAGTAATGTCATCTACAATATTTTATTTATCTTGTTATTCTAATTCGGAGGCTAAGCCAAATGCATGTCACACTTCAGTTTTTATCTTTGTCCACACTGAACCTTATAATACTCAGGTCAGGAAGTGTGATTGCTCAAGCTGTGGCACCCCATTTACAAATGGCCCGTATTGCTGCACTAATAACAACAGCACCTGATACAACTTCATCCTCCAACACTAACTAGAATCTATGATACAGGTGTCGAGGCCTATAAATTCTTAAAAACTGCCATAAACTAATTAGCTTTTTGTTTGCATGATTTGCTTTTTTATGATGGAGTGTCGATTAGGGCAGAACATAGTGGTGTAGTGGTTAGCACGTCGGCCTCGCAGTAAGAAGGTCCTGGTTTCAAGTCCCCGGCTCAGCGAGGATGTTTCTGTATGGAGTTTGCATGTTTTCCCTGTGCTTGCGTGGGTTTCCTCCAGGTGATCCGCTTTCCTCCCACAGTCCAAACACATACACATTAGGCTAACTGGCTGTTGCAAATTGACTCCAGGTGTGAGTGTGATGGTCCTGAGATGGACGGGCAAACTTTTTTTGTCTACTCGTGGAGGTCATGAGCAGAGCCCTACAAGCATGGAAGATAACTTGGATAGTTGTCCCATGTCCATGCCCCCATAATAAATGCAATAAGCCTGCCGTGTCACCAATTTTTAAAAAAAACATTTATTATTCATAATGACACTGAAACCCAAAAAAGGCTCATACACCATTGCTCAGACTTGCACAGAATAAACACACCATCTAACTCAAGTAGGCAGACAAACTTTCACTGAGCAAAACAACACCAAACGTGAATGGGAGCACAGAACATGAACTCTTTAAACATGCAAAACAAATGTATCCTGTTCATATACATTCTCCAGCCGTAATTAACTGGATATATGAGATATGAGAGGAAACAAAACAAAACTGAATAAAACAAATGTACTTTATTGGTATGAATGACCAATGTTTTGTTGAGGGAGTAAAGAACCGTTTCCTCGCTTGTTTTAGCTCTCTTTCTCTCTCTCTCTCTCTCTCTCTCTCTCTCTCTCTGCATAGCAGTCATGCATCTTCAGGGCTGGGCAACAGCTTGGGGGATTTTCCATGCTCCATGCTCCATAGGACACAATCCATAACTGAATTAGCCAATGCAGATAAAACTACTTACTGAGCTGAAAGTGGACCACAACATTCAGTAAGCAGGAAAAATATAGTGCAGAACTGTGACCATAACTAAAGGTTGTGCTCATGCTGTTGGAGTGAGGAACAAGAAACCTGAAAGACTCTGCAAACACGGATCCATAAGCATTTACATACAGTATAAAACTGTAAATTGAACTTACAAGCACGTAAGGCAGACACGCAAGCTACCAGACGTCAGACAAAAAGAATAAAGCAACAATAATCTTTTAATAGGATACATGTGATGCATCTTGGCTGGCTCTGGGATTGTCAAGTGTGTAAGAATAGCTGTTTGCATGTTTAGGTCCTCAGTGTCTGGTCATATCGGCTAAAAGCAGAGACTAATCAAAATAAAATAAAATCTGTTATAGACTGTTGGTCTTTTAAAGATATACTGCAGTGAGGCTTCTGATTCAGCTGGTTGAATGTAGTGCCACTCCACAGTTATAAATGACTAACATGAACTGGTTCACCACAGTCCAGAGTTCACGGAACACCACAACCTTTAAGGTCAAATGCAAATCAAAACACAACAAATACTACTGGGTCAAATAAAAAGGGGGGCCATTTCTGGAGCATATTTTCCCATTTAACCACAGGACTTGCATAACTGCGTACTGTATTGAACTTGTAGATGTCTGTTACATCTGGTACTATTTAGGAGCATGTTATCAGGTTTGTAATAGGCTGGATTAGTTGTGAAAGACTCTACTACTACTCTACGCCTCTACACCAAGACGAGTTCGTTTAAATTTCTGATCAAACATTTGAATCTTTTTATGACTTACAAACAGACTGTGTGCAGTAAGTGAATTTTATCATTTTCTCACTTACTCATTCTCCAAGCCGCTTAATCCTACTAGGGTCACAGGGATGCTGGTATCTTACACAGGGATCTTAGCCAACACTGGGTCAGCCTGCCAGAGCATCGCAGGGCAAAACACACAACCATTCTCAGTCACACTCGAGAAAATTTGGAATAGCTAGTTCACTTAATGTATATGTCTTTGGACTTTGGAAGGAAACCAGAGTACCCAGAGAAAACCCACGCAAGCACAAGGAGCACATGCACACTCCACACAGAAAAACACGAGTGCGGGAATCAAACCCAGGACCTACTTACTGTGTGAGTGACGTGCTACCCAGTACACCAACGTGCCATCCTGCTCATTTTCTGGTCAGTACTTTCAACAAAATTATTATAAAAATTTCAGCAAAAAAGGGAATTTTGTAATTTACAAAAATGTACAAAGAAACAGTGTCATGTAGTAATGTATTGTTGATGACTGATTATGAATGGCCCAATCACGTCTCCGAATATTTACTGATGGGTGAATTTCAGCTGTAGAAGATCATGTTTAGACTTTATGGCCAATCTCTATATACTGCATACTAAAAGCAAATACCTCACACACACACACACACACACACACATAAAAACTGTTACTTACTTGAATATAATTCTCGGTGTTTGATTGTCCAGGGTCTCCTTTATTACAGGACATCTAGCAATAAGAGAAAAAGCAAAAAGCTAACCATGAGCACAAAGCGTCGTTGTTTTTTCTTTTTTTTTCGATCTTGACAAGGAGGTTGTGACAGGCAATAAAACAATTCTCTTCATTTAAAAAAACACTAACAATCAATTCAGTACGATTCGAATCGACCATATCATACACTACCACAAGAACGTATACTCTCATTCATTTGCCGAACTGCTTAATTCTACTGCTAGGGTCTCTGGGAGGCTGGAGCCTATCTCAGCCAACACTGGGCGAAGGCGGGGTACACCCGGAACAGCTTGCCAGACCATCGTAGGACAGCACACACAACCATTCACACTCGCATTCACACCTAGGGGCAATTTGGAACAACCAATTAGCCTAATGTGCATGTCTTTGGACTGTAGGAGGAAACCAGTGTACCTGGAGGAAACCCATGCAAGCACGGGGAGAACATGCAAACCCCACAGAAAAAACACCCGAACCAATCCCAGGACTCGAACCCAGTACATTATTGCTGTGAGGTGGACGTGCTAACCACTACACCACCACGCCGCCAAACAAGAATGTTTCATTTCCAGCAAAACCAATATTTATTTGTGTTTGCTTTTTTAGATGGATCTCATGCAAGCGTAGAGTTCAGACACCCAAGAAACTCAGCATTTAGGAATTTATGAGTGGTGTGAGAGGCATAAGTCTCCCAGATGGTGACCCAAGGCTTAGTTAGTCTCATGGCTAAAACAGTTGCCTGAGAATCAGGGTGTAATCAAACAATTTTATAATGTTTACTTACTCACTCGTTTGTTGAAACACTTAATCCTACTAGGGTCTCTGGGAGGCTGGAGCCTATCTCAGCTGACTTATAGTGAAGGTGGGATACACCCTGAACAGCTCACCAGATCATCGCAGAGCAACACACACACACAACCATTCACACTCACATTCACACCTAGGGGCAATTTGGAACAGCAAGTTAGCCGAATGTGCATGTCTTTGGACTGTGGAAGGAAACCAGAGTACCCAGAGGAAACCCAGGCAAGCACGGAGAGAACATGTAAACTACACACAGGAACACCCTAGCGGAGCCCGGGACTTGTACCCGGGACCTTCTTGCTGTGAGTCAGGCAGACTAAACACTGCACCACAGTGCCGCCCTCGGTTAAATGATTATAAGAACTAAAATCCATAAGCTACTGTTATAAAAGGGATGAGTGTATTTTACTATGGTGTTTCGTAACCATGGTGAAATACCCTACCTCTTCCAATAAAAACGCAAACATTAATACAATAAAATGCTTTGTATAACCGTCTAACAATGAAATACACCCATTGTTGATTTTTGGAAATGTTATTGAACACATTTTAAGAAATTTATTACTAGAAAACAGAAAAAAATATTCCTGACAGAGCAACACATATGTCAAAAAATAGGTCAAAATGTCAAAGGAATTAAAGCATTTGACATAATGGTGAGAACTTGGCTGACAGTGCTTTAGCTTCTGGGATCTAATACTGTACCGTGACTGGTATGGTGGATCACCTGGAAACAAGAGTGCTCAAGGCACGCTCCTTGGGCAAGCCTACGGCAAAGAAGACACGCAGGTACAGGCATGGAGATACATCACCCAACAAAATACGGCATTCCTCATTCAAACACCAGCATGCAGACGATAATCACTCATTCATACATGCTCTCTTACACAGACATACACTATAAAACATGTACACACTCCCAAAATAATTTACCACCCTGTGAAGTATAAATTTAATATAAAACAGTGATAAGGTGATATCGTGATATCAACAGACCTTTACGAAATGTTCTACTGATCTCTCTACTATACAGACTAGGGGGCTAGTGATTATCGACCCGGACAATTCCTGGGGCCGATATTCAGCATTCTGCAGATTATCAGTATCGCTGTGTGATTGTAACGATCAATATTATTAAGTACTTACAAAGTGCGCTACTGTGGTGTTGCTACGGTCTCTTCCTCTGGACCAATCAGCTTGTAGAGAAATACCAAGAATTACCTGGTGGATTTCCACCAATCAGAAAGGAGAAAATATCCTTCCAATTTTAACAATAATAACTGTATTATAAGCTTCATTTAAATTGTTAAGTTCTCTAGTAGTGGTAATTTATAACTACTTTGTTTTTACTTGTTTATTTGTTACTAATTCGTCCTCGGAGCTGTTCAGGGTGTACCCCGCCTTCACCCAGGGTCGACTGACTCCTTTCAATGCAGATGAGCAGCAGTTTTATAGATTCCAAGGAGTTTCCCCAGCTGAATGCCTGAGCTCCTTGTCCTATCTAAGGCTAAGCCCAGACAACCGAAGGAATCTCATCTCGGCCGCTTGCGTCCTCTACTGCTGGACCCATTTTACATCTCATGAAGGGCGTTTTGATGAGCTGGAGCGTCACGGAGTGGAAAAGACACCTAAATGTCATACAGGGCTGTGCCGGTATTATTGGCTGATCCGTAAACGTATAACCAACAGACGGATATCAGCTTCCCTATTAATTATTACCTGACTTCGAATCGAATTGTCGATCAGACTGTATGTGGTTATCAATTTTTCAGTGTACAGACCTGTAGACATTTTTTCCCCCCCTCAGGTTGCTGTCTATGGTGTGTGGACACATCTTAATCATTTAGGTGGACACCCCCACCCCCCCACCCCCCACCCACAGTGTAATGCAGTGGATGGTGCCATGCAGAGCTCAATCATGGGGTGATAGAAACACACCTGCAGTATGGCTCCATACAGGCGAAGCAGCACGTTCCTCGGCTCGTCCCCAACAGGCTGCTGGTCCTCGGGTAGCGCACAGAGGAATAGCTTGTTACTGAGACCCCCCCTATAATACACAAGGGGGTAAAAACAGGTAAAAATGTAGTTATTTGCCCCAGTGTGAGCTTGAGAAACGTGAACAGAACAGCCTACCTGATTACAGTTATCTGAAAATCCTCCTCCTTGGTGCACTTCCAGGCTCCGTGCAGAAATTCTTTACACCACAGATACGCCTTGTGTCTGGTCTCAAGGTCGGGCTCGTCTGCACGGTCGGCTCTACAGGCTGGATCGGTATCCGGCTGCACCTCCAGCGCGCTCTCGGTCACCAGCAAACTCAGAGACATGGAGGGGGACGAGGACACCCCGTTAATGAACTTAGTCTTCATCCTTCCCTGCTGTAGGTGCTTGAGAGCAGGTATCAGTTCCGGCGATGTGTAGGAGAACCAAGCGAGTGCGTTCTGGAGGAGAGTCCGAACTCAGCAGTGTACGTGCTGGGGATCAACAAAACGGATGGCGCTCGTGAGATTTACTAAAGGGAACTGCGCACTGCTTATGTCATCAGGTTCCACCCAAGCGCGTGTCTGATTGGACCATTGGATCGCGTCAACCAAAGACAACTAAATACAGTCCACGGCTCGTGCACCGCTCTCGAGGTGTCAACTCGACGCCATCTTGGAGAGGGCACCTTGGGGGTTTTTGCTATAAAAACAAAGGGGGATTAAAGAAAACGTTTTAATGCCACTAGAAAGCGATCTGTAGGTTTATTTGGCACATAACGTGATATCATGATATCGGTGTGTTTGTTTTTATTGTTATGGAATGCACCGTACAGAATTAATACGTTATTATTCATTTAAAACAATGTAATTATCCCACATCAAGTCATGCTGTTTACTACATGCAAACATTTTTATTCCAATAGTGCTGTATATTTTAATGTTGGTTATTGTAGAAAACTTTTTGCAACATATTTTTATAGTTATTCTTCAAATAGAACAGTTAGATATATAGAAAAACAATAAATTTTCCAGTAATTAGGGAATGCTCTTGTTTACATCTATGAGATCTTACCAAACTGTTTTAATATTATATTTATTTATTTATATTAATATATTTATTGGTTCATAGATGGCACTTGATTGGTATAAAAATAAATGAAAATAAATAAAACCATTTCTAGACACATGTATGTTCAATTTATTTAGCTCATTTCTTTCTCTCACGCACCAACAATCCCAATCCATTTTAGCACCAAAATATGCAACAAAATATACCAACATGTAATATAACATTGAGTCAAGCATTCAACTGACAGGTCACCTTACATACAGTCATTCTCTGTCACTGTCACTTCAGTAACCTGGAAATAACATGTTTTTGTTTGCAACATGTCTTACTGTTTTTCCATGACTGCGCAGCATATACACTAGCATTCAGGATGTCGCACACACATGTACATCTATATAATATATGGATACATAATATATTTGGAACATAATATCATATAACATAGATCTATTATACACACAAATGGCAAATGTTCGAGTATCTACATGTATATATTATGAAGATGTAATGTGTGTACAATGTAGTAGGCATTGTTGCAGGAGTACTTTTCTACTCATAAGTTCATGTTCCCAAACACAAACCTGTATATTTGAATAATGTTTTGAATAATGAATTTACAGGCGGCACGGTGGCGCAGTGGTTAGCACGTCCGCCTCACAGCAAGAAGGTCCTGGGTTCGATTCCCAGCTCGGGCG
>JAQMYF010000004.1:32041914-32055282 GCA_030014195.1 Neosilurus mollespiculum
GATTAGCTCACCTGTTCCTCATCCCCACCGGAGGATAAAAGGGGGCCGCTTACCTTGTCCCGATCGCCAGATTGTCTGGGCCGTCATTGAATGAGCGCTCGCGTATTCACGGAGAGAACTTGGGCCGTCATTGCGAGAGGACGTATCTCATTGTACGCATCGCGAGCCAGCCGTATTTCCATAGTGTTCATGTTCCACGTTTTCCGCGTTTCTAATAAAGTATTCCTGTTATCACCTGATCTTATCGTCTCTGTCCTGCATTTGGGTCTATCTGTTCTTGGTACCGGCGTAACATATTGCATAATGCATATGTGTAAAATACACTACCCGGATTAAAAAAGTCAAGCAGTCTAATATTGTAATAGCTTTGATTACAGCATGTGATCTCTATGTCATTGTAGCGTCAGTTGGTCAGGTCAAGGCTCAGCAACATTATATGGAAATAAGTCATCTGATGGCCTGAATGTACAGAATGACCAGGTTATCCCATCAATGTAATTTTTCTTCCTTGATGGCATGGGAAAATAGGAAAAATAAAATTAGGGCTCAAATAATAACAGAGTGGCTCAGGGAGCATGAGGAATCATTTTCATACATGAAATCTCACCCGAGAGTCCTGACCTTAACCCTGTGTTAATATGTTCTTCTTATTATTATTGTTATTATTATCATTATTATTATTAGTAGTAGTAGTAGTAGTAGCAGTAGTATTGCCAGTGCAGGCAGCACTGTGGCCAAATGTTTCGAATGGCCACCTCACAGCAAGAAGATGTCCTGGGTTCAGTTCCCAAGTTCGGACATTGTGTGTGGAGTTTGCATGTTCTCGCCGTGTTTACATGGGTTTCCCCATGCTCATTAGGCTAACTGGCTGTTCCAAATTGACACTAGATGTGAGTGTGAATGGTTATGTGTGTGTTGCCCTGTGATGGGCTGGCGAGCTCTTCAGGGTGTACCCCACCTGCAGCCAGTTTCGACTGAGATAGGCCCCAGCCTCCCTGTGACCAAAGTACGATTAAGTGGTTCGGCAAATGAGTGAGGTAGTGAGTGAGTTATTCCCAGTTTTAATATTACGGTGTACCACAGTGTGTGGTTTGCCTTTGTCGATTGTGGTAAACAAGCAGATTTTGTTTCTCAACTGTGTACACTGCTGACTGCATATCTGTGCCTTCCATAGTTTTACATTTTGCAGAGTGTTACATTTTCTGAATGTTATATTCTCACAGTGTAAATGCTAAATTCCTTAGTGAGCTGATAACGCAGGGCATGACAGGAAAGGATGGATGACAGAGATAAAAGGAGAGGAATGACAGCACACATTCCGCACATAGTTCCATAAATTCAGAGCAGATTCCTCTCACCGATTTTGAGAAAAGTTATTTACTTTGTGGTAATGCAACGCAGGATTGATCAGTTGAGAGGATAGGCTATTTAGGGGGTGGTCATCTGTAGAGGCGTGGCTCGATACAATGCAGTCATCTGTGCAGGTGCAGTCTTTCTGACTGCTACAGGCGAGCCTTTA
Source organism: Neosilurus mollespiculum (assembly GCA_030014195.1). Classification (NCBI taxonomy): domain Eukaryota; kingdom Metazoa; phylum Chordata; class Actinopteri; order Siluriformes; family Plotosidae; genus Neosilurus; species Neosilurus mollespiculum. Next base: position 32,043,434 of record JAQMYF010000004.1, read on the forward strand.
TTTACAAAAATCATGAAAGAACAGAAATAAAAGAAAACAAGTAGTGTGTACTCAGTTTTACCTAACAGTCATACAACCTGTTTATATGGTAGACTCATTTGTTAGACCACTACTAGGTCTGCCAGCCACTGAAGCATGTAGTAGTTAACATGTCCACCTTACAGCCATATGCTCTCACAACACCATGCAGAGTACTAATCCTATTGATAGATAAAGTGAAAGAGGAATTAAAGCACATGAGAACAATAGGAGTTATCTCACAAGTAGAACAGCCTACAAAGTGGAGGACAGGTACAGTGCCTCTCATCGAAACAAATGGAAAGATAAGGATTTGTGTCTATCTCATAAAGCTCATTAAGGCAGTACACAGGGAGCAACATGTACTTCCATCCAAGTGAATTGAGCCACAGTTTTTACAGTCAGATGTACGTTCTTATACCATTATGCACCAGAATGCAGAGATATATTATATTTCCTAACTTCTTGAGCAATTCGAAGGGGTGATTCATCAGAATGGGTCAAAGGCAAACATGACGAGTGGCTTAAAACAGTCCTGTCCTTTTTCAAGTAGCTGGCCTGACTCTAAGAGTGTTCATTCACACAGTCAGAAAGAATTTTTGTGGGTCATAAAAAAACCAGACCCAGAAATAGTCAGGGCTATCATAGAGAGCCGAGACCTCAAAATGTTGCAGATGTCATATGTTCTTTAGGCATCGCTACCTACCTGGGTAAATTTCTACCACATTTCACTGATTAAAAAAACACCACTGCAATATTTACTGACCAAAAAGTCAGGTGCCTAAGACCCACCAACTCCTATGCAGCAAAGTTATGTAGAAACTCAGGTTCAGCATGTTGAAGTGATGCTATTATGGTACCAGTACTCTTATTAAACATAGCTTTTTAGTATAGGAATAGCAAAATCAAATATGTACATATATGTAGAGCTAAGTTATATTAATCACTGGTAGAAATTTCATTTTTGTACCTGCTCAGTCACATTTTTTTCCCCTCTGAAAATGATTACATTTGGTTAATATTTAAGATTTTCACATTTTTTTTTTTTTTTTTTACAAAAGGTCAGCATGCCAGAAATGGGTTTCTACAGATCTTGGGATATAAACAGATTATACTGAAGTTTTGTGTATTTCTTCAGTATTCTATAAATTATGTTTGAAATAATTGAAATGAAACCCATGATTTTGGTTTAAATTGACCTTACAAAATATTTTTGTTTAAGCATATATATAAATTTTGTCTTATAAAATTTACAAGTGATAATGAATACGTATAGAAAAATCATGAGCTGTCCAGGGTGTACCTACACTCGCCCAGATTCATCCTAATTAGGATTAAGCAGTTCAGAATAAATGAATCAAGTTCAGCAGATTAAAACTTTGTATACGTTTGTTCTGGGGGGATGTTTTTTTTTTGGGGGGATCAACAAGGACGCCCACACCGGCCCGCCGCCTCTCCCCATGAACAACTCCAGAATAAAACAAGGTCCAGCCTCTCCCGAGAAGGGTGGTTCCAGAGCCAAAGCAATGTGTTGAGGTGAGCCCAACTATATCTAGTCGGTATCTCTCAACCTCACGCAGCAGCTCAGGCTCCTTCCCCACCAGAGAGGTGACATTCCATGTCCCAAAAGCCAATGAACATTCCACCTCAGGTACTCTTCATCTTCAGTGCTTAATTGTCCATTATGGGGTCAGTGATGCTCTTCCAACAGTACCAATGTTTCAGTATTTCTATTTCAGTGATCAAATCCAGTATACATTATTGCATTGCAGTTTTACATGGTGGATGAGTGGTTAGCATGACCATGTCACAGCAAAAAGGTTCTGGGTTCAAGTTCCATCCTTGGGCATATTCTGTGCATAGTACTTCGGTTTCTTCCCACAACCCAAAGACATGCACATTAGACTGATTACCACAAGGTTGTGTGTGTTTTGCCCTGCAACGGTCTGGTGGGCTGTTCAGGGTGTAACCTGCTTTCGTCCAGTGTCGGCTGAGATTGGCACAGCCTCCCTGCAAAACTAGTAGGATTAAGCGGTTCGACAAATGAGTGAAGAGTGATTACTTCACTGCAAAACAGTTCCAAAAAGCATAGGTACAAAGTATGTCATCACACTCCTGACCCTCGTGGGTCAGAGTCCATGGGGAAAGTACCAAACTGTTTCACATACAGGTCAGGCAGACAGACTGCTACTAATATTGACAACTAAGACACATGAAGCAGCAGCCAGACATCTCAAAAATGACTTTAATATTTTCAAGTACTCAAAAGAGTTAAATAAAAACAGGTTCCAGTATATACAGTGAGCAAGACCCCTCCCTCCCCAAAGTGCATGTACACATCACACATTATTATATCCAAATGATAAGGAGAAACGTCTTGGGGTTTGTTGTGATCATTCTGAAAGGTAGAGTCTGGAAATCTGACTTAGCTTATAGACAGCAGTAGAGTTATGAGACACCCCCCTCCAAAGATAAAAAAAAAAATTAATTAATGAAAAAAAGAAAGAACATATGTCAGCTGCCTACACACGCACGTGCACACACAGACAGAGAGAGAGATAGAGATAGATAGATAGCTAGATAGATAAAGAGAGAGAGAGAGGACAAAATGTTTTAATTATTACCTTGTTGCTAAGCACAGGCCCACAAGGCCAAATCATTTTAAACCCCCTCATGACATAATTAGTGAATAGATCACCAATGACATTCTTATTACAGCCCAATTTCTAAAACATTCTCTGATGGGATTTTAAGCCGCACATGTCAAATGGATCATAGGCCACAACAGTGAGCACCATGGCCTTGGGGATGACAAAATAACATGATGCAAATGATCAAATATGAGTACAGTAGGGTAAGGGTTTTTTTTTTTTTTAAATTATTATTATTATTATTTATTCTGCACACTGCTGCTGTTTTAACTCAAAATCTGATATTTAGCTTCGGTAAACACATGCATGTTTGAAAAACGGATGAACAGATTCCAGCCCTTTGACCTCTGACCTGACTGAGATGTGAACGGAATAGTCCCACCAAAACATGCTAAAATGCCCGATGATGACCGAAGGTCTGCACGACAAGTGAGAAATGAAGATCAGGCCACCCCGGCTACGGATTCATCACCCTGTTAGCTTTTTAGTGTTGACTGAACTACCCGGGGAATGAAAAAAAACAACAACAAAAAAAAAACAAAACTGCAAAGCTGGACAAAACACTTGATTAACATCTGCACATTAAATTGACAAATTTAGCTGATACACATCTGTACACTTTCTACAATATTTATAGTCTTGAACAATGGAGAAGTGCCACCATTAAAATGTAGAGAAAGAGATTGTGGTGATTTCACTGTACATTTGCCGTTCTTACTCCACATTTAAATTAATTCATTCAAAATGAACACATGACTGGTAGGACTGAGGGGTATTTACATAGCTTAGGCATTAAGTCTGAGTGACTGGTCCTCTCTCCTTCTTGAGGAGATGTCAATGTCTATGGAATCTTTGCCCACAATGAGCCGCAGACGTTTAGCTGGTGGAAGAGGGATGAAGTCATCCTCATTGTCAAAGTAGTCCTCCTCCTCATCATCCGAAGTCATTGAGTCCTCCTTGACGTTCCGACCCATTTGAACTCCCACCTCTCTCTGCAGGACTTCACCTTCCTCTCTTCGGACCAAACCTGTGAAGGTCACGTCCTCCTCACGCTTTAGCTGGATCTTTAGCTTGGTGGCGCTCCCGTGAGGTCCATGACCAAAGCCGTTGTTAAGCTTGGCCACATACAGGCCAGCACGCTCGCTTTCCCGCTCTTTGCTGAACTTGATGCTGATCTTTGACGAGCGCTGTACAGCCTTGGCATCTCGATGCTCTTTCTTCTTACTGCTGCTGCTATCATGCCGCCGCCGCAGTGTCAGTTTAGGGATGCCTGTGGTGTTCTCCAAGATCAGTTGAGCGTCGTAGCGTGTGATGCGCCGCTTTTTCTTGCCCCCCTTCATGCGACGTGACACCTTGGGACTCTCTGCCAAGCCTTCGTAATGTCGCTCTGGTGGGGCAAGAGGCACCTTGGCACAATCCGCCACGCCAGCAGCATGTGCTGCATGTCGCAGGTCAGGCACACCTTCCTGAAGATCATCTTCCACGTAGCTGCTCGTTTCCTCCTGTTTTATTGTCCTTCTCCGTCTTGGGCAGGTCCCTTTCTTGGGACAGCTAGCCTCAAGGCTGGGGATGTTAAACTGATGGCCAGGCAGTGTGGGAATAAAGTTGTCTGGTTCCATTTTGAGGGCAGTACTACCTGCAACCTTGCTTGTGTTGCTTGGTTTTGGGCCACGCCTGGCTCCATCATGCTTATGAGCACCAAGAGAGGTCCTGCTAGACCTGCGAGTTCTATACGGGCAGGACATGCTGCCTTTACAGGTGGAAGCACCCTTTGAGTTCTGATTGTTTTCATGCTCTAAAGTCGACTTAATGCCACTCCTGCAGCCAGAGAACTGAGAGAGTCCTCGACTGTCCACCTCTCTCTTGCAAGACTGTCTGAGGCTCAAGCTCCCTCCTTTCACTCTGGTTGGTGCTTGGAGTCCTGCTGCTTGACACCGTCTCCTTCCTTTAGACAAAGTCTGTGCAGGCTTTGATTTAAGTCTCTTTGGTAAACTTGACTTGGTTGTTTGACTTCGTTTCGAGGTAGAAGTAGGAGTTCTTTGCCGAGTTTGCCTTGTCGCAGCTCTGCCTCTGCAGTGCACTTTGAGACAGGGTTGTGACATCCTCTTTCGTAATGCTAATAAGAACATGAAAAATTAATTCAAATCAAAGGGTTTAGCATAAAATTCACTTTTTCCAACCCAAAAATACCCCCCACACTAATGGCAAAGGCCAGTCTCATCATGCTCTTACATGTCTGTCCACTAGGTGGTTCTTGAGACTCATTTTCAGTAGAGGCAACAGACTGGCTGTCTGACTTCTTACTGCCTTCTTCCAGCTTCTTCAGTCTGTTGAGCCTCTTGTCAGTCTCCCTCAGGCCATACTTGCTATTGATCACTGGGACCTCCACAGGCAGTCCAGCTTTAGACTTAAAAGCACCAGTGCCACGTCTGGAATCACATTAAATGCCACAGATAATTCCTTTAAGTACAACCTTACAAAATGACTTTTAAATGTTTAGTTGACATGCAGAGAGGATATCATACCTTTCACAAGTATAACATTCACAGAATTCATTGTTTTCTCCAAAGAAGCCATCTCCATAATAACAGGAGATTTCTTCCCCTGCTTCAATGTCCCGCAGGACCTTGACACATGCAGTGTCTCGACCTGTGGATACAAACTGTAACACACCTTTCCATCAGCTGTTTTTGCATGCTCATGCAGCAAGGTAATCTTCAACAGAAGCAATGACCCATTGATATTCATGGATAATTTATACCAACCTTGCAATTTGGCCGACAATCTGTAACAGAAAAAACCAAAAACAATGTGTTTTCATTTCTTCGACAACCAAACTTAACTCCATTTAGAGATTTTATTTTTTGGAGTAGTGTTGGAGGGGACACTGGCTAGTGTGCATCTGTACTGTGAAATTTAAAGAGTATATTAGGGATTGTGATGAGGGATCGTGACCATGCAAGATGTAACAAAATAAATGTGTGTGTCAATAATTAAACGCTCTGTAACGACATGCAACACTATATACATATATGTGTGTGTGTGTGTGTGTGTGTGAGACTAAGAGAGAGAGAGAGAGAGAGAGAGAGAGAGAGAGAGAGAGACCCACTCCAGCTATGATTATAGCATGAAAATTGACTGAGTTGCATCCCTGAAATACCCTGAGCAATCACAAAAGCGGTTTGAAAATCAGCACCATAAGTGAATATTCCCATTGTTTTACAACAACTTGGACATGGAACCCTTTCTTAAAGAAGCATTTTCGTCCAGGTATTTGACCTTGTGACTTAATCCGTATTATGCTGGAGTGGGTCACATATTGATTTTTAATTACAGAGAAACAATTTCATATTATTTTGTAGTAAACCTGAGTATTCATAATTTTTAATAGTTTTATTTTTTAAACTGCCAACAATTTCATTTTATCTTTGTTTTTCAACACATTTTGCCACAGGAAAGTCCAACATTTTTATTACCTTTCATACTGACTGACTCCGACACTGGGTGAAGGAAGGGTACACCCTGAACAGCTCACCAGACCATCTCAGAGCAACACACACACACACATAACTATTCACACCAACACCTAAGGGTAATTTAGAACAGCCAATTAGCCTAATGTGCATGTCTTTGGACTGTGGGAGGAAACCGGAGTACCTGAAGGAATTCCGTGTAAGCATGGGCATAACATGCAAACTCCACACAGAAAAACACACTTAGCATCAACGGCACACTTGGCATAATCCTGTTTTTATTCTTGCAAGGTTAACAGGAATGTCCACAGGCATATCTGGTATAAATCGACCTCTGTGACCTTGAAAAATAGGTCAAGGTGACCCAGTTTCAATAGGCTGGTAGAGCATGCCGTAGGGACTATTCAACATAAACATAAAATAAATCCATAAAGAACCGGCACTGCTAGAGTGCTAACAAGAAGTGTCTGTGGCAGATGCGGAGGTGGTGGCGGACAGCCAATGAAAACATAGCATCCCCTACGCTTCGCAGGGGATATGATTATATAACACAGCTGAAAACAGTTAAACTGATTAAAAAAGCAATAAAAGTGGCTTTTTTAGGCTAGCTGAGTATCAAGAGCTATTCAGTGCAATAAACTGCTAATAAACTGAAGCTTTCGTACAAGTGTGGCACAACTAAGAAAGGCACAAACTAGCTCTAACCAGAACAGACAGCGAAGTGTAAGGCCCCGGAACACCACTAAGCACCAAGTACCTCAAACTACAGAGATTACAGTTTGAGAAGCTTGCATGACTTCATCAAGTCGTTTCCTTAAATGCTACCTGCAAAAAACCAGTCTGAGCATCAGAGTCCGCTGGTAGTCTATTTGTACAGGTGAAACTCAAATATTTTAATATTGTGCAAAAGTTTATTTATTTCAGTAATTCAACTTAAAAGGTGAAACTAGTATAGACTCTATACTAGTATAGATTATATAGACTCATTACATGTAAAGTGAAATATTTCAAGCCTTTATTTGTTATAATTTTGATGATTATGGCTTACAGCTTATAAAAACCCCAAATCCAAAATCTCAGAAAATTAGAATATTGTGAAAAGGTTGAATATTGTACGCTCCAAGTGTCACATTCTAATCAGCTAATTAATCCAAAACACCTGCAGAGGGTTCCTGAGCATTTAAATGGTCCCTTAGTCTGGTTCAGTAGAATTCACTATCATAGGGAAGACTGCTGACCTGACAGTTGTGCAGAAAACCATCATTGACACCCTCCACAAGGAGGGAAAGCCTCAAAGGTAATTGCAAAAGAAGTTGGATGTTCTCAAAGTGCTGTATCAAAGCACATTAATAGAAAGTTAAGTGGAAGAGAAAAGTGTGGAAAAAAGGTGCACAAGCAGCAGGGATGACTGCAGCCTGGAGAGGATTGTCAGGAAAAGCACAGTGCACCATATACGAACTGGTGCATGCATATTATTTAACCTTTATGATTTCTTTACCTCCGAATTCAGAAGTTATTTAGGACTCGGTTCTTTTGGATCAGTTATTTGAAGGTAGGAGAGAAGATACAGCACTAGCACTTAAAACCCCTGCCTGTGTATGTGATACTGTCAGTTTATTCTTCTTTATCTTCTGCCCCTGCATTTACCTGATGATCTTTCTCTCCTCCTCCTCTAGCTCCTGTCTTTGCTGCTGCATTTTCTTCTTCTGCTGATTTTCCACTGGCCTTTCCTCACTGCCTTCTTGCCTACTAACTCAAAATTAATTTTGCCAACAGTCCTGCACTGACAGATATTTCCTTGCCCTGAGATTATACATAACTTACCTGAATGTATTACATTGAAGTATGAAATACACCTAGAATAACATTCCTCTGCTGGTTTTGGAACACCATTTCATTTAATCAGTCACTGTTGTGTGATGTCATCAGCATGTGCCTCCAACGGCTTCTACCGCTCCTGACAATTTGAACATTTTCTTCAGAATATACTGGTTAGTTTTCAGAGACAACAGCCATTGTGTTATTCTGGGCTAGTTAACATGACCTGTGTACTGATCTACATACAACTTAAACAAGCAAAGATCCTTTCTGTAGATGAATATCAAATGGTGTACTTAGGATTGGTTCGGTACCAGGATTTTCCGTTGGGTTCAGTATGATAGAACAGTAGTGGTACCATTGTGATATATGGCATAAACAGATTTTAAATGATTTGAAGGCAGTCAGTCACTTTAACCTTGCAAGGGCAATACACACATCAAACCACGCCTTAGTCGGCCGCAGCATGCACATACCATTGCAAGTACCACCAGTGCACATGCAAGATGCCCCATGTAACACCACCCACCCATCTGAGGTCAGTCAGCCTTCCATATATGGTAAAGGACTGTGGTACACCTCTCCTGATTTATCTTCTCCGACTCAGGGCAAAGGTATGGAACACCTATAACAGCTCACCAGACCATCACAGGGGCAACAGGCATAACCATTCACACTCTCACCTAGGGGCAATTTGAAACAGCCAATTAGCCTAATTTGAATGTCTGCATAGGACTATAGGAGGAAACCAGAGTACCCTGAAGAAACCCCATACAGAAATGCCCTCGCCGAGCCTGGGATATAAATCCAGGACCTTCTTTCTGTGATAAAGACACTACACTACCATGCCACCCAGCACCCATTTAGCTAATTAAAAATAATGTTGATGTGGATGCATTCAGGTACCCAAGTCTCATAAAAACACCTGAGGTTTTGAATTCCGTAACTTTTAACATCAAAAGTTGTTTTGCTTTTTTCACAGTGTTGGTAAGTCTGTTGGGCTTTTTCACCCGAGCCTAGTGGCTCATCAGGCCGGTGCTTATCCCCGGATTCTGTAGCGTGAAGCGACTAGATGGGAGGCAGGTTACCTTCCCAGTATTTTTACTGGTACCAATTTATACTGCTTGGTGGACAGGGGCACACTTTTGGTTAAGACCTTGCCCAGGGGTCTTAGCATGGTGGGGGTCCAACAGGGATTCAAACCCATGATCTCTCGATCGTGAGCCGGGCTTCCAGGATTTAAACATAAATACTAGGACATGTTATCACATGACTATCTGAAGATCGCTGAACACAGTAATAGACGTATGCTCCCTAGTGCTCCTGTGTGTACATACATGTGTATATATGTCCATGTTTGCATGTGTTCATTCACATTGTAAAATCAACTCTTAAACCTGAAATAAAAATGGTTTGGCAAATAGATTATTTGCTAGTAGAGAGGTAACTACTGCAGGATATTACTGTGAACACTTTTTGACCAATCAGTGATTTGCACTGGGGAGCATGAAGGCGTAGTGGTTAGCATGTCCGCCTCACAGCAAGAAGGTCCTGGGTTTGAGTCCCAGCCTCGGCATTTCTGTAGGGAGTTTGCATGTTCTCACTGTGCTTTGGGGGGTTTCCTCCGAGGCATTACAGTTTACTCCCACAATCCAAAGACATGCACATCAGACTATTTGTCTGTTCCAAATTGCCCCTAGGTGCAAGTGGGCATGATTGGTTGTGTGTGTTTCCCTGCGGATGGTCTGGTGAGCTGTCCTGGGTGTATCCCGCCTTCACCCAGTGTTGGCTCCGGCCTCCCCATGACCCTAGTAGGATAAAGGTTTGGCAAATGATGATTTGCACTACTTATAGCTCCTAAGTTCTTGGGCAGGGGTGGCTCAGTAGTTAAAGCTCTGGCCCACTGTTCCAAAGGTCCAGGACTCAAGTACCACCAGGTTTCCATTGTTGGGCCCTTGAGTAAGGCCCTTAAACCTTGATTGCTCAGTTATATAAAAAGGATGAATGTAAGTTGCTCTGGATATGGGCGTCTGCCAATTGCTATAAATGTAAATATACACGGACAGCTTGTCAATCTGAGAAAATGCAAGAACACGGACAGCTTGTCAATCTGAGCTGTGTCAGAACGTTCAGTGGGAAACTGATACGAGTGCAATAACTATAAATGGTTATAGTTCAATTAATAACAAGGGTCTATTCTAAACACGGGTCTTCCATCATATCTATAAAGGCCCAGTGAGGCTGCAGGCTTTCATTCCAATCAAATAAGAGACACTTTTACTCAGTTAATCAGTTCATCTTGTTTCCAACATTCTATTGAGTGCACCACCACTTTGCTGGTAATGAAAGACTGCAGCCACACTGGTGCTTTCTAAAAAAGTATGATGACCCGAGGTCTAAAGGAAATTTTCATCTAATCAGAGGTCCACACTGATGACATGATATCCCAGAGACTGAGAAAAAGGAGTGTTCCTTCCTCAGGACCAAGAAAGCAAAGTTAACCATTCAACATTTTTTCTTTTGTTTTTTTGTTTTTTCAGGATACATACCATGATTAATAAAAGCAGCAGGTCCCAGCCATAGCTGAGCACAGTTCTTACGAGTTGAGTACATGACACTGAAGTCATTCTCTCCATGGCGTAACAACATCTTCTCTTCATTAGCAGAGAGCTCGGCAATGCATCCCACAAGATGAACAATTTCATCATTCCTTTTCCTTTAGTACAAGAACAAAAAACAAATAACACTTGCTATAATTTTAAAACATAAAGAAGACCTGATTGATCAGATGCCATCCAGCTTACCAATCTTTTGTTGCTACAATTTTGGCTCCATTTTGCTCAGATGAATAGCGACTGCATGGAAGAATCTCAAACCCGCTGTCTGCTGCAAACATACGCAAGTAAACAAATACCTGCACAGAAACAAAAATGTATTCTTTAAAATTATGACCAGTTAACTGTGCAAGTATAAAAGTGAATACAAGTCTCTGGTGTACTGTAGTACCACCATCATTTACTTTGTTGTAATTGTTCAGTATTCACTATAACTATTACAGTTCAAATCTCTCAAACCTGTCCTGGGTACCAAGCTTCTATATCAAGATAACCGAATAACACTTATAGTCAGGTCTGTAAGTATTTAGACAGGAACACCTGTTGTAAGCATGCCTCTGTACACCACCACAATGAATTAAAATGATCAACATAATTAGAATTTTAAACCAAGGTATTTGACAAAAAATACCCCAATAATCGATAGGAATTTTACACAGTCCCTCCATGTTTACAGGCTCAAAAGTAAGTGGACAATTGACTGATGAGCAGTTTCATGGTCAGTTATAGCCTTGAGGGGATAAATTAAGGGGACAAATTTAATTATGGGGACCCAATTGATTTAATTATGCCTTGATTTATTTATGGGGACTCTCAATATGTGTTTCAAAGATGTGAAAGTGAAGGAGTCCATCAGACCTACTAGAGGTAGCTGAAACATAAGGAAAGCCCAAATGAACAATGTGGTGTATTCATAATTTAAAAAAGAAAGAAAACACTGGCAAACTCAAAAACGAATACAAGACCTGATACACCATGAAAAGACAAGGGGATGTTGTAGGATTTTTTCCTTTGTGGGAAAAAAACCCTCATTCTCAACATTTAGCCAGTAAGAAGTCACCTAGAGATACAAAACACTGACAAAATTCAAGAACAGACAGGCCATATTTCAGAATCTGGCCAGTTCTAGAACAAGATTTGGACTGAGGAACTAAAATTAACTTGCTCAGGGAGGGTAACCGGGCAGTGGTGGCCTGTTGGTAAGGTGCTGGATTACTGATCCCAAGGTCGGGGGTTCAAGCCCCACTATCAACGGGTTCTCACTGCTGTCCCCC
>JAQMYF010000004.1:32065208-32075312 GCA_030014195.1 Neosilurus mollespiculum
AGCACACCAGGACAGACCACAGGACTCACAGAGAAGAAGGATCAGGAGGATCAGGATCACCGACATCCAAGTATCATGTGTACCTAAGCAAAACACAGAGAGAGAGAGAGAGAGAGAGAGAGAGAGAGAGAGAGAGAGAGAGAGAGAGTGAGGAGGTTGTTAGGTATGCTTATAACAGTGTAATGGTAAAAGAAGAGTTATTAGTGCACACATAAAACCATTTGTGCTCACACCTAGGAGCAATTTGGAACAGCACAAACGCAGTCAATTGGTGTAACTGACAATATCCAGTTATCTCCTATCTTTGGACTGTGGGAGGAAACCAGAAAACCCTATGGAAATGCGGGCAAGCACGGAGAACAAGAGTTTGAGTTCAAAAACAAATAAGTCTCACTGTTTTAATTATGTGAAAAACAACTTTTTTCAGTAGCTTTGTTTTAAAACTACTGAAAAAAGTTTTTTAAAAGCTACTGGAAAAAAGTTTTTTTTATTTAATTAATTTATTTATTCATTCATTCATTCATTCATCTTCTTCTGCTTAAATAGTTTTTTCATAATTCTAAATTAATAAAACAATGGCACTGTTTTTGAACTCAAACTCTTCACATGCAAATCCCACACAGAAACCCCCACACCAAGCCCAGATAAGGACCTTTCTGCTGTCAGGTGGACTTGCAAACCAACAGTGATCTTATGTATCCAAATCATTATAATGGTACAACACATTAATTTTTACAGATGAAACTAAACGGAGGTCGGTGGTGTGGGATCAGCCCCATGATCCCCAGTCGCTATGTTCCCCAGTCCCAATGTTCCCTGGACCCTATGTTCCCCAGTACCTATGTTCCCCGGTCCTTAATAAATTAATGGATCTTCCATTGGATTGTGTAGAAGTAAGCTACAATGATTGTATCCATATTGTAAAAGAAGTATGATGAAACAAAATCAAACATACTCACACAAAGTAACAATTTATGGAATATTAGGGTGAAGGTTAGGGTTAGGGTTAGGGTTAGGGCCCCTGAGGAAGATAGATACTGGGGAATATAGGTACAGGGAAGCATTGGACTGGGGAACTTAGGTACTGGGGAACACAGACATGGACCCGGTGGCATAGTGGTTAGCACGTCCACTTCACAGCAAGAAGGTCCTAGCTTTGATTACCGGGCTCGGGTGTTTCTGTGTGGAGTTTGCATGTTCTCCGTGTGCTTGTATGGTTTTCTTCCAATTAAATACATGCACATTAGGCTAACTCCAAATTACCCCTATGTGTGAGTGTGAATGGTTGTGTGTTTTGCCCTGCATTGGTCTGGCGAGCTGTTCAGGGTGTACCCCACCCTCGCCCACTGTCAGCTGGGATAGGCACCAGCCTCTCCACAACCATAGTAGGATTGAGCAATTCAGCAAATGAGTGAGTGAGAGAGATATATAATATAAATGTTGTTTTGATTTTGATGGTAACACCTCAAGGATAAGGTGTATTTTAAGCCTAAAGCATATAGATGTGTGTGTGTGTGTGTGTTTAATTGATGATATATTTAATACAACTAAAGTGGGTGATGAAATTTATCAACTTAAAATCCTTTAACCTCTCAATCCTCCTAGGGTCGCAGGGAGGCTGGAGCCTATCTCAGCCAACACTGGGCGAAGACGAGGTACACCCTGAGCAGCTAGGCCATCGCAGGGCCAACTTGAACCCAGGATCTTCTTGCTGTGAGGCAGATGTGCTACTCACTACTTATTTGAAATATAGAAATGTGTTGTTGTTTTTTAATGAATTGCAGACTGTTATTTCACTTCCTGTTTTGTAATTTCCACTCTGATATTCTTTCCCAACCCGGAAGTGGGAATTACGACTTTTCCTTGGATCCTATAAAAGCAAGAGAGAGGAAATCAAGTGAGTTCTTCCATTGCACTGCATATCAGATACGGGTCACTAAAAGAGTAAGTATTTTACTCTTTTGTGAATCTCCCATAATTATTCTTAAAATAATAAAAATACAATAATTATACTACATGTTATGACGGATCTGCGCATCATGTTGATGACGTAATCAGTCTCACAACAGCAACAAGAAGCCCTCAGTCTCACAGTGTGACACTCAGGTAGCCGCTAGTTCAGGGTTTATTTTGGTCAATACTGAGTACTTAGACGCTTTAATAAAAGTAAGTTAGACTGGTGCAGTTTGTAAGTAGTGTTTGTGTTAAACTGCGGTATTTGGTTAGCTTAGCACTCGGAATGAACGGAGGCTTCGTTGCTGAGTTAGCTAGCCTCGGCTTGTTTATCTTCAGAGCTAGCTGTTCAACACGCTGCCTTCACAATTTATCTGCTCACTTTAATGTCAGTGTCTCGACGTTTCTTGCTGGCTGTCTTTAGTGAATAATGTAATGTTCTGAGAAGAAGCGAGTTTGCTAAACGCGTGCTAACTGAGAAACAGATAGTTAGCTAGCAACTGTTGATATGTTTATGTGCTGGCTAGTTTTCCGCCTAGTTGTCAGTCATACTTAAAATATTGTTGGTTCATCTGTTAAAGAAAGTCTTTACCAGATTTCTTGTGCAGTTGTGCATGTCTGCCTCACAGCAAGAAGATCCTGGGTTCGAGTCCCAGGCTCGGTTTCTTTGTGGAGTTTGCATGTTCTCCTTGGAGAAGGCTCCTATGATCTGACAGCCCTACTCATAGAAAATGGGCACCTTGCTTAAATCAGTCAGGCACCCATCTCAGTTAATTTGGGTCGGGTTACGGCTGTCGGAATATAGTGCTGCAACCATTCTCCCCATACTTGAATGGGTTTCCTCCGGGTACTCCAGTTTCCTCCTACAGTCCAAAGACATGCACATTAGGCTGATTGGCTGTTCCAGATTGGCCATGTATGTATGGTGTATATGTGTTGGCCCTGAGATGGTCTGGTGAGCCATTAGGGTTTACCCCACCTTCACCCACTATTGGCTGAGACAGGCTCCATCCTCCCCGCGACCCTTAAAGGATTAAGCGGGCCAGCAAATGATTGAGTGTTACGTGTGGATTGGGAATACGACCATGAAATGTGCCATCTCTTTTCTTTTTAGGATCAGACAGATGAAAATGGCTCATTGAAGGGGGTCCACAGAGGTATGGTTGTCATAAAAAGTCCCCATCAATGATCATGCCTCCAAGGAAGCGACCCCTCATTCCTGTTAGTGCAAGACGACGACCAAAAGATGACGCTGATTACTTTCCCTTTAACTTGCTGCCAGTGGAGTGCCAGCTCCATGTGCTATCATTCCTGAATGAGGTGGACAAGTGTAACTCGGCGCTTGTGTGCTCTAGCTGGAGCTGCCTGGTGCGTTCTGGGAAACTGTGGAGAGTTGCAGACTATTCTCGCCGTGGAGTGTTCCGTCTTGGGCAGGAGGGACTACTTGTTTCCAACAGAGAATTTGAGCGCTGGAAGGCATGGGTTCACCGTTATACTCACCATCTAATATCACGTGGGGCGAGCCTGCTTACTCTTAAAGCAAGCTTTGATTTGGGGGACCAGTACAATAAATGGGGAGAACTCCTCTCTCATCTGTTGGAGAATGTCCACTGTAGGGATCTCAGTCACTTAGACTTGAACTGGACTTTCACTCTGCTGGAACCATTGGACCTCCGAGTCCACTCTGGTTCTAGCTCACATCAGGATGTCATCACTAAAATGGACCAAGTAAATAATTTCCAGATCCTTTTAGGTAAACTAGCCCAGAGCTGCCCTCGAATCACCAAGATGCGTCTGCACTTCGACTGGTCTGACAAGTCAGTAGCATTAATAGCTCAATTTCAACATCTGCGCATTTTGGAACTGAAGTACTTCTGGGTTTTTAAAGGGGTGAGCCCAGGCACCTTGCAGACACTGACTAAATCACTGCCTAACCTCAAGTCTCTTACTCTCAATGTTCTAGTGCCACTTCGGAATTTGGGCATTTCGTACACCCTTGAATCACTGTCCCTGGAGTTCCTTGATGTTTCCCTCAGCCGAGGTCTGGTCTTCTCTTGCCTCAAGCTGCCTGCGTTGAGAGAGCTTCGGGCTAAAAAGATTGTACGGGGGATTACTCTGGACCGCCGGACCAGGCTCCGAATCCAGAGCAGGTGGCCTTGCCTGTATCAGGTCTTGCGTGAGGGGACGCCCAAGCTACAGGTGCTCAACAACGAACGACTCCTTCCAAACTGGAAAGAGCAGACTTACGATGAGCTCACGTGTATTCTTCAGCAGTCGTGTTACTGCCTGCAGCATCTGGACAACTGGATCTGGTAAACAAGTTACCGGAGGGGGGAAAAAAAATGATACAGACGTTAGCGTACCTGCTAAAGAAAGGATGGTGATTAATTAGTGAAACTGATAAACATCTGCCACCAATTATTTATCATGTATAATGGTTCACAGCACAATAAGACACCTAAACAATGAATGTCATCATATAAAACACAGATGTGAGGATGTTCATTATGAAATTTTAGACCATATATCTCTGGGGAGTAACAAAATGATGGCTGTTTGTAGACATGAGGCATGGTTTGGTTTTATGTGGTGAATTTATTTGCCTTATTCAAACTCATAACATGGGGGATGGAAAGCAGTGTGTGGTGTAGATCTGGGTTTGTGTACTGCACTCTGTATTGAGACACTGATGCCTGGTCATCGTTATTAGTTTATATATGTATTCACATACCAACAGAAAATCTACAAGAGGGCTGTAAAATAATGTGGTGTGACATAAACCACACCTAAACAGTGCAGTGGTGGCTCAGTGGTTATGGCTCCGGGTTACTGATCAGAATGTTGGTGGTTCAAGCCTCAGTACCACCAAGCTGGTACTGTTGGGCCCTTGAGCAAGACCCTTAACGCTCAGTTGTATAAATGAGATTTAAATGTAAGTCACTCTGGATAAGGGTGTCTGCCAAAATGCCGTAAACGTAAACAATAGTTTTAATGATGTTTTTAACATTTTTATTTTAAAATTCCCTTCTAATCTTTTTCTACAGAATTCACTGTGGTGGACTACGCGTCAGGCTACTTATTGGATAAAGCTAACATACCAGACTCATTTAATCCTTTTTAAGCACTGCTTTTTTGAGAAGTTACTCTTTATATCTTGTTTTTTTTTAATGGAGGATTCATCTTGCACCAGACTGACCAGTACATCCACACTGATTTTACAGTTTACAGAGTTGTGTTAAATTATTTCTCTCAAATTTAACACCGAAGGAGTTTTTCTTAAACATGCAGTTGGTTTTATGAGGAGCGGTGGTGGTGCACAATAAAACTTCCAAAGATCAAAAGGACCAACTGATGTGAAACACTTTCATACATTGCATGCACAGTCCGTGCCCCCACCCCAGTTACTGCTTCTCTCACACACTGAATGTTTGTGTCTTTTATGTGTAGTGCTTCATCCTTATCCGTAGAGGTCCTCTTAGCTTCATGTATTATACCACCATCATGCTTATTGCCCTAATTTATTAGTTTGCACTGATTTTTTTATTATTAATGCTTAAAAACAGTCCAGTTATTCAGTGGTCATTACTGAATTTTTACAGACTGCTGGAATAAAACTGACCAGTTTGACCATCCATATGGTTTCTTTCTTTCTGTTTTCTGATTACAGTTCACATTTAGTTTCATGCTCTGACTGTCAGGAGTGTCCTAAATGAATGAAGGTGTCATCTAGCAGTGATGAAGACATAATAATGATAGATATGTTCTCAAGAAAGAGAAAGATTTGGGTACACCTGTTGTTGGAATGGAGAAGACGATAGCAGTTTTATAATATCCTTCATGAGTTTTGAAACTGAGAGACAGGATGTTGGCTGTTGAAGAGAAATTTCCAGCTTGTTTTATCTTCAGTGGATTGAGTCTGTCTTTCTGTCCATTATACTACACCAAGCTATGTTAGTAATCACTTTAATAAAGTGACACAGTGAGCTTGTTTTATCCGAAAAATTGAGGGCTTAAAACCAGAACCACTTCAGTCTGTTTTACAAGTTTGGACATCAACGGGTCTGGTTTAAGCCTTCAAAATGTCAGGCAGTATTCACAGCACACAGTATATCAATTACCATACTCAATCTTTTTTTTTTACCTAATGTAATCTCACAAATTCCTCATAAGATTTTAGGGAACTGTTTTACTGATTTTAGGGATTTTTACTCAGATTCAGTTGCCAAAAAAAACTAGTGATTACCTGTGGAAAATCCACAGTTCAAAGGGCTTACAAATTTTCAAAAGTGCAAACGCGTGTTAATATTATAGCGGATAAGATGTGTAATATTATAGTTTGGGGATGGTGGTGTAATGGTTAGGATGCTGGGCTCATGATTAAGAGGTTGTGGGTTCGTATCCCCGTTTAGACCTCCACTGTGCTAAAAACCCCTGGGTAAGGTCTTGACCACAAGTGTGCCTCTGTCCACCCAACAGTATAAAGGAGTACAGGTAAAATGTGAAAGGTAAAAGGTGAAATGTGATGGATTAGCATCCCATCCAGGAGGAGTTGAACTCCTAGTCGCTTCATGCTACACAAACCGGGATAAGCTCTGGCTGTGATGAGCCGGTAGGCTCGGGTGTAAAAAGCCCAACAGATTTACCAATGTTGTACAGTAGCACATTTTTAAATGTGCGATGTTATTGTTATGAGAGGTAAACATGAATACAAAACTGGAAAAAGATATAGAGTATCACCTTTTTATGGGCATGGAATCTGAAAAGCTACCCCTATTATCACTCAGTGGTATTTGTAAAATAAAAATATAAAGTAGCAGTTCTATTTTTATCAGATTATTTCAGAGGGTAATTCCTAAACCAACGCATGATTGAAGATGAATAGGTAACGTTAACAGTACAATCAGACATAACTAGTTATATTTATTATAGATTAACATTAATGCCAGCTCTTAATTTATAGCAGAGCTATATGTATATGGCAGAGCAGAGCCCCATTGATAAGGGAAACGTGTCATTTTGGAATGTCAAAAAAGTACACGTGATAGAGGAGCTTGCATTGGGGTTCTTTTGTCCTATGGATACTCGCTTGCATTCTTACTAGAATAAATGATTTCTTTGATATTTTGTAGATAATTGTCATTGATTCTGTCAATAAATCCTACATTTTACAGAGCAAACAATTCACAAATAAACAATTAATGATATTCTTGTGTTATTGAAATGTTCTCTAAAGCTACGGTTTCTGAATGGTGTATTTTACATGTTGAGACTAAGACTGTGTTGGGTAATTTGAAAAATCCCGTATTTGTTCTTCTCCCTCTGCCTTCCCCTCCGCTCCTGGATCCAGAGACTAGGGAGGAGAGGAGGGGAAGGCAGAGGGAGAGGAATGAGATTGTGTGTTTGGTTCCCTCATTTTTTTTTCCTTCTATAAAAAGTTATTAAAATGTACGTGTATGAGGTTTGAGAGTTTTCACGAAATACTATGCCAAGTGTTTTTTTGGCACACACAACAAGGAGACCAGAAGGTGTGGCACATACAAAAATTTCACAGTTGCATTCCACTGTTACAGAATATATAACATATAAGCACATACACTAAGGCCAGTGCACACAGTGCAAAACAAAGTTTACAGACGTGATCCAGCTCGTTTGGTGTCCTAAGTACTGTATGATCCGGATTCACATTCCATATTACTATATAGATGCAATGAATATTAATCTACATACTATTCTGTATTTGTTAAACAGCCTTTTAACTTGCAAATAAAAAAATTTGTTTTTTGGAATTTATTTTGAAACAACATAGCAGATAGAAAGAGATGCAACATGAAGTGTGTGAAATCTTTTTGGGCTGAACAGCTTTCAAAAAACTGAAATACCCCTACAAAGGATAATAAAGATCAGGAATATTGTCCATGAGAGGGTTACACATTTTTTCTCCCCTCATTTAGTTGTATCCAATTCCCTATCATAGAACCACCACCATCCAGAGAGGGATATAAACATTCACATGCCTTCTCCATGACACGCGATGCCACACATGCATATTTGGAGCACACTCAGAGGGAAAGTGCTAGCTCAGTGGTTAAGGCTCTGGGTTGTTAATATGAAGGTTTGAAGTTCAAGCCACAGTACCACATAGCTGTTGAGCAAGACCCTTAACCATCAATTGCATAAAAAATGTAAGTCACTCTGAATAAAGGTATCTGTCTGAAAACCTTGTATGAATGTGCTCAGAGGCACCCATGATTCGCTGGTAATCACTGAGAGTCTCAGGGAAGTGTACACCATCCCTGCCTCCCATGAGAGCTCGGTGAATCAGCTTCCACAGACTACCAATTGCAGATGGCAGCGACATCAACCTGGATTTGAACTCCTGATCTCCCGGTCGGTAGTCGTGTTCCTTGTTGAGGTGCCACTCTTAAATATCCACTTTTGTAAAGAATCCAACACCTTCAGCAGTGATTCTTCCCAAAACCATATTTTAACACACGCCATAACTCTTCCGAGAGTGGCCTGCTTGTTAGGGAAGGGACCTATATTCGTTATTAAAAACCACCTTCATGAGAACATTCAGACACTTGTTGTTCTACGGCAAAATCTTATCCAGCCTGTTTGTGTGTAGGTGTAAGATTTATTTGTTTATTTATTTATTTATTAATTTTTTATATGTATGTATGTACTGTGTTAATCTTGCAAGAGAAATTATTGCCTCTGCATTTAACCCATCCATAGTGAGCACATATACTCGGAGCAGTGAGCTGCCACACACTGGGGCACCTGGAGAGCAGTTGGGGGTTCGGTGCCTTGTTTATGGACACTTCAGCCGTGAAGGTGGAGGAAGGGAAGGTGCAGCTCACTCCCCCACCGCCACACATTTTTCCTGCTGGTTCGAGACTTGAACCAGTGACCTTTTGGTCCCAAACCTGCTGCTTCACTAACCATGAGGCCACGGCTGCCCCAAAGATGCAGTTGTCTGTCTGAGTTGGGACAAGCTCAAACTCTCTCAGTCTTTACTGGGTGCCAAGATGCGCTCAGTCTTCCGTCCTTCACTGACCGACTCTGTTTCTTTGAAATTGAACAAACAGCCTTTTTACTATAATAATTCTAAAATCACTTTCTGAAGTGTTCTTCCTCTTCCAATGCCATAATGTTCCATAATGCTTTGTTGTTCCAAATTGACCCAAGATGTGAGTGTAAATGGTTGTGTGTGTGTGTTGGCCCTGTGATGGTCTGACAAGCTATCCAGGGTGTATCCCGCCTTTGCCTAGAGTCAGCTAAGATAGATACTAGTAGGATTACACGTTTCAGCAAGTGAGTGAGGGATGATGAGCAAATTTACAAACCACAGATTCACTGCCATCCAAAAAAGAGCGCACTCTTAATGTTTTGTTGGAGCATCTTTAGGCTTAATTACAGCGCACTTCCATTGGTCAGGTCGAGGCTCAGCAACAATAATGTGGCAATAAAATGAAGTCAGTTGATGACCTAAATGTACTGAATAAGCAAGTTATCATATCAATGGACATTTTCTTCCCTGGTGGCACGAAGGGTGAAAGAACGGCTCAGGGAGCACGAGGAATAATTTTCACACAGGAATCTAAGAAAGCAGAAATAATGTTAACACACAGACAGTGAAGAGTACCAAACATGCTTTACAGCTATAAAGATCTAAGAATTTGTTCATTTCATGTTTGGGAAAATGAACTGAGATTTTTTTTTAGTCTTATCTTTTTACTCTAACTGTTAAATATGATTATTGTCCTTCTGGAAGAGTGGTTACGTTTAAAGGAATGTCTGTTCAGTATTTTATTGAAATGTTTATCTGACCTATGTAAACTTTCCTCTGGGCAATAACTGGAATCAGATTTTTTTTAATTAGGTGGGTTTAAACAAAAAATTATCTCAGCTTTTTTATTTACAGATATAATCAATATCAATTTATGCTAGAGTTGAAAAAAGCTGTTTATAACAAGGAAGTACAGTTAAAGTTAAACTTTGTTCATGAACCATAAAGATATGCAAACAGTTTCAGGTAATAGTTTGTTTTTGCCCCACTCATAGGTGATTGATGTCCCTACATATATATATATATATATATATATATATATATATATATATATATATATATATTTATATATATATTTATTG
>JAQMYF010000004.1:32109264-32119942 GCA_030014195.1 Neosilurus mollespiculum
CAAAGGCCAGCCATGTCTCTCACTGTCTGTGGTGAGAGGCATGTAAAAGAACCATTGCTGACTTTCGTAAAGAGTAGACTGCATTGCCATCAGCGTGTTTCTGCCCTGTGATGGCCTGGTGAGCTGTCGGCTGAGATGGGCGCCAGCCTCCCCGCGACCCTAATTAGGATTAAGCGGTTCAGAAAATGAATCAGTGAATAATAATCATAATAAAAAGAAAAATATAAATAATAATATTGCTCTGCAATGGCCTGTCAAGCTGTCCGGATTAAGCAGTTTAGAAAATGAATGATAATATTGATTAAATAGCAACTATTTCACTTATGGTGATTTAAGGCCTGGATTTAATGTGTGACCCTAAATATATACCATTATTGAAACATTTGAACATGTTTGTGTTGTTGATGGTAAAACTCACCAGATGAAGCTAGGTATCTTTTCTTTAGCTATCTTTACATGTTCAACTATAAAAAGTACTGCAGGACAAATATACTTTGTGTAGTGCCTATCTTACCCACTCATCCTCCTCAGCCCCTTCACCCACTGCTACTGGCTTCACTTGACTCGATGCACCAGTTTTGTTTGCCATTATTTTGTCTGTCCATGTTTCCCCAGCTGCCTCATCTCCTGCAAAATTGCACTTTGACACTGTCCCAGCATCCAGCTTGGCAAAAGAGACTTAAAACACAAAAACAAAATGCACTGAGAGTGATATCCAGTTTCAGAAACATCACTACTACCAGGAACTGCCAATGAAACACTCACAGATAAAAGGACCATCTCCTTTAGTCTTTAAACGGACATCCTGACCAATCTCCAGCTCCGTCTTCTCCAGTTCAGCCTCCAAGATCCAGAATGCAAAGGCTTGTTTGGGGCAATGCTTCTGTGTGATAATCAGCAATTGCTTCTTATTCACTATGCTCGTCAGCTGTTCCTCAGTGAGACGATCTGATTCGCCTTTCGCCTCCAGTTCTGTGTAATTAATGGATGACCATACATCAAGCCAAGTGTTTAAATGTTCATGGCTATCATAAGAATTAACACAATCTTCTTCATATGAAAAGGATAAGTGCTGCTCTTAATGTGGATCCAAGCCATTTTTCCAGCCACCGCACACATCTGGAACCAATGGAATTTCCTTTCAGGAAAAACGGCATAGTTTGTTGGAATCTATTTTAGACAGCTTACAGATGAAAAAAATAAAACTCTTTTTGCACTCCAGTATTTGTCTATAATTCATTTGAATGTGGGGTTATATGACAACAGAAAACTGATATCTGTAATGAGTGCAAAAGAAAAATTGTACATTTACCAGCTATATTAGTAGCAAGATCTGTACACTCACCAATCAGCCAACCATGTGGCTGCATAGGGCGGCACGGTAGGGTAATGGTGAGTATGTCTGCCTCACAGCAAAAAAGGTCCTGGGTTCGAGTCCCAGGCCTGACAAGAGCGTTTCCGTGTTAGGGATTTACATGTTCTCCATGCGCTTATGTGGGTTTCCTCTGGGTACTCCAGTTTAACAGCAAATTGGCTGTTCCAAATTGCCCCTCAGTGTGAGTGTGTATGATTCCCCTACAATGGATTGGGGAGTTCAGGGTGTACCCCACCTTCACCCAGAGTTGGCCAAGATAGGCTCCAGCCGCCCACCCTCGTAAGATTAAGCAGTTCAGCAAGTAAATAAAAGACTGTGGCAGCAGGGGGTTGTTCAAATAGTCATGAAGATACAGGTCAAGCATCTGTTAACATGCACATCAAATACCAGAATACTGGCGTGGCTGCTGGGACCAGATGGACAGGTTTGATTATTTCAGAGACTGCTGTGATTTGCAGGCACAACAGTGTCTGGAGTTACACTGAATGTTATGAATAACAAAAAACATTCCCAGTCCGGCACCAACAGCCACACCTACTTGCATGTTTTTGGAGAGTAGGAGGAAACTGTATTTGTTGGACTTGTAGAAACTTGAATTAGAAAAACCGTGATGACCAAAGAGCATCACATCATGTGGAACGTATAAAATATTTCCCTCTACTGCATTTTCTGTTCAGTTTATTCGCCCTGGTTGTTGCAATACGCAGTAGCTGACTGTCTGAATCACTTAGTTACAAATAATAACATATGTATACAGTACAAAGGTTAGGCAGTTAAACCGTCACCGGGGAATTCACTATAATTATCTTCTGTAATATAACTTACTGTAGGATGACATTAGAAAACCAGTGTTGACTTTCCTGGTTTCACTAAAGTTAGGCTCTATCTCATTGCCCTTTGAGTCATATTTTCTGTAGTGGATCCGACTTGGCTTGACATAAAGGATGTTGTAGCGCACCTGAAAAGCAATCAAAGAGTGTTTGTGCTAAAAATAATAGCAATAATAAAACAATTTAAACATTTCTGTAGACAATGTAAACTGTAAATCTGGCAACAAATAAATACTGGTTAAATTAAATTGTGATTTGGAAATGTAATTTTCCTCTTTAAAAAGGGTACAACTTTCATGTATATAAAAAAAACATAATAATAATTATAAAATAATATAATAATAATAATTATTATTATTATTATTATCATCATTATTATTATTATAATGAGTGATTTGTCATGTCCCTGACAGTGATTAAACACTAATATATCCACACAGTTCATTGTAAATTCAGGGGAAATGTCCTTAATTAAAAGCAAACAAGTCTGAGGTTACAGATAAGGTTTTATAGCAGACTGTACATTTAGAAAATGTATTTAACATTTCTACAAGTGTCCAGAGTCTCACACGGGTGACGTCACAGGTTGATGGGCTGCTCCGGTGTTACCTTTTTATTGTTGATGTCTGTAAGTACATGGCGAGACACATCAACCAATGTTCCTTCTAAAATCACCCCGAAGCCACTGAAACAGATCAGCCACATTTACTCTCGCATTGTTTTGTCCAGAATCAACCATTTAATCTGTTTCTCATCTGCTTTCTTTACAAATCAATTTCTGGGACCTTACCTTTGAAAAACAGATGGCTCCCACGAAAAAGATAATTTCTCGTTGTGAACCGGTTTGTTTTGTAACGCTGTGTTATCGTATATTCGACTCATTTTTGGAGGTTTAGCGTAGACGTTTCAAAAAAAAAAAAAAAAAAAACAAGAACTATTTCCCCCGCTTCCGCATCTGACGTCATCAGTAAGCGACAATGTTGATATTCACTGGAGAGGGTTAGGGAAAGATAACTGCAGTGTATGCAGTGGTTTGTACTGGAAAGTTTATTAAATATGTACATTCTTTATGTAAAGATGAACCTTTTCTGAGCCACTAGACAACGAGTTTATTTTTTAATTTATTGTTAAATGGAACGTGTATCCTAGGAAACATCTCCCAGGCATTTCCATTTCCACCCACGTTTCCTTTTATTTTCTTTTATATAACTTAATAAAGCAGAAAGCCACAGCTTATATTATATGTAAGAAACAGTTAAGTCTTATGAGAGGTTAACGGGCTCGGGTGTTTCAGTTTGGAGTTCTGTGCTTGTATGGGTTTCCTCTGGGTACTCCGGTTTCCTCCCACAGTCCAAAGACATGCACATTAGGCTAGAGTCCCCTTCACCCAGAGTCGGCTGAAAGAGCCTCCGGCCTCCTCATGACCCTAATAGGATTAAACTGTTTGATAAATAATTGAATTAATAAATAGAGGTCTAGTTGTCCTGCTGGCTGGTTGTACAAGTTTTCCCCATGTATTTAAATAAAAAAACAGCCTAATTTTCATGTCCCCTCTCTTGTCTAAACTGTCTTTCCATCTCTACTGTGTCTAATTCGGACGGTTAGTTTTTCCTAAGTAAGTATAATTTATATATCATTTTAAATTTTCCCCAGAAATTATTTTTGGTTATTTTACTTTTAACGTAAGAAGATGGCGATGCATTTGACTGACAGAAATCCTGGAAGAGACAGAATTCGCGTTCTGTTCATCACATTTCCTGATTAAGTTCAACTTTTTTGAACTCACCACAGGATTCACGATCATCTACCTACGTATATCAGCATGTATGGACACATGCAGTACAGACTGTTAGCAATTTATATTCAGACAAAATGGGAGAATTGTGCTAGCTACTTTATCTCATAAACTAGCGACAATTAATTCAGTATTAATATACAAACACGCAGCTTTCAAAATTAGCTTAAAAGGTATTTGTTGGTTAGTGATCATATACACTAACAGTAACACGGATATGGATTTTATGAATGTGTCCCAGAAAATGTTTTAAATTTCTGTTATCAACAGTAAGTTTTGCAACATGTCTTCAGTACTTCAGAGGACATTTCTGGTTTCTCAGTGACAGGACATTTTAAAGACGTTTCGCTTTTAATCCAAAAAGCTTCGTCAGTTCCTAACTGACGAAGCCTTTTGGATTAAAAGCGAAACGTCTTCAAAAACCAAAAAAAGCAGTCCAGTTGCCTCGACTCAAGCTTTTTAGGATTACCATGACCTGGATGATTGAGAATCTACACCAACATAAATCATAGAGTTAAAAACCTTTTGATTTATTGTTTATTAGAAATTTAAACATTTTAATCACTGGCACACTGATACGGTATAAGACAAAAAAAAAAACACACTTTTTTACTTGCTGTTGTTTCAAAA
This sequence comes from Neosilurus mollespiculum, assembly GCA_030014195.1. NCBI lineage: Eukaryota > Metazoa > Chordata > Actinopteri > Siluriformes > Plotosidae > Neosilurus > Neosilurus mollespiculum. The sequence goes on from JAQMYF010000004.1 coordinate 32,113,895, forward strand.
TAATCAACTTTGGGTTCGCCATATCACCCCTGCTGAAAAATCCTGCTTGCTCTGAGTAGTTACCAGCTGTCCAAAACACAGGATGGAAATAATTTATTTAATTGACTGATCAGCTATGGATTTTTCAGGACATGCACTCATTTGCTAAACTGCTTAAGCCTATTAGTGTTGCGTGGTCCCTATCACAGCTGACACTGGGCAAAGGCAGGGTTCACCCTGAAAAGCTTGCCAGACCATCACAGGGCCAACATACACATCCATTCATATTCACAACTCGGGGCAATTTGGAACAGCCAATTAGCCTAATGTGCATGTCTTTTTGTGAGAGGAAACTGGAACACCCAGAGGAAATTCAAACAAGCATGGAGTGAGGCAGACGTGATAACCACTATGCCACCATGCCACCCAACTAGACCTCCAGGGACTTCAATTTTGAGACCTGAACTGGTGCCGATGGTTCTACAGGCACTGAAAGTTCCAGTAATGTTGAAACTCTGATTTAAAAAAAAGCGGAAAATTAGGGGTTCAAGCCATGGTCAGGTAAACCAACAAACATTTTAGCCATGACTGCCAGAAAAACTGGTTAGGATGCAAAGAATCTCAAGCAACATCCCACAAGCCACTTCAGCTGAGAACACACCCAGTTCAAGTCATATTAAAATTAGCTTATCAGTTAAATCAGGGACAACACTAAAACCTACAAGGCAGGGCGGGTCCTCCAGGACCAGGGTTGGGAAGCCCTGTTTTATACCTTTTGTGCAATTATTATTAGTTCTCACATGTAAGTGTAGGAAGCTGTAAGGATTCATACCAAAATGAAGCAGCCAGCTCTGCCTGCTCTGTTGTCTACGTCTTATCAAATTATTGCGATTGCATAAAAACCGTTAAGAGAATTTCTGTCTAATTTTGCATGCAAGTAGATTGCACCACAGAGAAAAGATTTTGGTGACATTCCATAAATTTGTTTTAATAAAAAATTGGGGGGAATAAATGTAAAAAAAAAAAATTGTAAAGAAATCACTGTTGTGACGTTTCTGCAACAATTGCTGCCCAGAATTTGCTCAAATCAACATGTTTTATTTCTTGGATAAATATGTGCATGTATTAAGATATATACATGTGAGAGCTACACCCATTTCTTTTTAATAACAAGTCATTCACTTGTCAGGGACTTGTAAGGAGGGGAATGCAAAAAAAATTGTTGATATAAAGAAATTTCTTTTATGAAACACACATTCATTTGCAGAACCACTTAATCCTCTTAGGGTTGCTGGAGCCGATGCTGGGCAAAGGTGGGATACACTCAAAAACCCTTCCAGACCATCACAGGGCCAACACAGACACACAACCATTCACTCTCACAATCACACCTACATGCACATTAGGCTAACTGGCTGTTCCAAATTGCCCCCACGTGTGAATGTGAGTGTGAATGGGTGTGTGTGTTGCCCAGTGTCGGCTGAGATAGGCTCCAGCCTCCCCGCAACCCTGGTAGGATTAAATGGTTCAGGAAATAAGGAATGAGTATAAAGCAGACTTCAGAATTTAGACGCTGTAGGTGGAAAAACAGCTGAAACGAGAAAACAGTCATGGAAGCTGTTTTGTTGGTTGAATACATGTGAATGGGCGGCACTAAAAAACAGTCACCCAGCAGGAACATTTCAGCTCCAGTGACTTGAACATTAAGACCTGACCTTCAATCCATGGTTCTTCAGTCACTGAATGTGCCAGTGAGTAATGTTGATAAAGAAGTGGTTCAAGCCACGGTCAGGTAAACCAAGCAAGCGATTTTTCTGCAAGATGCGTTGAGAAAGTTTTAAGAAATAAAAAGTCAAATCGCTGTGGTATAAACAAAAGGGGAAATAACCCACTTTGCCATGGCAGTGATTCACACGCACATCTACAGGCAATTTGGAAAATCTAATCAACCTAATGCGCATGTTAACTCACTCATCACTCATTTGCCAAACTGCTTAATCCGACTATGACCGTGGAGAGGCTGCCTGCCGCCAGACCATCGCAGGGCAATGCACACACTCATTTACACACACCTAGGGTCAATCTGGAACAGGCAGTTAGCCTAATGTGATTGTCTTTGGACTCTGGAAGGAAACCAAAGAACCCAGGTGAAACCCACACAAGCACAGGGAGAACATGCAAACTCCACAGAGAAACTTCCTCACCAAGCCCGGAACTCGAACACAGGACTTTCTTGCTGTGAGGTGGACGTGCTAACCACTAACAATTTCTGATGCTAAATGCAAACAATACATTTGTTGATTAAAGACGCTGACCAGGGCAGCGACTGGGACATCTTGAATTAGCAGGAGCTGGCCAAGATTAAAAATACAAACAAGCCTGGCCCAACCAGTAGGAAAATTTATAGAAGGTTGAAAGCTAACCACACACACTCTCTCTCTCTCTCTCTCTCTCTCTCTCTCTCTCTCTCTCTCTCTCTCACTCATTCTCCAAACCGCTTAATCCTATTAGGGTCATGGCAAGGCTGAGCCTATCTCAGATACATGAAATGTAAGTTGCTCTGGTTAAGAATGTCTAGCAAATGCCATAAATGTAACTGTAAGCCTGGGGCTCGAACCCATGACCTTCTTGCTGTATGGTGAACCACTAAGCCAGCGTGCCACCACAAACTACACACATCCATCTTTAAAGTGAACACTGAGACACAAACAGAGCTCCATTCTACAGTTAGAATATTAAAAAGCTGGTCATGGAGACCCAGTTATTAACCAAACCTCAATTCCTGTCAGGATCCATTCAAACCTGCAGTTCAGTGGAGGTAATTTCCATTCCCTCCAAATGTTACTGCTCCAGTTCCAAATTTCCATGACATAATATTACTGTGAAAGAAATGCTTTTATCCCAATTAATGATGAATACATTTATATTAAATAATGAAATACACTCGTATATTTTGGCAGGGATTAAGAAAAGTCAATATATTAAACAATATGTGCTTTATATGCAGAGAATAACCGTCATTATACATTGATTTCAGCTGAACAATTCTGGGATTTGACTGTAAAATCTGAATGTACGGTAGATTTATAAAACTTCTTATTGAATCAGCATCACCAGGGAGATTACACACAACATCCTGAACACTTGGAAGCGGGCTGTGTGGGTTGAAAGTTTAATTCGTCTTCCTGAACAGGAAAACACTTCCAGATGTGGGAAAGGAAGCATAAAAAAGTCAAATGCTTTATTATTTCTCCGTCATCTCAGGTTTAGGAGTGCTTTTTTAATGAACCATTATTAGAAACAAACCTACGAAGCTCTAGCTAAAAATGAGTTAATACGGTAATAGATCAGTTCAAATTCAATTGCTGTTCAGGGTTTTGTCAATGCATCTGCCAATGATCATCACGTCCCATTACAGCTGTAAAATCCAGATGTAGCTTTTGACATTTAGCTTTTTCACTGAACTGCTTAATCCTACTACAGTCACAGGGAGGCTGGAGCTTGTCTCAGCCAACTCTGTGTGAAGGCGGGCTACACTCTAAAGAGCTCACCAGTCCATCACAGGGCCAACACATACACACACACACACACACACACACACAAAACCACTCACGCCAAAGGGCACATTAGGTCAATTAAGCTAATGTTTTTGGACTGTGGGAGGAAACCGGAGTACCCAGAGGAAACCCGAAAGCACGAAGAGAACATGAACTCCAGAACTCCACACAGAAATGCCCTCACCAAGCCTGGGACCCGAACCCAAGACCCTCTTGCTGTGAGGCAGATGTGCTAACCCGTACGCTACCATGCCACCCAGAATTTTAACACTGTTGACAAATGACCATGCAATTTATGTAACTGATGCATGTTTTTCCTTCCTGGTGCCACATAAAGCAAATCGAAAAAATAAATAAATAAATACCAATAATAAAATAATTACATTACCATTAGTAAAATGAGAATTTACTAAAATTCTATAGTAGCTAATACTGTATCATCCACAATATTGATCTTAATTTGGGTCGGGGTGGTGTAGTGGTTAGCATGTCCACCTCACAGTAAGAAGGTCCTGGGTTTGTCCTGGGCTCGGCGAGGGCGTTTCTGCATGGAGATTTCATGTGCTTCCTGTGCTTGCATGGGTTTCCTCTGGGTATTCCAGTTTTATCCCACAGTCCAAAGACATACACATTAGGCTAACCCCCATTAGGCTAGTACCCCGCTCTCACCCAGAGTCGGCTGAGATGGGCGCCAGCCTCCCCACGACCCTAATTAGAATTAAGCGGTTTAGAAAATGAATGAATTAATATTTAACCAGTTAATTCTGGAAAACACTACGTGAGTTCTATTCACAGTGTTCATGTTTACAGTGAAGGTGATTCATGTTTACACTACAGTACTTCTGTAATCACAGGCATTTCAGTTTTATGTTGAATCCCTGAGACTGATGTATAAAACACTGAGAATGTACTATTTGTTCACAGACGTCCCACATCAGTAAACCCATTCAGTAGAGCCCGAATCTACTCAGACATCTTTGATTTTTTACACTCCTGTGATGTCACAGCCTTGTCAGTAAGTCGCTTCTCTGTACATCTTCTCCAGTGTTTTGCTGGTTCAGCATCTGTGAGTTGCGGCATGTTGACCTGGAAAAAAAATGAGGCCTGATTTTAAATGGTTTGTAGAGATGAAACACAGAATGAAACCATTTTAGATGAACATGCTTTACTCACTCACTTATTTACCGAACTGCTTTATCCTATTTAGGTTACGGGGAGGCTGGATCCTGTCTCAGGCAACACCGCATGAAGGCGGGCTGCACCCTGAACAACTCACTAGACCATTCCAGGGCCAACACACACACAACCCGTCACACCCAATTTGGAGCAGTCAGTTCACCTAATGTGCATGTCTTTGGACTGTACACAGAAACACCAGAGCCTGGGACTCGAACAAAGGACCTTCTTGCCACAAGGCAGACGGGCTAACCGCTACGCTTCCATGCCGTCCCAGAACAGGGTTTAAATTTCCAATTTTACTGTAAAAAAATGTCAACCCTTCCTTAGCTTGTGATACACGATCACACACACCCAACATTCACACACACACCTGGGGTAATCTGGAACAGCCAGTTAGCCTAATGTGTATGTCTTCAGACTGTGAGAAGAAACCAGGGTTCCCAGTGGAAACCTATGCAAGCACGAGGAGAACATGCAAAGTCCACACAGAAACACGGGAGCCCAGGACTCAAACTCAGAACCTCCTTGATGTTAGGCAGATGTGCTAACCACTACACCACTGTGCCAAGAGCGGTAACAATAAAAAACAATTGATGTCATAAGGCTCCTCATACACACAGCTGTACCATGGACTCGTATTATTATAAAGGTGGGTTATAAAATATAATCTCACCTCCCCTTTATTATCTGTGAGCTGATTGTATATAGCTTGTGTAATATGCGAGCTCTCATCTGAAATCACACCTACAAAAACCAGAACAGTATATCTGAGGTCACACACAATACAAAAACAGCAAAACTGTTTAACTATCAACAAAAAAGTAAGAAAGGTTTATAATTATGAACTCACTATGATATTATTCCAATAGAAAGGTCATTCACAGGGACTTGCCAAGTGGACTTTTATTAACTGTTTATGGCTGTTTATAGATACTATAATCTAAGTTATAATATTATATCATTATACTGTATATATTGTACATTGTCTCATTCATTAATAAAAAATAGTAATCATTGGTAAATTGTGATATTCAAGGATTAAACACTTTGGAATGGGAATACTCACTCTGTGCTGACCTGTGCTGGACTAAAATTCTCAACCACACATTGCGTCTCTGACTCCAGTTCCCAGGAGGCTCCACCTCATAAAGGCGCTCCCTTTGTTCCGGGTGAATCACTAAATAATTCTTACATACTGTCGGGGAAAAAACATATTTCCTGTGTGAATTAGCATTTAGGTATTATATCATGGTATAGGGTGAAACATGTATCCTGTATAATCTAACCTTATGGTACTATATAACGTTTTTAATCAGCATTTATGTTAATATAA